>JAVIWC010004520.1:0-523554 GCA_031894815.1 Creontiades dilutus
GTGCAACTGTCAGTTTGGCTGTACCTTCACTTATCGTGAACCTCCAAATTATGAAGAAGTGGATCAATCACTGGCAGGCTGACTGAAAGTTTTCGGAGGGAGTTCATTCGTCAAATCCGGACAGGAATACGATTACTGTGAAATCGCTTATTAGACAGCCGCCTTCCTTAAGGCTGCATCTTACCTGTTCGCTTGTCCTGGTGTCAGCAGCCTTCCTGCTCAATAGCAATAATTCTGAAGATAACCAGGTTGTCCGCCAGCATTACTGCATGGTGCCATGATCTCCTTTCAAAGAATTCCAAGGTTCATGATAGGCAAAGTTGGACAAAAATGTTGCACTGTATGATGACACAACCGACTGGAAGCCCGTTTACAGGCAGTGGTCACACTGTGAGCATCTGGTGAGCGTTTACATTTCAACTCTCTGTCTCCAGTTAGTTCCAAACTGTGTGTGTGCTGGATGGTTTGCTTAAAATCATCTGTTCTGGCAACGGCCATCCGGACATCATCCGGCCTTCCGAAAGCTCTTACGTTTGGTTGGCTACGATTGGTGAGCTATTCAAGTATTTTCATAAGGATATGTTCAAAAAAGGCTTGTGTCGAGTTTCAAAAAGGACCATGGTGGAAATGGTTCCTTTAGACTTGAGAACAAACATTAATCTTAAACCTTCAGTTTATTTGGGGACTGGCTCGAAACGGTAGCGGGGACAATTGCAAACAACTGGACAAGCCATTCAATTTTCATTGAGATAATTGAAGTTGTGAGAATGCTGATAATTATTAGTGTGAAGTAAATAACAACAAATCAGGAATCACACAATTTAAATATTCACCTATATAAGCTACTTGCAAAAATAATGCTTAGCGCGGTAAAAACATCATTTATCTATTATCTTTCCTGGTCTTTGGAGACCAGTCTCGGTCTCCAGCTCCTCAAAAATTAAACGAGCATGTTAAGTCTTGAGCCGTACCTCTTGGCCGACTTCTTCTCGTTCTTTTTAAACTGCAGAGCCTCAGCAAAGCTGGGAGGTTTTTCGAACTTCTGAGAATTTCGCTTTCAAGTATTGTCGCTAGCGAGAGAGATGGGGAGGAGTGTTGAGGTGAACGAACGTTTTAAGGCAGCGACTTTTCAAAACCCCTCCTTGACGCGCTGTGTGCCCCACCACTTCCACGCCTCCCTGCTCTGCACCCCCGCACCGGAAAACCACTTCCCATTCAACCGTTTCCGCCCCCAGGGGCTTTACCGCCCCCACGATAAAAGAGCACTGTAATGACAAGCTTAATCTCGAATCCCCTCCCGCCCCACGGTGAATATTAATGCTGCTCTTTTTCCTTCCTTCAGCCCCCAGAAAATATACATCAAATGAATTACTA
Source organism: Creontiades dilutus (assembly GCA_031894815.1). Taxonomy (NCBI): domain Eukaryota; kingdom Metazoa; phylum Arthropoda; class Insecta; order Hemiptera; family Miridae; genus Creontiades; species Creontiades dilutus. The sequence continues at coordinate 1,375 of JAVIWC010004520.1, forward strand.
ACTCATCATGCCTAAAGCCCCACCCCACTCCGCGGGTTCGCCATTCTATTTAAACAACCTGCATTGTTCACCTTCAACCAAAGAAAACTCTCGGCTATCTCCCGTGATTCTGACCTGAAATTTCCAGCTCGCTGAACGTGAAGCTCCCTTTAACTTTTCTGTCTTCAAATGATCACTCTAAGTGCCCACCATTTTCTTATCCCTCGGTCATTTCCTCCAATATTGCTTTGCAATACTCATGCTTACATAAGGTATGTAAAAAGAGTACATTAACTTGTAAACAACTTCTCGGAAACCATAGTAAGTTGATGTAGTTGGGAGGCTTCCAAACTTTTTCTTTTGGCTCCACCTTTCATCGAACCTCAGACAAACTTTGAGTTTTCATCGCGATCGTAATTTCATCTTGTTTTAAGTTCACAAACGAGTTAAAACTTCTGTTTTATGTTCAATATTTCCAATGAAAAACCGCAATATTCGATCAAGGAAAAGAAATTCAACCGCACTCCCAGTTTGTCTTTTGCTTTTAAAACTTAGATAAAACATCGGAGCATCAATTATCTTTGAAACTCGAAAACTAAATCTAGCAAAATGTTACCTAAAAATCACAAAGTGACCGAGGATGGTCCAGAAATCTGGAAATCTCGTTCGATTGAAATAAAGTGGTGTTGTAAGGATTTATATTTTCTGCTCTTAGGAAAGGTTCCGGCCTCATCCATAGTTCACCAGAATACCAGTGCACTAACTTTGTTCGAACCTCTCTCAGGAGGTTGTTCAAGGTCGAAAGTGCTGTTGTTCAACCTCAGATTCACCAGCCAGACTTGGACGTTCCTACCGTTTAGTAATTCAAGCTGAGGTAGAGTTGATATGAGTCCTTTTTTCTGACCACCTATCACTGACCATCCGTGACGCTCTGCTTGAGCTGGGTTAAATCATCAAACCTCCAATTTTTCTCAATGCAGGACATCATCAATGAAAGAAATACTCGGGGCCTAACATTCTCGAACTCATTAAGTTTATAGATATGTACACGATGTCCATCGAGACGACCCCCCGCCCGCCGTGGCCATAAAATCGTCATTTAGGGACTCAGAAAAAAATTCGCAGTTCCGCAAATGTGCGCAGTGTACGCCACCTTCGTATTTTCTTATGGAAACTTCATTTTTTCTGATGCGATCCACGTATCACGTCGTCAGCAATGACAAGAGACAAAATGAATTCAGTTAATAAACTCCCTTTTGGTTTGTTATTCAATAATAAACATTGTAATCGCTATTGTGTACGCCACCTTCGTATTTTCTTATGGAAACTTCATTTTTTCTGATGCGATCCACGTGTCACGTCGTCAAAAATGAAAAGAGACAAAATGAATTCGGTTATTGAACTCCCTTTTTTGTTCCTGATTCGGATTTTACGCTCGATTTCCTGAAAAACCAACCCCTGATTTGATTGTTTCGGTCGTGCACAACTGACAGCTGATAGTTCGATCAAATTTGACAGGTCATCAAAGTTGTACAAACAAAGGTTGTCAATCAAGTGTGACACATCAATTTCCATTGTTTTTCAAGGGCATTGCCCGTTTAAAAGCCTTCAAATTTAGTCAAATGAAATACGGATACTACCACTTGAATTAGCTTTAAAAAATGAACATAAAAATGTATACTGAAAAACTGTGATGAATGGTCAAATTTTCAATAAATCAAGCTTAGAATACATGATTCTAAATGATTTGTCCCAATGACCTGAAAGTATGAACGTTTTGGAATTATAAAATTGTTTATTTATACAATCATTTTATACATTAGTACCCGCTTGATGTGAAAACAAGTGTGACAGATAAACTTTATTACAATATTCCAGGCTGCCTATTCTGAAATATGCTGCTGTAGTTTGTTCCCCTTACTATGATGCTTATAGTAATGAGTCTTCGCGAGCTATGTTGGTTTCAAGTTGGGCATCCTCCATCCATTTTGATTACTCGTTGCTGCTAGTGAGATGTAAAGCAATTTTTTACAGTCGTATTGGTGACTTTACTTCAAGCTGTCTTATATTATGTAGCTGTGTTATACTGTCGTGTGAACAGCCTCCAAGAGTTGGGTGGATCTTTCCATAGCGACAAGGGTGACCAGCATCAATAAGGTACCGTATTCTACTTCTCATTTTGGTCCTGTAATAGGCTTTAAATGTTCGAATTATGCCTTGATCGCACGGCTGCATGATGCAAGTGGTGTTGGCCTGGAGGTATACCTACGACTGTAACGTAATTCAGAGGTTCCACTATAGAATGAGCTATGCAGTTGTATTCAAGTAGGAGAATGTCTCGATTCAATCGTTGATCGGCTGGTTGATGACTTGTGTTTGGTCAATTTTGATCGGTTTGCTTATGCTTGAAAATCATTACCAACTCTTCCCTTTCGTCTCTTTCCTCGCTGTATTTCGTTCAGCGTGGTTTCCCTATTCCATATTCCCATTCACCATGGGGTCGCTATAGCTATTGAACATAGCTGGTGGTAATAACCAAAACCCTAATGACAACAAAGGATTAGTAGATAGTTCACTGAAAAAAAAAAAAAAAAAAAAAAAAAAAAAAATGGATCGGTGACATAAACAATAATATCTACCAATATTTTTTCCTCATATTATCCGATGTGTTCGCGAGGGTGTGAGTTCCTGTGTGCACAGGAGGAGTGTGGCTCCCTTGCTGCTTCAGAAGCATTACCATTGGCCGTAGACAAAAATCATGTCAACATACTCACTTGTCATATAGCTGCTCAACTGAAATACAGCGAGGAAAGAGACGAAAGGGGAGAGTTGGTAATGATATGGAAGCCTGGTTTGATAAGGGTACATAGTATCCGCGAAAAATGAATTCAACTTATCGCAATCAATCATAAATGAACAAAAAACAATAGCCGTCTCTCGGCTCTTCGATTATCCTGACTTTGGCTGGACAGCTTAAAAATGCCGTAGACGCTGTTCACAAACTAACTTAAATCGTCACTCGAGAGGTGACTGGCATTGTCACCATTCGATTCAGCGAGAGAAGTTACGTATATCCCGCTTCCAACCTTTTTTCGTCCAGACTTTTGGGAAAATCTCAATTTTAACAGAAAACACACGTTTTTCTGCAGTTAGACACCATTTCTGTGAACTCCTGGGACACCCTATATAACTAAAAAAGACCTGGTGTTTGAAAATTGGGAAAGCTACGGAGGTGGCATTGTCTTGGTCAAGGGGAAGGATATGCAATGACCCGCACGACCTCCAGGTCTTGAAGGAGGGGTTGCTTTCTGCGCCGTGTATTATCAACCCCAATCTGACTCGGCCGTGGCACTGGATGTTGCAATGTTGATAATTTGTTGTTTCTGACCAAATTCAGTTTTAGTAAAATGTTTGTTGACTCAAACATGTTTTCCGGTTGTAGGACAATGGTAAGATATTGGGATTTAAATCGAGTTCATACTGAGAGTTAGAGTTTAAATAAGCTATAATAATAATCATATCTTGTTTATAAAAATTTATAATGATATAAATATTGTTAAGATATAAAACAAAAAGTAATATTTGAAGATTAAAAGTGAAAATGAATTCAATGAATGAAAACGTTCGTTTGTGAAAAGCTTCTACGGCATTCCAAAGCTGTCCAGCCAAAGGCAGGGTAATCGAAGCGAACAGCCGAGAGACGGCTATTGTTTGTGTTCATTGGTAAATAATATTGTTTACATCACTGATTTTTTTTCAGTAAACTAACTTTTTTCCGAATTGAATTTTGATTCATAATCTATTGTACAGCTCGTACCCAGTACATTTAAACCATCTAATAGTCCTAGGCATTTCAAACCGCCTCCTCAATTGTTGGTACCGCTTATCGCATTATTGCCGATATAGTTATCATGACTACGATCAACAGGTAGTTGAATAGATAGCAGGCTCATTAGGGCAAGTATGACCTTTGATGGAGAGCCGTCAATCAATAGAATAGTTTATGGTCATTCGACCTCAGGAGTATCCGCTGCGGCAATCGAGATTACGATTATCGGAGCGATTGTAAGCCGATTCCACTGGGTGACTCAACACGTGAAACACTGATTAACAGGAAAAACCGATGATCCTTCCAAGTTTAGCTGCAGTGATCGTAAGCATTGTTTTCTCTTTCGGAAGATGAAAAGCTATTTTTCTACAGAATGACCATTAGCCTTTTCGTTCAAAATCAATAGCTTTTGTTTCGTGTCTATTTGTCTAGGATTCCCGACTTTGACGAAATCTTCAATGAAAGTGCGGGTTGGGCAGAGTTTCATTCAACATTTATCGATTTGCAGTATGATGGAAGCTAATTTGTTTCATGTACATTGGAATACAACAAATTGTGTACTCTGTTCAACATGTCATCTTTTCTTCCCTGTTCTTCGTCTGACTCAGCGTCTCATACAGGACGTCACCGTTTCTTAGTCATCTTCATCAGTGTTACAAGTTTCTACATCCGAAGATGGCAATAACGGCAATCTCCAACCACTCCCGAAGGAGCTACATGTACTTTCTTCATTTTCTCTTTCTCATTACTTCTTCCATCGCCAATATAGCGTAAGCTAAATAATACTACTAATAAAACTAGAATATGACAGTTTAATCAAAAGGTGAACTTCATATTATTCCGAGTCATCGAATTATCTCTTCTCACCATGAGACACAGCTTCCGCCCGAATTGACCACATGGGGCTACTGAGTACTCTATACGATCCAAAAATGTGAAGTTTTAGGAAGTTATTCATTAATAATTAATGCATAATAACTTCATTGATTGTGTAAAAACCAGAAAATGTTTACGGCATGTTTTGTTATCACTTCATTATAGAGTTGACACTTTTGTTCAACGGATCGATTCTAAAAATCATTTCCGGCTTATACCTATACACATTTGGGCTTTCGGTTGATCGTTTGTTTTGAATAATAAATTTTCGTGATCGAACAGGAAAGAAAAACATAATCTCCCCAAAAACTGGTTTTACGTGGGGAATATTATCATTCCGACCGTGGTCTTCTGCATGTTTGACCATTCCTCCGTAGCTATTTGGAACCAAGTCTATGAAAATTTTTGTAAGGGATGGTTAGGGATGGAAGGGTGGGAATAGGATCATAATTTTCGGTCAGCCCTAAGGAATTAAACCGAAGAGCTGAGTTGTCAAAAAATTTTAATATCGAAATGAGTCGTTTTCTGATACATGCTGCCTAATCGATGCATATTATGTTAGGCAAATTGTTGCTTGTCATTTCGAAGAACAGAATTATCAACCTTGTTTGTTCGTGCTTCCTTTCAACAAGTTGTTGATTTCGATTGTTTCAATCCCAATTCCATTCGAGTTATAATCAAATTTACTCACAGTACCTTCTGAATTTTATGAATCGGTCTAAAGGATTTAGGAATTTACGTACTATCGTTCAGGGCGGTTTTTGACTTGTGTGTTTTCGACGCCAACTAGGGAGCCGTTCGACCTTTAGGGCCTCTCCGAGTTCAAACCCTTTCCGGCAAAACAGATTACTTAGGAGGGTAAAGGTCGTCGTGGTACCCATGAGAAGGTAAACGAAAAAATGCGTAACCTAAGGACGCTCTCTAGAATGGAAATCCTTTAAAAGGCAGGACGCCAAAGGTTTTTCCAACCCAATCCGTGAGGCCTCACGATTTTTCGCCTCATTTCCTCACTTTGGGAAAAGAACGAAGAATTATCTTAGAACCCTAAAAATTGGAAGTCGGGTGGTTAATCCAGCTATCCGGCTTTATGAACTTCATGTGTTGATTTCACACAAGTTCACATGGTATCCAGAAATGTATGAGTTACCCATCATTAATCCTCGTTTTTAGAACGCTTATTATCACCATGATGTTCAACTTGACTAAAACGCGGTTTTTAAATTCGCATTGGTTATATTCAATTTAATTTCTCACATTGCTGATTTGCATCCTAGTGGATCTTTATACATAAACTTGTGGCAAGCGATTGCTTGGCTGAAAAGAGCCTTATACGCGTAGCATCGAAGATCTTGGCAGCGACCATGCCACGACGGGATGTGTGGTTTGGGAAAAGTGCCAGAGGTATTTGAGTTGAACATTTTGACATGGTTATTCTTGGTATCACCACCTGTGGTGGGACTCTTAGGTCAAGTGATAAGATTATTGGGGGCACTTTCTTTCATCATCATTCCCCTCCCCCATATTCCTAAAGTTCCCCAAATCTTTATGGCTCTCATCGGTTAAGCCTGGGCACCCTCCCCAATTTTACCTCATTTAGTTTTTTCATTATTATTTAATGTATCGCCGCTCCAACTTTTGTTAAAAAAAGCATCTAGTTTCTTGTTTTTTAGTAATTGAATTACGAATTGATTTCTACATCGAAGTATACTTTCACTATCATGTAAAAGCAGTTATAGAAAAATCATCTATTCATCATTACATTGTAAAGTTGAACTTGGCCCCTACCATGAATGATCAATTATGTAGTCATGAAACTGTAAGGCAATGATAATTGGGACAGTGTGGCGTCGAGCATTCCACTTTGCTGTTGAAAGGTTAAATATGTTGACATTGATACAATGGCACGGGGGGATTTGGTTGAGTTATTAAGGTGGTGTGTGAAGAGCCAGGCTACTCTTCTTGTACCACAAGGTTATTGATAAGGGACAAATACATTATTAAAAAAGTTGTTTCCAAACCATCTCAGAGCGCTAACTCCAAAATGAGATTTCCTTTCAGAAAAAACGTGAAAAATAGCCTTATTGTATTGCTAGCCTGACAATAGATTGTAGTGAAATTTAGAAGCATTTGTTCATTTCACTAACAAACACAAAAGATAATTAATGAATTAATCACCTGAGCCTGATAATCACAATTCGGGATAGCCAGAGAATCTCCATTCCTTAACTAAGGAAACTGCCAAGATCGTTCATTGTGTATGCCACCTACCTCTCTACAGGCCCCTATACGTTGAGGTCCGTTCGCATTGCCTTTTATCAGTGACAGACGACCTGCTGTATCTCTATTGCTACGATGATAGAAATAAACCGTAAGACTGCCAATCAAACCGTAATAATTAATAATTATTATTTGGAACGCATCCTCGGGCCATTTGTTTTTGTTTGGTAACATTTCAAAAGATATTTTTATTGTAGAAAGAAAATCAAAATGTATAAGAGAGTACAGAGACTGGCAACACAACTGGCTCAGACTAGTGGAAAGTTTACAGTAATTTACATTGTAAATACACGCATAAGGCAAGAAATTTGGTAGATCCCACCTTAGGAGCACAAACCCAGACCATCAAGAGTTTCGATATTACTGTATGACCTGATGTCGGAAGAATCGGGTTTTTGGGATAACCTCGACTTCGCAATGAGCGGATAGGAAGTAGGTAAATTCTCAATTGAAGAAGTTGTAGCGCAACAACTCTTCTTAACTGCCATGACGTAAAAAGGAAAAAATTTGGATTTAACAAACTGAAATTTTCACTCATTTTCACCCTAAAAAGTTAGATTTTCTAAGTCAAATTAGCTCGAACTGGTCTGAGACCTATCAACATTAATTCGGGGTCCAAAATAACTTGGAGTCTATGTAAGTAAGGATCTCGATAATCCAGATCGGGCTGGCTGGAAATCAGAATCAACTAGACACTAAACGAAGTCCGTGTGCGAACGTACGGACTTTTAACGCATGTTTTGCGACCTTTTACGGCCGCATGGTGGACGGACATTGCACATTTTGAATCTGCTAGCCTTGAAAAGTAAAATGACAAACTTAAAGGAAGGATTATAGAAAATGTGGGCTTCACAGTTACAAAGGGTTATTTTTCCTGACAATAATCGGAAAGAAGGTGCTAGTATTCCTGCTATGAGTGTGGCTATCAGCACTACGTGTGGCGGAAACCGTCTTAAGTGACTTGCCCCGTCAAGTAGCACGGAGTAACGTGAGGAGTGTCCTAGTGGAATAGGGAAAGAGGCTAATGGAATAGGAGCTCCTGGAAGAGAGAAGCCGGTGTCACGTGACCCACTGATTCACTGCTCCTCAGTGACGTCACGGCTTCATCCCCTATCCACCCGCCCGAGCCGGGCCGCAACGCACCACCCCTGTCAAATAGGCCGTTGAACTCTACCCGCTCTCCTTTTTACGCTACCGACACTATTAAATTTATTTGCTGCAAACAGCAGGGTAGGTTTCAGAAAATTGTGTTACTCGTCGCCAAAGGAACAGCGTATTCAATTCCCGAGAGATATTCTGTGTTATGCACCTTGTGTACCAACATACAGGAGAGAATAGAGGTATAAGCTCCGATACTGCAACTTTTGGTGCCACAAAAATTTGTAATCCAACAGTTATGAATAATTATTATTTGTAACTGGTACTGCAACTATTGCAAATAAAATATTGGTACTATTGTCTACTCCTTTTCGACGGTGTTGCAGTAAAAATCACCACTTTCTAAAACATAGCAAACATAACGCTAATGAATATTAAATTTGAATTATAGCTTTCCCAGTCAAATTAATACTTTACCCAACCAAATTAATAATTTTCCCAACCAAATTAATACTTTCCCCGGTAAAATACTTTTACGGTCAAATACTTTTCCCGGCCAATATAATTTTGGATTTTGAGGACAGACACACTTGTCAAAAAATGATTGAAACGGAGGAAAGTTGTAGAACATAAAATTCTGGCTCTTGAGGCGCCGCGATTGGGGCTGACGTAGCCCGCTCAGGTTTATTTTCAAAATCGTTTGACTTTGATCGCGATTAACCGCACAATTTTTCTTGGCACACCAGATTTCGCAAATTAACTCGTGGCCATTAGGAAGTAGAACATTACCCGACACTTTCGGCCCGCAGTTGACTCTTTTAGACCACGCTTTTAATTTGTGACATGGAAAGCAGCGATTTGTACATTATTTTTCGATTATACAACCTCTCATAATCACAGATATCGGACAAAAAACTAGTTTACTATTCCTTATTATTGAGTTTCAAATCATATATGATCCACAACTGCAAAATGCCTAAACTCCCTGGAAGAGAAAGAAGTTCTTTTCTAGGCGCCGCCTTTCAACAGCTACTTACGACTCAAAAGTTGTTCTCTGGTGGTAATCGATCTTTAATTGTTTCCAACACCAACATTAATCTACCAATTACTTGCTATTTTGGCACCAAAGAAATCTACCTGTGATTATTGAAGTAAAATTTACTTTTGTAGGTATTCACAATTTTCTTCTGACCAAGATGATCAAATAGGATGTCATGTTGACTATTGAGGTCGATCTTTCTGCCGAGAGAAACCCTCTTGACATCCACGCATCATATTGTCATAAATGGAAGACGTATATCAAATGATTCGCATCCCCTTTTAGGGAACTTTCCTGCATTCTGGCAGCAAAGAAACATAATAGCGATCTTCCCCGTTTTATGGTTCATCACATGTCTATCTACTTTGTCATGGGTCGAAGAAGAGCAAAAGTTGGAAAGACCTGGAGAGTTTATTGCTTCATACACAGACAGAAACGATCGCTTTTCCTCCTCTCGACTTTTGTGTCTCTCTAAAGAGGAGGTTCGGTTAGTAGCTTTCTATTCTGTAGAGGATATTCAGCCTATCGGTTCGTGAGGCAGTAATATACAACGGTCTCATGAACTTCGACTGCCCTTTGGTTTAGCTTCAACTTATTTCGTGAAATTATTTTTTACCTATCGTCGATGATGTAAAAATCAATTTTATAAACACCGCGCCTGATATCGGATGATCGGTACTGGAGAATGTATAACCAACCATGGATACGAAAACTTTCTTCAAAATTCCAAATTGGAAATTTAGTATAGATGTTTACACAATAACCGAATTTCTTTGATGCACGGTTTTCTTTCATTTTGTACATAACAATGTTCTGCCTGTTGTGTGAATTCATTTATCAAACTGAGTTCACACAATTATTTTCAACACAGTAAGCGATTGACAATGTTCAGTTCAGTAAGCGATTTACATTGTTCGATAGTTCTCTGGTCATTGAACTGCTGATGGCCACAATCTAGCACAGGTGACAATGACAATTTCAAGCCCCTTACAGATGCTCTTCGGGTGGGACAGAATGATGAAGTGCATATATGTTGTGCATTTAGATGAGAGTCACGGATCAAGTCTCAACGTAGGGCGAGATATAGATGAGGCCACCACCGGTTTGGTGAATCCTCATGTTCAGCCTCCCGCCACACAGTGCATTGCTGCACAAACGTCCGAAAATGAAGTTAGGAATATTGGTGAGAAAAGTGTTTGCTCCAACAGGTATGATGTGGGTATGATGAGGTATGATTGAGAAGAAAGACGCAGGGAACAACAAAGCGTTACAATAAACATCAAACTAGTCAACACCTGGTTTTGTATCTTTTAGCAGGGAGTTTGTGTCAGTACTCGATATTGCTTTGAGCACGCTGTTCCTTGGGGAGAACATTTTTATTGGATCATGTTTGTGCTTCAGAATAGATTCTTGTCAAACTGGTAAGCTCTTTTTTTTCTTTTTTTTTTTGCTCAATATTTCGAACCATACTTAAGACAGAAAACTTTCATTTAATCGGTTATATCACCCAAACTGCTGCACGTTTTAGTCCATAACTTTTTTAGTATAAACGTGAAGCAACATAAATTTTATTTCTGTGCATTCAAAAAATGTTTTTATCCTAAAATAACAAGGGACGTCAGACAAAAATAATATTTTAGACATTCAGATCTAGTTTAAACATTTAAAGTAGGGGGTGATTTGTACATACTGCAGAAATATACTGATTTTAATGAAGAAATGATTTAGTATTCTTCCAATCACCTTTTTTCAGCAACTATAGATCAGTCTTAACAGGAATTGATAACACATTATCATTACCATCGGTCCTAGACTTTTGCTCAGCTAGATTCACTATCCGCCCCACTGTGTGCTGATGGTGAAATTCTTTCGTTCAACCCGCCGGTCTCTGAAAGCGAACTTCTGTTTTCCTTTTTATCAGTATTCTAGTGAGCGTAGGAATAGAATCAACCTTTTTAGAACAATGTAAATACACAATTGTCACATAACTTGCAAATACTAATAGACCAGTCTTATTCCAAGAATTGTCTTCCATCCGGTTTCCACACTCAAAATGATCTTAGCTCATCTAACGTTCAAGTTAGGAGCTCACAGAAGCAATAATTGCTCTTTTAATTATATATAATATATATATAATTATTGGTGAAGATTTATGATAAAATCAGTAGATTAACATTTGAACCTCACTACTATTACTGTTATTCAATGTCGTCATGGATTGAATAATGAAGTTATAGATAACATTTCCTAATCACACTTTTGAGTTCCAAGATCGACGAATTACGTGGTGCGATATACAATTTCTTTTGATGATAACGTTTGAATGAATGAATTTGACTGCAATAGAAATACTTGTTTTATTTTCAATAAACATTTCCCTACTGTCAGAGGAAATATATATTAAAATGAGAAGTCCATTTCCAGGAGTTTAGAGAAGTTCTTTGTCTTAAAAATTGCATAACTATCGACAGACATCACTTTTTTGAAACCATCGGCATTTCTAGTTTCAGGTAATTTCAGACTGAAACGTAGTACGGGGGAGAAATGTATTGTATCCAAGAATAACGGACGCAAGATGAGGATTTGAAGAAGAGGATGCAACATACTGGATAAAATCACCAGCAGCGAATGGCTACAAGCTAGAGGAAATTGTCAGAATTGATGTCATTCTAATTGACGTTGGGAAAATTAGTAAAAAAAATATTAGAATGCAATTTGAAACAAGAAGAATAGGAAGAGATACCCGTAAAGGACTCAGCTCTATGATAGATGCCGTTGTCATTGATACGGTTTGACATTTTTGGTAAAGTAATTAAGTTTCTCGATTAGTGTTATCGAAGTATAGATCTAAGACTTTAGAAAATGAATGAAATTATTACCGAGCATGATTTAATTAATTGCTCGCTCCAACTTCGTCCGTTACATTCGATGTTAAGGCCTGTTCTGAATAATAATGTCTACGTAATTAGGAAAGTAATTCGAATCTTTTGACTGGAATCCCAATTTCAATGTGTTGTTCAAGTTTTAAATTCTTACCACTCATGTTTTAATTAATTACTGGCTCCGACTTCCTTCTTTACATTCATAGTTTAGGCTCGTTCTGGATCATAATTTGTACCTAATTAGGAAGTAACTTGAATCATTGGACTGAAATCTATTCAGATTTTCCAAGAGAAACTTGAAAAAGTTCAAGTTCTTCTTCAGGCATTCGAAAGTTAACACTAGATCACAAAATCTGCTCATTTCCAATTTTCAAGATTTCCGCTTAGGTTCACAATCTTGAAAAAAAGAACTTACAGATTGTTGAATAACGACAGACGAAATTGGTGATAATTTTGTCATTCTAGGTATTTTGATAAAGGTGACACACCGGTTCCCAAATAGATTTTCTGAAGAACAAACTGGGAATAAAATAGTTCTTTAATTGGGATGAATTTGGACGAAAATGAGGCAAATTTGGTAGAAATTAGTAGACGAAGGTTCCAATGTGATCTGAAAATTTTTAGTTGAAAATAAAGGAGCATTGACGAATTGTCTACCCCTTACTACAGTACTAATTTATTATCACTAAGCTTCTCTATGTAAATATGGATCGTTAAGGACGTGACAAACAAGGAAAACGGAGAACAATGTCAACGATAGAACAAAGGTGGGGAACCCCGAATAATTTGTCTTCAATTTTCTGTTGTGTTCTGGTGGAACTTTGAAGGTTTTAAATGGCTTTGAACACAATGAATGAATTGGATATGGTTCGACCTGTATGTTCTTAGAAATGAAAGGGAGGGGAAAAAAGTAGAGAGCTTTGCTTGTTGTAGGGCGTTAAAACCCGACATCCCCCAGCGTATAAAAGGGAACCCGTCGAGCGAGAGCCACCTAAATTGCTCATTCGATTAGGAAGCAGAAAGGAGGCTTGCGGGAAAGGATTCTCAAGTGGAGGGCCGGAGGGGATCAGGTCGGGGGCGGAGAACACGATGGGCGCTCCCAGGAAGGAGAAACGGACGAATAAAGATTCGGGATTCATGCCCGGCTTGCCTACCCCTACGCCTGCCTCCCTCTCCCGCACCGTTTCCCGCCTTCCCAACTGTATTCTATACTGTCATGTTTTATGTATACCTTTCCCTTTGCTGCGCCCCCGCCCCTCACGCTCATCGCTATTTCTTCCGCGTAGAATGGGCGGGTCACTCTTTTATCTGTCTGCCGAGGATACCGGCTAGAAGGCCTGGGGTCCTTTACCCGGCTCGGTATCATCCGATTTACCTATTCTACTCTTTTTTCCTTCTTTCGATTTTCTCCACACATTCCACGTTGCTTCCGTCACCTGAATCATATTGAATGAATCACCTGATACATTCAAGATTATGTACCCAACAATCCGATCATGCAATATAGTGTATTGAATCAGAGTTTTTGGAAGTGCATTAGTCGTCCGCTTAACGTACATAATCTGTTCCTGATGAATGTGTGAGGGATACCCGGAGCTGGAACTTCCCGATTCTTGAATCTGTCGCCTTGGGAGATGAATCAGAAGCCTTCAAGCGTCTGGGTCATCCTCTGAGTGTGGCATTACCGCATTCAGCTCAATGGAAGGGGCAACTATACCATTCCGTCACCTCACATTATAGCATGAGCGTGGATACGCCCACTGGCCCTTTTATTATTACCTACCCTGTCACTCCCAATCACTCGCATATCCCTTCAGGCTAAATGTCATTAATTATGACCCCTTTTTGGACCCCCGTAAGGAGAAATAGCGATGGTGCGAAGTTCACTCGTTTCTAGCATCCAGCTGTGCAGCACTTGTTGTCTGACGATCGAATCGGTCATTCCAGTAGTACGAACCAAGTTGATTTCTATATTTTAACCGTTTCAAGTAATTCATGAAAAGCCACGGCTTGAAAAAGAATATAAAGTGATGAGGAACGATTACGAATCTTAGAAGAGGACTCGGAGGAGTATTGGAACCTACGAGAAAATCCACCATTTATTTCCGCAGAATATAATTGCCCCATACATGTGTATAAACAGATTCATGTCGTTCTATCAGTTTTGAATTTTGAAAATAACAAAGAAGATGTTAACCTACGAAAGATTCGCACTTTGATTATGTTTCAATCCAACCATGGAGAGCGTATGTGGCCCCAGAAAGGAGCTCAATACACACAGTGTGAGTCAGAATGTGTTGTTGAGGTTAGAAACCAGTGGGCCACCTCAGTAATCCCACAATTGGGCATAGGCTATCTGTTAACGAAACAATCTTGTGATGTCTATCCACAATAAACTCATATTTTATTAGCAACTCCTCAAACCTGTTTGGTGCTCAACTGTAGGGGTGTAAAGGTAAAGTAACCACAAGATTATTCAGCGCTCTGAGAATAATTTTTTACGTACCTACTTCGACACTTAGGAACGATAGATTACACTAAAAGTTGAAAGTTGAATCTTCAAAAGAGTTATAAACATTTAAGGCTTAAAGACCATGTGAACGGGGTTGTGGTCCGAAGATCAACATAGAATGCTTGGACGAACGAAACTGCTGAAACTAAGCAAAATTAAGGGAACTTCAAGGCTAGTGACTCAATTTTAAAAACAATAAATCCAAAGTGAAACGTCTTAGATATTAAGAAATCGTATATTAATATGTCCTCTGAATTTAGCCCGTATTCAGTTACTACTTGGGGCGATGAAAATCCATACAATTGAAACACTACCCAACAGGTGGCGAAAGCAAACGCAACGTTAAACTTTTAATTTTTAATTTGTCTTCGTTGTAGCTTTAGCTTTGGAAGTGTTGATGCAGCGTCTTAAAGAAGTCATTGGATGACGTTTAGATAATCTACATGTTTGATAAGTGATTACGTTTGATTTTCTAATATGAGAAACAGAGGAGCCCTCCCCATGCAGATAGCTGTATTGCAAATCAAGGTTTGAATTGTCACTCGACATCATTGACTGAATTCTATGACTTATTCGAATAGGTTTGGTTAAACTGTACTTTTTGGTTATCTCCAATCACAAAAAGTTTTGTATCTTCATGTACCAATCTCGTTTTTCATGTCTGTTAACTCTGCACATATTATAATTTTCACGAACTTTGTCACGCACGTAGTTTTCCCACTGTCAAACTTCTAGATATCCCACAGGAAAAACAAATAGATGAACTTACAACGAATCGGGTCGTTTCGCTGGATTGTCTAAAATCTAAGTCCTCAATTAACAACAAGAACAGAAAATTTAAATGTGATGAATCAGAACGGAAGTGTTTTCTGTGAGGGACAGGAGTTTTTCGTCAAGGACAGGAGGGCCTTCTGCCTAAGCGTGGGACTGCCTCGAAGTAATACCAAAAAGTAGTTCCGGGGCAGCTTTTCCCTGAGCTGAGGACTAACAGAGGGGTTTTTCGGTTGGCATTTTCTTAAAGGTCTCCAGCAGTAGGCTGTGTTCCAGACGGCCCAGCTTTTGCGCAACGCATTTTTCCCTTCTGTACCGCAAACAAAAAACTACCAAAAAGCGGGTGGTTGGAGAGCATTCAACTATCTAGTGAATTGCACCCCAAATACATCAGTTATCGTAATTTATTTGCTTAGGTGTTTTTTTTTTTTTTTTTTTTTTTTTTCAGAAATAAACGTAAATCTTTGGGCTACCAAGAACAACCTGTTATTTTTTTCACCTGTATGGGAGGGGAAATTTTAAAATTCATCAGCAATCCATTTAAGCTCATCAGTGAGGTAATAGTTGTAAGTGCATACAGGTACTTAAAACTCGGATTTAAAAAAAATATCTTTATAAGCTTCAACAATCAAACCATCCGTGATTATATTCATTTTGTAACGGAATCGAATTCGATAACACTTTTCTACCAATAACTCAATGGTGGAGTCGTTACACAAGAAGAAGAATACTTCTATTATAATGTTGAATTGTCCTGCATCCAAACGATATGATTGAATTCCTTTCAAATCGCTTTACTTGCACAATTTTCTCCAGATTATTATAACTTTCCCAATAGTATGGATGACAGATGGAAACTATTATTCACGGTAGCCCAATGATGTGAGTATAAGAGGTACCCAACACAGAAATAGCTAACTTCTATGTGATAATTCATGGTGATATTCACAATTCTATAAGCTTCCACTGTTCCATACTTATCCACCACACTACATAATTATTGGCCAATGGATTGTACCCCCAAGTTGGAGAGAAGGCACGAAGCATAGAAGTTGGAGAGTTAAAATGTAGAAGAATGGAATGGCTCCTATCTGTTAAACACTCTTTTGCTCTGCTTTGAGGGTCTGAACTCCCTTTGTCGAGACAGAACCTCATAATAAATTTAGTTTCGCTCCATTCCCCGAAATAGTTGACCCTGTTCCTCACTGTATATGGTCCGCTTTGCCTCCCTAAAAGCTCTAAAAATAGACCGCTCTAGTCTTCACTGCTGACAACAGAATATGAAATAACAGTGTCTGTTATAATATATTATGGAATTTGAAATTAAATAAAAAGTGAAATTAAAATTTATATTATCATTGATGAAACGGTTGCGTACAAGTCCGCAACTCATTCAGACATTTTCATGAAGGGTTTATGCTTACAAAGCAAAATGTCCCACCGACTCGCAAAACGTGGACTCAAGAGACAAGAGATAACGGTAATGGAAACTCAAATTTTAACCAAGAATATTCATTTTGAAAGAGAAAATTTGAAACGGCACATGGTGAACCGGGAATCGCTCTGAAAGCCGATGAACGACAAGTTCTTGTCTTGACTGATTTAAGTCGTGATTAAAGTGAACAACTGTTAGGTTTTGATTTATCGTCGATTGATGGTTTTTCTTCAAGTGATTAGAAAATTTCTCCGTCTCTTGATGTCAAATCATAGAAAAAAGAATGGAGCCTTTTCTTCGATGATGCTGACAAATGCTTGCGTAAGATTCTCCAACACGTTGGGACATTTTCATGTGTGTTTTCTTATTTTATTTATTAATAGGCAGATCTCACCCGTGCTTTGCACGGTGGGGCGTACAGATCAATTAAATGGGCCATAAGAGAAACCGCCCACTCTTGGATACTTAATTGAATTCGCGATCGTAGTTACTGTAGTTACAGTGGACGCTCTATTAACCTGCACTTTTGGGGCCATAGGTATGCCGGATAACCGATTTTGCCGGAAAATAGAACACAGGTATTTAATATTTTAGAGAAAAACAAAGTACCTACTTCAACAACATACCAACTCCAAATTAATAAAGTAACTGTTTTACATCATTTTTGGACCAGCTGACAATAACAACATGAAAGAAATTGTAGGGCATAACATAAAATATAGTTTAAAAAATTGCAACTTTTTTTAATTTTATTTTTATTTTTATTTTAATACATGTAAAGTATTAATAAACTGGATTTGAGTGGTCCGGCATGATGCCGGTAAATAGAGCTTGCCGGTTTACAGAATACCGGTTTACAGAATGCCGGTTTACAGAAAGAGCGTCAACAGAAAGAGCGTCAACAGAACTTCGGGCTGTTGCTACCAACTTTTGTTTATTGGTTTCGCGTGAGCTAGTTTTCCTGACGATTTTTCAGTTAATGTGCCAAAGCAAAAACGGTTTTCATGGTATAACAGTATCAATGTGTAGACAAACCCTTGATTTAGGGCTTTAATTCATGTTTGCACACACTACTAACAATCCAAGATCCTATAGTTTGTAACACTTTTAGAGAACTGAGTAAACTAACTGATTAAGCTCAGGTCCACCAATCTGATTCGGTAATGAAATTAGTAGTTGGCTTGTGTCAAAACAATTTTGTTACGCTAGCTATCCAACTAATCTTGTTAAAATGTACAGTAAGAAGCTAGCTACATCCCAGGTATAAACGAAATTGGTCGTATAGGTCATGAAGAATCGACTTTACAAAGATTTTACGTTTTGAACGAGCACACAGCACTATTGAGATAAAAGTGATGGGTCAAACCCGCACAGTATCTCGAAATGTTTTCTAAATTGGACAGAAATTAAAATAACTATTTGAACATTAATGGGATACAACAGGAATGTAACAGGACACAAAAGAAGCGATCATCATTTTAATTCACTAGCAATTGTAAGCTGTTAGCCTTGGGAGGCTGGACCCATGTTCAAATGTTTCTGGATGGATTCAGCATCATAGTCCTCAAGGTGACTGGACAATCATGATAATTGGTGATGCTATTGATATTGTAAAACCACCTTTGTAACATTTGTATCATTATCCAAATAATTATTATCCAATAAAATGTCTAAATTTAGAAATCAGATGATATTTGGATTGAGAATGCCAGACATTTCGGAAAAGGGTTTGGATTAGTTCTCAAAGTGATGGCTAGTAGAGTGGATATCCGTTGGATAAGCTCATCCGAAGTATAATGTCAACATGATTGAGGGCGTGTCTTTTCAACATTTAAATTCACTCTGCCGCAGTTTAGAGTCAATTCGATAACGGTCCAAGAATATTTCATTTGCACGCATTATTTTCACACAACCTACACAAATTACAGTTCCTCTCTTGAATGATTGAGCAGTTTCAACCATTCATGCCGCATTACCCATTCTAAATGGTTCGCCAGTACAATTTCCCGGGTTAGAGGTTGCATTTTTAACGCCACCCCGCCCTGAAACGGAAATACATCGTTTCGAGTCACCTCTAGAAAGTAGGCCAAGCTCATAAATTACGTCGCGATATTCTTCAATGACGGAAAACGACCCAAGAATGGGTTCGAATAGTTCGCCTGCCTTCAAAAAAACCGATTTCCTCCATTAAAATCTCAGTCGGTCGTAACTATCGAAGTGCTTTCCCTTGGTAATTGGGGGGGTCTGACAAGACTATTACTAATTCTTTCTGTCTAGCGGTCAACAACCCATCAAAATTCCGCCTCATCGCTGATAAGCTCGGCCAAAGGATAGGTCAAGGGTGCCCTAAGAAAAAAAACAACGATTTCTTCCATAGTGAAGCGATGTTTTCAAAGGGAATAAATTGTATTCTGGTAGTCATGAGATGCTTTGAAAAGCTATGGTAATCCGATAGTGGATGAATCATTCATCAGGCAATGAACTGCCGCGAAAGGGCGGGAACACAAATAGGGCCATTGTATGACTCTTATTTTTCCTCAAGGAAGCCGATTTCCCTAGGAGTAAATCGTTAGGTTGGCGAATAAAGTCGACCGTTTTTCAGAATGCGATTTGAGAGGCTTATCTGAAACGATTACTTATACATTACGCTAGTGTTGGGATAAAGACTGGAGGCGAAACCACTATTTCGAGCAGACCTTGCTGTATTGAGAAAAAATTGTAATATTCCTCAGAAATGACACAGCAAATAAAAGCTACTGTTATGATCTTGTCATGGATAACCAATGAATGAACTGAATCAAATTATCCCATTTCAAATTATCTCGTCATATTTCCTGAATGTTGTCGTACATCTCTATCAATCTAATTCCGAGGTCATCATGGTTCTTGAAATCTGTGATCAGAGATCCTACAGGGGTACGCTGGAGAGAGACGTTTTATGAAATCGATTTGAAGAAACAATGAACGAAAGTTGCCCGAAAAACTGACCACTATTATTGAGTAGGACAGTGCTCATTGAATTTAATGAAACTATAGATTCGTTGTACACAAAACCGGATTTTACGAAACTCATCAGCAGTTTTGTGTTGGTATATGCTCGAGAGGGGCTGTCTTTAAATAGTCTGGATACTAGAAATAGTGCCATACCTGGAGAAATTACCATGACCCCTCAATCCACTCTTCCTCTATCAAGAACAAAATAGTAATACAAATAATAAACCAGAATTTTGAGCTGGTAATTGGATTATGAGGATATTTATTTAATTATGACTAAATTAATTCGATTTTATCATTCCAAGTTCACTTTGTGCAATTTCCCGACGCCGCTCAGTTCCCCCATTGCAGCGATTCAGGACATACTTACTTATACAGAGTGCAAAGAATGATTCTTATCATAAGGGATTGCGCTTCCTCTATGCCTGTAAGATTGACTCTGACGATTTTGGTGATTTAGGGAGGTTGAAGAAATGGATTTTGATTAAAATTTAAGAGTTTTTGAAATTAATGTAAATAAATATTTTATGTAGCTTCTAGGTGTTTGGTGAAATGTTGTCGTTTTTTCCTCGATTGGAATAGCTCCACCAAAAGCCACAAGTTCGTGAGAACTTATTACGTTGGTGAGCAGAAAAAAGAATTCTCATGAGATTATTGTCATTTCTGTGATATATTTTTCCTTTCAGTCAATAAATTGATATTCTTTCCTATTCTATTCTACTTGCAGTTTAACGAGACATAATCATGATATATTGGTCTAACAGTGGTTATATATTTTGAAGACATCAAAAAATTAAAATTGTTTGCCCACAAGATTCAATTATTCAAATAACCTAGATCGGATATTCCGAGAAAAAAAAAACACCCGAACAACTGCATTTAGACATTCAAATCCAGTCACTGTTTAAACCGAGCCCCAGCTATTCCGTTACTTAACAGGGTCCCAGGTGCGCCAAATAGTTTCCATTAGTTCGATTTCATCTAGCTGAACCATTTTCCTGTAATAGCGTAGGCCATTAGTTTCTTTACTGTGAAGTAGTCTTCGCCAGATAGGACGAAGGGTTTCCCAACACCCGTTAACATTAAACAGTTAGCTTTAAAAACATATTTTGGAGTAGTGGACGAGCTCGATTCCGGTTTCGAGATTATTATATCCCTTGGCAGAAGATCACTAACTTGATATTCCTCCATTTCCGCAGGAGCGTTCGTTTTTTTTATTAGCTTAGCTAATGAGGCTCTCGACCCCTTGCTTCAGCCCTCTTGACGGTGGTAGAGGAAGAATTCTTCGGGTTTTCTCCCCAACTTTCCGATTCCGGTCCTAACCTTACCTACCTTCCGCTCTGAATATTTGATGACCGGTCCCATTTAACACTACAAGCAGTCGATTTTTTCCAGTTCGAGTTGGCATAATAAAGGTGATAATTCGTATTAGAAGAAGATGAATATTTAATATAAAGCGCTTTTCTTAAAGAAAAAAAAATTACAACCATGATCAGTGACATTTGCAATTTAGATTGTGGTGCGCCACTAATTATCCCCTCTCTTGATCTCACTCCCTTATTATCTGTTTTATAAACAATTAAATTAAGGAGATTGTTTCCAAAAGGTCATACGATTGGACCCATTTTGGTCATAAGCGAGAAATCACGGAAAATCATTACAAGCTGAAAACTTGCCCCATGTTAAACAACGTTTCCTCTTTTTTAAATGTATTCTACATTTAACATTAAAAATGTCACAAAAAAACCAAGTTATTTCGAGACGTCAAATAATTTAGGTGGAGCTTTGAAATTTCAAGATTCTGGATGTGGTACGTTTAGTACCATTTGAAACCAAACAAAGTGGATGCAGTACGTTTTGAAATCAAATATTTTCCTCCTGTCAAGTACTTTACTAATCTTCTTAAAGCTGTTGCAAAGACATTCCCAAGTTGTTGAAATACTAGTTGTATGCAACTGCCGCTCTCCTCCTCCTCCATCCCGCTTACTTCTACAGAAAAAAAGTTTTTCTTTCAATTAACACAAATTCCTTGATGCTGCGCACTTCAAATTTCTGATGGTGACTATGTTACGGAAGCCATCTCGGAGGTTTCACCATGGTTGGCAACATTCTTGCTATTAAAACTGATATGAATAAACCAACAAAATTACGGTTTAAATCATGGAGGAAAAAAATGAAAAATGGCTTGAAAGTTGATAAATCCTACAAGATAATGGATATAGTATTTAATGCTCAAAATATTGTAGCCCGTGGGATACTCTTTAAAGGCTAAAGTACTCGCTGAACCTAACAGATGGAAGTGCTATTTTATGATAGATATAGTACCTTTTGAGATAAAACTGAATTTTCTACCTGTTTTTTCAAGAGGATATGCAATCTGATTGTATTTTTATGAAAAACTCGGTCCCGAAACCCCCGGGAAGATAACAACTCGATTTTTAAAAAAAGGTCTTTAGTAACTTGGAAACAAGCTCCTCAATTTGTATTGTTAATTTGTTCGTACATTCTTACTATGATATTTGTGCTCATTTAAGCTGTGCTAGTCAATCAAGACCAAATTTATATTTGTAAAAATCATGTAAAACCCAAATTTCTGTATTGAAGTGTTGGATTCGGTGTGAAATTTCACGTGAGAGAAACCGATCACTCAAACTTTTAAGCGAGTGTGTCACTAATGCGGGAAATGCAAACATTTAGTTTTTGTAGGGATTCGATTGCCACGTATATTAAAAATAATTTTGGATATGCCCACAATGAGCAACGTACTGATTTAATTTATGGATGAATGGAATAATGACTTGAATGAACCCAAAAAAATATCATAATATCTGGGATTTTTTCCCCCAAGGAATCCTTAGGATGACTAGAAAAATGAACTTTTGTGATCAGTGACTTTGAAGCCATTTTCTGCGTTGGTCTATCTGCTCATTCCACAAATGTCTACCCCTTCTGTCCCCCGTCTACCTATTCCGTTTTCGTTTTGGACTTTGCTGAATAATTTCAGTTTCAAGCTCAATATCCACAACAATTAGCTCATATCCTGAAGTTGTCATTAGATTTTGAAGAGGTTTACAGGAAATGTGTTGTTTAGACTGTTGATTGTCCCATGTGTGTTATATCGCTCACTAATCAAGCAAAGTAGTCGGATGAAGGCAGTTAAATCATCTAGAATCAATTTCTTTAAGAGAATAAGATTAGCAGCTATGTACCACTTTGTTATTTTTCTATTTAAAATCTAAAATAATTGAAACACGCTCAATTTCAGAAGTTTTAATCGGATGTGTTAATTTTGCAAAAAACGTTCGGATTAGACTGTTGGTGATATCTTCTTCTCCCTCCCTCTATCTATCTTTCTCTCTTTGTCTCTTTTTATGCATATATTTATGTATAAATTTTCTGATTTTTTCTTACCATCTTTGCCCTGCTAATCAGTAATTTTTGCTCCATGGTTAATATTCGTTGAACTTGATCCATTTCTTTGCTCACAAACTTTCATTCAGCAGTGTGAAACAAAAAAATATGGGGCACTAATGGCAAATTTTATTTAAGTTTTTTTTTTGTCATTTATTGTTTTCTTTGTTGGTCTATAATAACGGTAAAACCCAAAACAACCGAAAACCAATAACCAAAACTCAATTTTGGAATCTTTACGTTCATGTTTACGAATCGCCTTAATTGACAAGTAATCTGATATAGGGTTGGCAATGAATTTTCGATTTTCACAAAAAATCTAAATTTGACCACAGATTTTCGATTCTCACCACCGATTTTCATAGGTCGATTTCAATCGACTAATTAATTTTTTTCAACGACTAGTCGATTTTTTGTGAGTTTAAATCGACTTATGAATGACCAGTTGAGGAATGATATCAACATGTTTTGATTAGTTGAAAAGTACTTTTGTCCTTTTTTGATTTTCAAGTTACCAAGTGTAAGTATGTCGTTTCAAGCAAAGAAAGCAGCGAAGTCCTTGCATCATGGATCTATTATTCATTTGGGCGTATTATGTGTCTATATTATAGACAATCATGAAAAGAGAGTGGTTTTTCTCGCCAGAAGAGTATTGTGCTAAATTTTGAACCATTCGGACGATTTTTACTCCTACTTTTAAGGTAGTTATGGGAAATTTGGAACGGTTTGTGCAAGAAGGATCGGACTCCTGATTTTCCTGAAATTCATTAATATTTTTTACAATAACCTTATGAACATTCATAAAAATTTCGAATCATTTGTAGAGTTTTTAGTGAAATTATAGGTGTTTTAATGTATCACATTTACCATGAGCACGTGACAATTATCGCACGATTTTGATGATATTTGAACAGTATCTTTACACAATTTCAGGTTTTACTACGATTTTATTCGATTTTTTGGACTGGGTTAATTGGTACAATCGATTTCAGACCGTCGATTGTGAAATCGGTTTTGGTGGTTCGATTTGACTACCGTGACCAGATACCACTATCTCATACGAGGAACTCTAAAATTGTCGTTGTCTTCTGACTGATGACGTTGAATAAATTTCATTTGGGGAATACTCTGTAACAAAGGCCGATGCTAAATAGAGATTCTTCCACGTATTTTGTATGCAGTATTCCGAGCTGAATCAGAAGATTTTCACGTCCTTCGTTTGAAAATTCCCGTTGGCAGACGTGCAGACTTTCAGGTAGATATAAAATGCGGGAGGAACTTCCCAGCCTACCCTTTCCACCAGATCTCCACGCCGTAGGAGATAAGTTGGGCGGTGTAGCGGAGATAAGGCTTCCCGAGAAGGGATTTGCATCACCTGCCAGAATATAACCTCCTGCTCCTTCTTTTTGCACTTTGAGAGTTAGAAGGCCAACTGCGAAATACGGTGACTTTATCTGAGCTGGAACGAAGTCAAGGTGCATGAAGAATGGGATGCTAAAGACAATCCCTGTCAATCTTGCGAACCGAATAAGCTTCTTCTTCACTCTCGCTGTTCATTATTGACCCCTTTCGAGTAATTCTTCCACCAAATAACTGAGTTAGCAGTATTTAAATCGCTATGAAAGATATCAGTTACATTTCCTTTAACAAATTATAACGTGCTGCCTTTAAAAAAAAAACAGCTGCATTCAATTGCGATTTTAGAAAAAGTCTCCGATACTTTTCGGAAAAATAAAATTGTCTTTCAAGTACAGTCTCAAGTCAATCATCCTTGTTCCTTAATGCTACTGGTAATGTAGTAAGAAATGGTTGTTGTTTGAGGGATAGAAATTCTTCTCCTTTTAAAATTAGGAATTAAAATGTTGTGGATACGAACCCGTAAGTACATTCAATTTTAACTTCTGTAGCAGATCCTTTTTCGAATAACAGAATTGACTTATGAAACAAATCCTAAAACTTCAGTAAATTAAATTTGAAACTCTTAAACAAAATAAATGTATTTTTCTCTCCCGTCTTTTATTAAATTTTTGAATAAATTTGTTTACCTAGTAACTAATTCGCTAATATATTCACTACCGAATAAAACACACTTTGATATCGGAAAATGAACAGTTTTGCTTAATTGGCCACCTAGAATTGTGAAATTTGAATGGAATACTCTGTGGGGCATCCAAAATCAGATCATTCATTAGCGCAGAAGGGTGATTCTGATACAGAAATGTAAAACCTCTTTGCAATAATTGGGTGCTTTTGTTGTGTTGTGCATTACTTTTAATGCTGTTGCAGTCGTAGCACTCTATAAAAATACTCTGTATATTGGAACATGCTGCATAAGTGTAAAATATACAATCCTTAAATTTTAAAATCTCTAAAAGAGTTCAACTACTAAGCATATGAGGAAATATCGACTAAGTTTCCCAAGATCGTAGAATCCATTAACCGTCCAATCTTTTCGATCTATACCAAACGTTACTCTTAATCTTTCGTAATTTGAAAATTGGAGTATTATGATAAATATGTATAGTTCCCCTTTCCGATTTCTTCAAAATGCTTTTTTACTCCATGGGTATCTCCAGATAGACCTATCGCCTCAGTCCCTGGAAGAGCCAACTAGTCCATTATATCACCACCTTGTCGCAGTACGTATATCAATTACAGCTCCATCACATGCTTGCAGAGACTGTAAAATGTAAAGTCACTATGGATCGAGGAAGTGTTCTGAACTTTTGCTGATCAGGCTTAGGATTATTCCATTTCATATTTGTAACTCTCCCCCCTCTATTATTTGCGATTGAGATAAACGATGAGTAATGCAATGACATAATACAAATAAATAATTACTTATTCAAGTGCATAAATGTTCATCTGAGATAAATGAGCGGCTACACCATGCTTTACTGTGGTCCTGGGGGAAAAGGATAGACATTAAGCTCCATTATCATCTATTTCTCTTCTTGTAGATAGCTACACAAGTAAAATTTTATTTTCTCTTTCCGGACTTTTTTCTTTATATCCGCCAGCTCTAAACTATTCATACGAAAATATCTCTAAAGCTTCCTTATCCTTTTTTGTCAAGTCGGTCGTTCCTAATGACATCGTTTGGGTGAAAAGCTTTGCAAAAAGGAAAACATTCAAGTAAACTTTGATGGTACAACTTTTCTTATCAACCGCTTGTGGAAATTACTAAGCGAAATGAATTTGTTTTGCCCTCGAATTCAACAGTAAGCTTTTTATTATTTGTTTCGATGGACGGTTGTGATATGGAGGGGTTTGATTAAACCTTGGCCCATTAGTAATAATTTGAGGCAAGGATTAACAGCAGAAATTTAATATACGATAAACTTGCTCAAGTACGAATTTGGTAGATTTCAGCGCACCTTAGGATGCAACCTTGTTATGTCATTTACATGGTAATGTAATTCATACTGTAATCAATTTTAGTCGTTTTAAAAATTTAAAATAGTCAGGTTACTCCCAAATTCCACATGGCTAATCTTTAAGATCACTACGACTTTTTTACGTTGATTTCGTTTCTGAAATAATCGGAAATCTGAACCAAAATAACAAACTTCTTAAAGTCTGTGACTAGTTCCTGTTCAAACTTGCTTTAATCTCATGGATACCACGCTGTGTTGTATTGAGTTAAACAAATGTGTAACCATTTTATTTAACTAACTTTTTGTATAATCTTTTTGTTTATATTGGTCATTTGTAATGATGTGGCGAGTGCACATAAAAGCCTACGGTCAGACTATTTTCCAATTTACGTATTTGGGGAAAATCGAACTGTTATCTTTTGATTAAGGTTCGCGTAAGCAAACACGACAAGAATCCAACAATTAGATTGGAATGACAAATAACTTAGTTTTATTTGCGACCGTTCATTATTATGAAAATAAAGGCTAAATACAACAGAACCTATAAAGTAAGAAGTTATAATGGGGATATTACCGGCTTACTTCTTACTCATTCAAAATCAAAGAATTAAACCGATAATTCATCAATCTAGACTGATTCTGATTGTTATTTTAATTGTTTACCGAACACTTGTGTGTTGGCGATACAAGAATTTCACCGAATGTTTAATGGCAACATCTATTTTTAAATTTGAGACTGCAGATGAAAATTACAGTCATAATGGGCTACAACCTGACAACTTTGAGTTCAGAGTGCACTCGAAAAAGCATAGCAAACGGTTACCATTTAATTAAACGTGAGGTGATCGTCGGAAAGCAATCTCGGATTTGTCGAAATTTCTGGTTCGATCAAAATTTGTGACAACTTTGTCAATTGGTTTATTATTTTCAAATAGGTCTTGAAATCGTCAAAGAAATTGAGTGTTATAGATCTGTCAAATTTTCTCACTTTCCGTTTCAAGGTGTTTGGATTCCAAATCTTCAATGTCCGTCCGCCGTAAGGTCATGAAAGGCGTTAGGGTTGACGTAAAAATTCCGTCTAGTCAGATGTCGAAAATGAGGATTTTCGAGGTTTTCGATAGTATGGAGAATTCGGGCACATTTTCTTAGTAACGTTGGACGCTGAACCAACTGGGATGTGTTTCAGACCGATTGAAAATTTACCCATAATCCCAAATTTTGAACCAAAAATGACCCCCAAAACCAACATTAAACAAAACAAAACCTGAGATTTGAAAAATGGGAATTTACATCTTTTTTCAACATTTTCACCCTTGAAATGTGGTTTTCTAAGTCGTATGAGATATGACTCGTCTGGGACCTATCTCAATCAATCCACCGTCCAAAATTATTAGGGAGTGATTACTCGCGTCATTGTGAGGTTCAGAGGGTCTCTTCAGTTTCAGAAATTGTGATTATTTGTAATTTGTAGATTCTTATGGATCTAAAACCTTTCCCAGCCGATTTTTTATTGAAAAATTACAAATTAAAGACAACCTCATTGACTATGTCCGTAAGAAGATCGAAAAACCATGTATTTTGCCCGGTTATGAACAGTTTTTGCCCCTACGTACATATCTACGTGTGTGAGGCGATGGGGGCCCATGGAGTCCAGGTGCGATAGGAAGGACTTTTAAAATAATTTATACGGCTTTTTAAGGGCCGCATAGCGCATGGACATTGCATATTCTTAAGTTAATCACCTTGAAACGCAAATGCTCAACTTTGAGGGGCTTATACACATTTTTTCCTATATGATAACAAAGGCTTAATATTGACGTAATGAACCAACAACCTTCTAACTTCCCGATTTAAAGTGGTTATCTAATACAAAAACGAAAATCCGTTGGGTAATAATTTCAGCGTTTATAGAAACATCTAAGGCGGTCTGATAGCCATAAAATTCAGGGACCTATTCGAATCGGTATTTCACCGAAATGAGGGTTTCCACCGTAAAAAGTTCAGTTTAATGTAAACACTTATGACAATTAAAATGCTTTCACTGGCTTTTCCAGTTCGGACTGAGTTTGGCCAGCCGGCATTAATGTAGATTGATAAAGAATAGTAAATTTTTTGAGGCTAGGTATTTCTACTTTTTTTTTGTGCATACCTATTTGACCATGTTTGTATGAGGAGTTCTTTTCTTAACCTTTTTTTTTTCAAATATAAATAATGTGGTGTAGAGCGGTTTTTGTTGTGCACTGATTTCAGTATAAAACCTACAATACCACTACAACCTAAGCCAATATCTTGTCAGGCTTACTTTTAAAACACAATGTAGTCTTAATTTAGAATCTGGCTACCCCTTAACATTTACTGAAAAGGGATGGAAGGTGTTGGAAACCTATTTCCCTTATGAGCATATCCGTAATGAGAAAGAAGCGAACTGACCTGTGACGCTGAGGAGGGACATGTTTTCGATGGGTGAGCTAGGTCCTGGTTAGTCCAACGCGGCTCACAACATCCTGAAAACAAACAATAGGAGTCGGTTATCACTGACAAGCCACTCGGGAACGGGGGGGACAGCGGTCGTCTCTTATCTGCCAGCCAGAAAGTGTAGATACCGACCCACGCTCTCCGCCCGCCGCTGTCACGGGGGTATTAGGGCTTACAGATAGTCTCATCTCCTGAACACCGCTTTCGGCGGCGAAATAACTGACTAGATTCGCATTCTCCTACTATCTAGGACAGCGAAATAATGAAGAGCTACGTTAACATTGAAATGGCCACTACTAACTCAATGGTTTTACCATAGCTTCACAACAACGCATATGGAGAAAACTTATCTACACATTTACGTCAACACAAAATAACAATCGTATATAAAACTCAAGTTAGTTTCTATGTATTTATGTATGGTTGCCGTTGGGCACGATGGCTATGCAATAATCCTGGATGTTCCGCGGCAGCGTGGAGATGGAGCAGACCTGGAATGATAACATAAATAAACACAATACGAATGACCTGAGGCAAGTGATATTAGACCTAAAGCGAAGTGGCGAATCAAAATCAATGTGATGGCCACGACTTTGTGTGGTATGGTGCGGGAAAAGTGCTACGGAACTTCTCGAGTTAGGCATCTCGGAAGGAGTACTCCGTGGTATCACCATCCGTCTCCTTCGAGGTTCTTACCTAAACTGGTGATTATTTTATGGGTGCACATCCTTCTTCCTTGTTCGGGTAAAACTTGGAGCGTTTATTTATTTAGAAATACTGAAAATTAATACGCAGAGCTCTACAGTTTCTGCATTAGAATAATCCTTCTAAGTTGATTAATTCTCTAAACCCTTGATGTAACCCGTGACATCAATCAAAGTTGATGTTATTGTTCATATCTACGGTATTTAGTATTTTTCATAGTGGAAATAGTTAAACGGACATCATTTGGAGCTAGAATGGAAACTTTAAATTTTCTCGGTGTAACAACTGACTCGTTCAAAACCTGATTTTACCGTCGCATGCTAGGAAAGTGGTTATGCACGTCTTATTTGGCATTAGGAACAATGAGTACACTCAAAAAAGTACCGATTAAGGGAGTTGTGATGGCGATACTCATAATGTGTTCAGACTATCTAAGTGCAAAATGCAACGCTCAGAGTTCAAGGTGAAATGGATACTAGCGTAAAAGGACACGGTGCATCATGATCATCTTAGGGTAGTAAATTCGCGAAACAATCTTGTAATGTCTGTAAACATTGAAAGAACTTTGAATGATCAATTAAGCAAGTTAGTGAGTGGAAGGATGAAATATTGAACTTGGTTTCTTTAATGTATTCCATTATATCGTGCATTTTCAATATATTTCAGGCGCATTTCACCTAGGTACAGAAAGGTTCAAAAAAGGATTTCTTCCTCTTAAAAACTACCTAATTCTATCATGGATTCCAAGATATCTAGGTTTTTTCATGCAACAGATCCAAATTGTAATTCGAAAAATCTCACAAGTGTATTTATACAGTAACAGTGAAACGGACTTATGTTCGGTTACTTTTCTCTCATTTGTGGATCGCTCGAGGAAACATTTATTGGGGAAAAGGTTTCATTTTAGCTACCGGAATTGAGTTTAAATTAAAGGAACGTTGAAGTGAAGAAACCTATACAGGCAATTTGTTTGTTGAATACTCCAATACTTTAGACTGAATGATGTAGCTACACCTAGTTGACATACAAATATTATGCATCTGAATCTGTGTACATTTTTCCGAATGAATTTTATAAATACGTAAAATTAAATCAATTTTCATGAATGAAGTCTGCTAAATGTAATAATGATAATAAATCAAATAATTAACAAAAACATTAAGCAAAAAAATGCAAACAAATACCACAAGTCCATCGTGTTGGAATTTTCGTTCACAAAATAAACATAGTTTGGTTTTACTCGAAACATTGGGTTTCAAACCTTACACGCAATCGCTCAGATATTTTATGATACTATTCACGTTTTTCTTGAAATTATAAGGTCCATGTCGTCATTTAAATCTACTTAATACACTAACAGGCACTTTATTAACCAACTCCCTAAAATGTCAATCACAATGTCACGAAATGAGTTTTTCAAACTTAGAATAATTTTCCTCAACAAAACACAACGTTCCCTGACTGCTCAGTCGGCAAAACGATGAATGAAGGATCTACGAGTGGGATTAAATCATAAATTTACATCTGTTTTCAACATTATCACCATTAAAAATTAAATTGTCTAGGTTAGATGAGTTCGGAGAGGTGTGGAAATCATCCCAGTTCATCCCAATTTCATTTTATTATAATGCCCGTAAGTAGTGTATTGCAGATTTCGAACCTAGGCACCTTGAAACGTAGAGTTAGAAAGTTTGAGCGTGTTTTAAAAAAAATTTAAACATTAGACCATTTGTTACTGTAACAATGTTTATTTGGTAGTCACTTCATGAACTAAATCCTCGATCCGAACACAACAATAACAAAACTTATTTCTCAATTTAACGCTCGGAAATATTTGAGGCTGGACCATGTGACCTAACTGAGGCCATGAAAAACTATGTGCATAACTGCTCCCAACCTGAATAGTTTTCAGTTAATACGCTTTGATTATTGCGTTCATAGAACCACACTTACAATACCACGCAATAATGATAGAGGTATTGAATCATTTAGCATCTGTTTTGTAGCAAAGAACCGCCATCAGTCTCTACCACATTGGAACCTGACTTACCTCATCCGTTTCCATTTATTATTTCCATCGTCACGCTCACATCAACACTTGGTGAATTCGATCATCAATTCGCGGCGGTCTTAGTGACCTCTCAAATAGCTGTGTCTACCTGTGAGTCCTTCGAACATATCATGCCAATCTTACACACCTTGGCCGTGGCTGGTACCAGACGTATCGGTTATGGAATGTCAAGACACGCTCAGGTTGGTTGGACACAACAGAGAATTTACGGCTTTTTGGTTTACTATGATCGATAGTGAACATTTGTAATCGAAAAGAAATTTATTTTCATGTAGATTTCAAAAATCGAAGGAGATTGAGAAAAAACCGCCCCAGCCGTCCGGAGTTTTCTTCCAAAACTACTTTACCTAAGTTTACAAAATATGGACAGGCTTTTAGATACGAAAAGAGTACCTGAACCTTGCTATCCTGAGATGAAAACCCATTATGCTGGATAGTTCCCCTTCTTGATTCTTAGAACTGTAGCTTCTGAGCTCAAACCTGACATCTTTTGGCTTTAGGTATATCCTAAGCTGTTGCAAGCATTATTGCGTCAGCTCATTGAAGGGATAACTGAGGAGCTTACTTTCAAACAGGCACATATCCATTCCGGCAAAATGTTCAGGAAGTGAAAAAAACGATTTGCAGATTAGTGGAGACGTTTTTCTGCAGTTTCCCATCGGAGTAATATGTGAGAAGGCACAGATAAAGATGCCCCAGAATATGAATCAATTTTCTCCAAAACACGAGGCTGCATATCCATTTTCACTTTGGAAATGTGCCCTTTTGATCAAAACTCATGGATTTGCGCCTTTTTGAAAAAGAAAGGATTCATTCTCCATTCTGTAGGTTTTTTCGAAAACTTTAACTGACTCCATATTTCCATTTGTCATGCCTGCCATCTATCGAGTCTCTTGTAGATATTCAACGTCGAGACGAAGGCATAATGCTTCTTTTTGGATATGTGCATTTTCGAAAACCCACAACTTATCGCTTGGCGAAATTCGGAGGATATGTGCCATTTCGATTGCAAGGCACTGAAAAAAATGTAGGGGACGGATTTGTTACCTTCTAATGCAAACACATAACTTTAGCCCCGGAATTGACGTGGATGTGTTCTGTTTTGTTCGGAAATGATAGGGGGATCTGATTCAACTCATATTCAGAGATAGAAAATTGAGAAAAAAACGTTTTCTCCCAGATTTGGATATGTGCCTTTTTGAAAGTAAGCTCTTCAACTATATTATTCAATCAACTCCTTGTTACATCACCGAGCTGGTCAAATTGTTCCCGGATGTTCATATGCAGTTGGCAGTCATCCAGAAAGTGGAGGAAGAACAGATCACTCCCACAATTGACAACCCATCCATCTCACTAGCAGCTGAACTAAACGGATGCCTGTGGGTAAGCAGGAGATAGCCGCAACCCAAACCGATAGGTTTGCAAAAGCTGTGACACGGTGTAACAGTATACTTTGAATTGGAGATCATACTGATAGAATTGCTGAGGACCACGTACTCTCAACTCCCAACAATGATTACTTCTAACAGTTGTATCTTTTTAGTTATATCAGTCCATAGGTTTACTATCGCGAAACGTTGGATATAATTATGTATCAACCATGTTTGCTAAAAGGTTGTAATATGTTATTGGTGATTCCCTGTTTCTCCTCCAAGTGATATGTTTCATAAAAACCATTGCGGATTCAAACTAATAAACATTCATCCAACTCGTGCAGGTTCGGAAAGTGATGGATGTCAAGAAACACACCGGTTGCTTTTATGGAACATTCCAAAACCGTTATGAAGAAGTTGATACTCCCCAATACAATACTGCATTGGCGACTTTGGAAGAACCTTTTATTTTTGACGCCTACGTGCAGCCAATGAAATTAGTTCGTTACAGAGAGGTGATCACACCCTCAGAAATAAGCAACATGATCAAAAATTTGACTACGTGCCACAAGACCGCATTCTATTTCGTCTACGTTCCTGACCGTGAGTACGCTATGAGTTCTTTCATATTCCTATAAGATCATGAATAATTATAAACTTTCAACAACTTTATTAGTTTAGTGATTACAGGTGTCAAAAATATAGACCCAGATTACAGTTTAATGGTTATTATGTAAAACCTGGGCCTAAGCTCACAATAGGATATCCAATAGGATAGGTGTTTGCTCTTGCCCCTGATTATTCGATTCTATCAATCGAATTGCTTTTTTAATAGTATACCCCAACAATCCAGAATTTTTTAAAGAAATTCAATGACATTAAACGGAGAGCCTTAGTTCTTTTAGAAACCTGTTTGTCAATGTGAATGTTGTGAGGGATATGGTTAGTTTGCCCTTCTCAATTCTAGAATCCGTCGCCTTGGGAGATGAATCAGACGTCTGGGTCATCCTCTGAGCGTGGCGGAGCATTAAACCGCATTTAGTTCAGTGGAAGGGGCAACCATTTCATTCCATCAACTCACCTCACCATGTTACGATGTATCCTAATTCAAAAGCATAATGTTGAATTTTATTGGAAACAGTTGTTTTTATTAGCTGACTCTGTTCTGAGAAATTTAATAATTCAGAGGAGCTCAGAATAGTAGGAATATACCTTTTTGAGAATGAGGAGATGAACCGAATTAATCGATAATTGAAATGTGGGTATCCAGTGTCCCTTCATGTAGCACATACTCGTATGTTTTGCCTCCATCGGCTCCACGTGTGTTTGGTTTCTGATTTGGAAGGGGAGAAAAATGCTGGTCAAACTCCACTTGATGATCAGAAATCGCAATTCATAATGAGAGATATCAAAAATTGGTCCTCTACCGTTCAGCTGGCTTCGACCTCAGTTCGTTTCATAACTCCTCATCGATGTCGGACGTTCTTTTGCATGCTAAGTGAGGTGGGGTGTCGACACGACTACGATCTCCATCAACAGGTTAGTCTATAATTTGTGTGTTTGTTATGTTTAATCCTACCAAAATTATCGTAGCGAAAATATTTATATATTTATGACTTGGTGAGATATTCATCAACGTCACCCATTCGCAGATTTGCAGCTACCCGACAAAGATTTACAGAAGACAAGCCAGCCACAATCCCGATAGCTGTCCAGTCATCTGCTCCGGTTACGTCTTCGGACTTCAGGAGTTCGAGCTACACGGTTTCAGTTGCTCGCCGAATGTATACGTGAATCCGGATTGTATCTTAACCATTTTGGAAGAGAATGGGATTGTACTTGACGGTACGGTTAAAAATTTCTTTTCTGCCGACGCGGCCCTCTCCAATCATCATCTTTGCTGGCAGGTTGCACTTATATTTTTAGTGTCCTGTTTCAGGTACTCTATGAGAGAACTATAAGTTTTTCATAATAAAGTGTGATGAGTGTGCTTTGAAACTGATTTTTGCTAGTCCACTTGAAAACTAACAGAAATTTTATAAGATTGAGGTCGAAGAATATATATTATTGGCTTCTTTGCAATAAATAGTACTCGGCATCATCAAGGAATGACTGTCCCTGGACAAATATTCCTCTCCTCCCCCACAAATTTGATGTAATCACATATTTTATGTAGTATTTATGAGCATCGTCAGTCAACAATCATTAAAACCCTACCCACAGTTTACTCCAGTGCCTACAACTATGAGGCGAAGCTCGGTGAATAAAGTGACAAACAAAATATAATATGAAGAAGCCACAATACCACAAGCAAACACACAAAAAACACACAACAAGCAAACACAAAACAAGCATATAACACAAGCACACAACAAGCAACACAAAACACACACACACACACACACACATTAAATAACAAGCAAATTGCTATTTAGTTGATGTTGAAGAGATGAATGATGGGTCTTGCTTTAGTAATCATGAAAGTAACAACCAAAACACACAATCGGGCGGTGCCTCCATTATTCTGTGGATTAAACGTCTTTCAGACTTCCATTGGCCGGAGGACAATGTACTAGAAAGGTAGGATCACCCCTTTCACGAACAAGCTGTTAAGGTGACAGTCCGAAAAACTGTTGCAGCAGTACCGTCGACTGATACAACGCTCTCTCGATTTCAATAATCGGTACAGCAAAATTCAAACGAAAATTTTGAAAATGGTGGAAAAATACCTACCAGTCATAGTGTAATCAAACGATAGTCTCAAAATTCCCAACCGTTCCCCACTATGAGGGCTGTCTGGAAGAAATCGAGTTATCAAACAGTGTACTATACCATAGTGATTAGAGCAGAACTTGAGGTTTTACTTTTGTTGCTAAAAAACAATTTCCCACGGGAAAACGGGTTCACGCATGTCACTGTTTTCGAGTTTCAATATCTTCAAACTAGACCGCCCCACTGGCCAAGTTCCTCATGAAGAGTGAAATAAGTAGAATCTACTTGACATTTTCAGTACAATTCAATTAATATCTGTTGAATGTGAATTTTTCAACTCAAATTCGATACTTGGTTAATGTTTTAGGTTAGAAAAATATATTGAGCCCTGAGGAGGGTGTTGTAAGTCAATTTTCACTACCTAAAATATCGAGAACAAACGAAAATTGTATAATATACAATTTACTTATAGTATAATTATTATATAATATTATTTGTGCTGTTGCACTTGATGATGGTTACTGTACTCTAAGGTCTGCGAATTTAATAATAGTGTTGATGTTTCATGGTATGCAATCAATCTGAAAGTCGTTAATTTTGCAGTCACTGTTAAGGGCGCCAGAATTGCCCTTTTTCAAGATATTATCAAGTTATTTTTTACTAAGGTGGAGAATAACTAAATAGGTACGAAACGAAATTACAAGGTGGTTTCTTCATTTTCATATTTTCTAACTCGTTCTTTTACCGAACTGATCGAGTTTCTTGCTCTTAGTTGTATTTCGCAATTTTTACCATTTGATCTGAAATCATTCGTGTCAGTGGAGGAGTGTTAGGAAGAGGTCAGGTAATTTTAAGCAGTTAGGGAGATGACATGAAATCCGACAGCAAACTCATGTTTTGAGACAAGTTAATTTTGGGAGTACAACGTGGGTTTCGCTGGAAAAACCTACGTTCAAACATCAATGGGATATATAAACTCCAAATCATGCCATGTCGACTCCAGATGCCATGAATAGAGTCACATTTATATTTCAGCACGACAGATCGATTAGAACCAAAGTTAGCCTCAACCGCTTTTATTTGATCAGGAACGCCTTCATCGGATGTCAGACGTCTCACGGAAGTAACCATTCTAATTTCAGCATTCTACGTTGACTAGGATAAGGAAAAGTAGTTAAGTACAGTTTTTCGTGAGAGAGAAGGGATTGTAAGGTCAATACCTTCAATGATGCAATGTACCGCATATGAACACCAGCAAACGTAGTAATCTGCGAGTTGATTAACTTTTAATAATTATTATTATTAAGACTTGAAAAACTTAATTTCTAAACGAACTCTTGAAACAACATTCCACACCATCATATGAGGTGATGAGATCATCACATGATCATAATCAATTTGTCCATCCATGCACGTTAGCATTCACATTCGCGTTGACGTTCTTTTTCCGTCAAAGTTCTAGCCTTAGCGAAACCGAACGCATTAACGTGAAGTATTCAGGGTGGGCTCAACCGATCCTTTGAAGGCACGCCTATCATTAACGAACACAAAAACAATATTTTTATTACGAAATTTTTTGATATTCAGATTTTTGACATGTTATCCCTTCCATTTCCCTCATTAGGATTCACTGAGGTCCACGCCAAAAATTTGTCAGAACTAGATCCCAAATATAATTTTGACACAAATTTCATTTACTTTCGTCCAGTAGTTTCCGAAGAATTGCTCCGGAGGGTGAACGGACAGATACATATATTTTCTCTCTCTTTCTCTCTCTCTCTCTCTCTCTCTCTCTCTCTCCTGCTCTATCTCTCCTGCCCTCTCTCTCTTTCTTCTTGGTTTCTTTCTTGGCAGATTAAGAAGGTTGATTATTGAAAGTAATGAACCAGAACCTGGCTATAAGGCAACATGCGCTACCCTAAAATTTGTGATAGTGCAGAGCGGATCGATACAGTTGAACTGTTGAACTTATGATGGTCGTAATTTCTAACGACAGTGTCGCCGAGGTTGTTCGAATTCATGAGAGAACGAAAAGGGATTTGAACAGGTGGAAGAGAGGGGTCTGTGTAATATTTTATTACACCAATCAATTAATTATTCAACGGGGAGGGCGCCGTTCGGAGCTGATGGCAGCTGCGAGATTTTATGTCGGATACTGAACCTCTTTAATCACATCTTGTTGTTTAGTATGTCACTCGTGATTGATTCTAAAATCTATGGTATATTTGTACGAGTATATAAGTTTATTACAATATAGTTCCGCGTAACTGAATGTTTCACGTTCTGTAGCTTCAAGGTACAAAGCTGTAACATTGGTTTTCGGTTTTGCAAATTTACAATAATTTGATCGCCATCAGAAAATGGTTTTGTTGTAACGAATATTACGTAAAACAATGTGTTGGGAATCACGGACTCACTGGAAACTTTGGAAACCGACAGACCTAATGAATGGTTTGTTAGGAAGTTATCATAAGCATTTTAAAACAACTAGCTCCATTTTATTTCACGACTAAACAGGAATCAGAAGTCAGTAACCCCGTAACAGACAAGTTCATTGACATGGGGAAAACCCACTCTCCCTCTGGACCCCCCTCCCAACATCAAAGTCAATATACGTTCGAAATAATTCTTGGCAGTGCATTCGTTAAAAGGAAATGAATTCTACCAATACCTGATTTATGATTAAAAATATCCTAAATCATTTGATACACTTATATGCACGGTGATAATTTCAAGATAGTTTCAGTTCATGGATCTCAATTGCGGTAGGACCGCAACTTCAATGTATAGACCAATAATGCAGTCGCTTCTGCTCCCCTGATTCAAGTTTGATCTGATGAATGCATGTATCTCCTCTTCTCGAACGTATATGAGATAATCACTTATTTGACTTGGCCACCCTTTTAATTAGTCTAGCAGGTGCGATTGACCATCCGCAATAAGTGATGTTAATTGGTCTGCACACATGAAGGTATAAGTTTATCATCGAAGAAGAACCCCTTCTAGATATTTTAATAATAATGAATTATGACTACACCACGGTTATTCATTCTCGCTATTTTCAAAAAAATTCAGTAATCCCTCTTTCAGATAATGCTCCACTTGTATCAGTATCATATCTAATTACCTGTTGAATTTACGTAGGCAATCCAGAAGTCGTCTACTCATTATGTAGAGCATCATTGAAGTCTTTTGAAACTTTGTAAATCACTGAATAATTTCAAAGAATAACGACTTGTTTGATTTTTTTTAGGAGCTGCGGAAGGTCGCTACATCAGTATATAAACCTTGATCAAATCATTTTTCCTCAGCTACAGGATTTTTGGGTGTGAATGGTCAATGCACATCTTATGGTTCAGAAGATTCTTTACTGGGGCCATGAGCTTCAGAGTTACTTCCAAATTACATCACCATTTTCGGGGGTTTTATATATTACTGCAAGCTTGGCGGAGCATCTCTTAAAGAATCAGTTTCAACAGTTTCTTAATGAATGAAGAAAATAGTATGTCAACTTCTTAGACGAATCATTAAATTTAATTACTTCTACCTAGGATCGCTAATGTCTCAAGTAAGTCGTTTATCCGAAGAACCAGAGATATCTCGGGCCTGGCCGGACCTAATTAAAGAGGAAATCCAACCTCCGTTTTAACCCCAAACTAACGCGGAACTCGTAACAGGAAATGAAGCACCTAACACAGAACAACGCTCGGCGGAGTGGGGATTTGTTTTCCCGCTTCCCTGGTACTAGGTCAACCAGCGGGGCAGTAAATTTAGTCTCGCAAACGTAAATTGTACGTTGTCCCTTGTCCCCGCATTATAATTATAAACTTTACGTGTTTTCAGAAGGTATTTCAGCACGGTCCATATCACTTTGATAATCGGATTTCATGTCCAGCACGCACCGCCTAAACGGCGTTATGTATAATCGTGAGGAAGGCTGTTCCCCATATTTATCCATCTCTACTTCTCCCACTCGAAACATTCTATCACAACATTGTTGTGGATTTCTAAACTATCGTGAGAGTTACGGTAGGTATACGTGTTGGCTTCAAGTAGCTACATAATGTTGATTTTGCGGTCAACAGCGTCTGCGATATGAAGCTTTACCTTTCTTCAACAAGATTAATGGCACGGTGATTTATTATTGTTTTCCACATTGGTTAGCGAGATTATTTTCAATAATTATAATTATTTTTTGACGAATATTGTTTGAGGTCTAGTATATACCGACGGTATAACAAACCGTTCGAGTAATCGTCCCGGTTGGTCGATGATGTTGTAGACGTCTCTAATCTGGAGACGTATCCAAAATTTGTTGCCATTAACCTTCAACAAACTTCAATTTCTACAAAAACAGGCAAATATGATTGATGATTGATAACTATGCACACAACTATACATACAAGTCTTGGCACCTATACACTCCAACAGCTATTAACTTTATTCATTCCGTTAGATACTAAAGCTGGAGAGAGTTGATGTCACTTCATCTTCCTCAAACCCAGGAGTACATGTACAGAGAGTGTACAGAGTCGAACTAGAGAGTTGGAGGTGGACATAAAACTACAGCCAACGCACCTCCAGTTGGATAGGGTGAAAATATAGATGGTTGGCATCACTCGTTTCATTCCATACCAGACATATGATATGTAGAAAACGTGTCGAGAGTCCAACTAGACTGTCGAAAAGAACACAAGAGAACATCATATCTTCAGCACAATTCAAAGCACAGCATTTTTTCGCCAGTGGTTGTCTCCTTCCGTTGGGATGACTGATACTAGAGATGTTTGGTGTGGCATATTCCGTTACATACAAGAACAAGATATGTAGAAAGTAGGTGCATTAGGAGATAGGAGGGTGCACTCAAGAGTGATGTGCAGAGGACAGACAAACACGGATATCACACTCTTTGCACAACTCGAGTGTAGCTACATCAGCGCTCACAACAGCAACAATACTCGAAGCAGAACTGTTTACAAGAGTTGCATATTATACGGAGGCCGGATTGAATCAGTATATCCAGTATACATTAGTGAAAAAACCCTCATGGCTTCTCCGGTTTTCTCGACATTCCGCCGCCAATACACTGCCTACCCTAATAACAAAGGGTTGGTAATCAAACAAGTCGGTTTTGAAATATAACGACGTTTGAAAAGTACAAGGATACGTTGGAGGTTCTGACCTACCGAAAGTTGTGCGTCGGAACTCGCTCATGAATACGCACATAGTACGTACAAACACACTTTGATCCTCGACTTAAGCATCTTCAGGTAAAAGTCCTGAGGAAATTACTGATCAAATTTCACCTTTATACGATTGAGTGGCACAAAATTCCTCTTGGATCCACTCATCTTCTTCAAGTGAAAGTCCTGAGGAGTCTAAATATCAGTATCATACGATTAATTTGGTGGAAGTTTGCTTTTGGAGCGAGCTAATGCTTAAGTACGTAGTGGTATGAATGATGGACAAAATATTATGAACGAATAAACTTTTATTAAAAAATAATTGAATACAAAGAGTTGGTTTTAGCACAGAAAATTAAAATAGAGATAGATGACGGGGGTTATATGGTCGTGGTTCTGCTTTTGCTCCACAGAATGCGTGGTTAGCCTGCGATGTTCCTGGTGTAAAGTGGATAGGGGGCTCATGAAGATCCACTCAGTTGATTCCGTACCTAAAAATCTTCGAATATCACTCCGAAAGAGGCTACATACCAAAATTACCAGTAGTGTTGATTTTACTTGATACACTAATGCAAGCTGACCAGAACTGACCTCCGTATAAATGGTGGCTTCCGTATCACACTGGCTTGCAAACATTTCTACCATTGAGAGGGCTTATGTCGCTATCCTATGGATCTGCAAAGAGACTATCGTCTGGCGCAAGAGGAATGAGTAGCACAAACATCAAGTTAGCAGCACGAATTGAGTGAGAGGCAATGGAAAAAACACAAACGTAGCGCGGAATCATTTGAAACGTTCTTCCATCTTCCACTTGACTTTTCTATGAGACCCAAATTGTGGAAAAGAGCAGCACAAATATTAGGAAATAATCGTGAACCAAAGCATAAACTGTCTATGTCACATTTAACTGGTTGGAACAGGTCAAAAACAAGCTGCACTATCAGCCTAAAAATTGAGTCGATTCACTACCGGGTTTACATATTTCTTCGGAAACAGTAGATGATAACAAATTAAGTCGAAGTTCAGGAATCATCGAAAGTGGCTAAAGTTAGCAAGTATCGGCGTTTCCTAACTTCTAGATTGTTGGGGAACGTAGCATGCTAACGGTTTGTATAGGTATTGCCCCGAGGGAGGCGAGTGGGTAATCATTAATTCATCGCGACGACTACAAGTATCGATTGACGTCCGTGCAACTTCCTCCATTTCGAGAAACTTATAAAAACACCGCGGAATACATAAGCACCTTAATTATTTCGATATATTTCATATTCCTTTGTAAACTATTTTCAGAGATTTATTGTATAACTAGTTTTTTTTTTTAATTACCACGTAGAGATTTTTTAGTTAACGAGTATATATTGCAGATTTTACTCGTAAATTCGGCCCCTAACTTTAAAATTCCCTCAACTCGTAGTCATAAGTTCACTGTCAAATAAAAAATAAATGAACGTAAGAAAGCTGATATTATTGGAGTTGTAGTTGAATGACTTACATATTGGATATAAAGTTTAAAATCATATTTAGCAGACATAAACAAAACTATGGGTCTCAACTTTCCGGTGGGCGAGCCTCCAAAATCCACACGAGGAGGTGCGTGCAGCATTCGGAAAAGTCACTTTTCTACTCAGGTTTTCCAGGTAAAATCATTTGTAAAAAACTCATAAAAGAACTGAATTATATATTTGGTTCTTTGACATATTATTGCATATCAATCTATTTTATTTCCAATGGCAAACTAGAAATCGTTCTAATTAAACTGTAGAAATGTCAAACATGAATGGCTAAAACAAAATTACGAGTATATTCCGTTATAATGATAGGTGGATAGTGAACATTATCGAAATCCATATATTGTCAAACATTAAAATGAAATACTTTCAAAATCATCACAATATACAAGTTCCAATATTTCTTGAGTGTTTCTTGCAAAAAAAAAAAAAACAAAAAAAAACTGCCGACAATTATTACAAGCGATAGTTGTACGATTGCACTTTTTATTCCACGGAGATGACGTGGTCCATTTTTTGGTTTTTGGAGCTGCAAGTGGTTGAGGTCGCTCGTGGTATTTGGGGAGAATCAGTTTTATGTATTTGGGAAGTGTGCGAATATAAGCTCTTGATTTCAGATGAGCCTCTAAAAGTTCGAGTCCTAAATCACTTAAGAATTCACGACGGCGTAAAATGATTTCAGGGTTATTATGGGAAAATATTAATTGCAGTGTAGGTAGGCAGTCCAAATATTTGCATAACACTGCTGATATGAATGGATGAAACAGTTAACACTTTGTGAATGGCATTTAAAACACTTGATCCACCTCCTCACTTCTACAATATAATTAATGATAAAACCAAATATTAACAACAAAACACCGTTAGTATATAGACCCAAAGCGTCTCGTAAAAAAATGACCTACATCAACATCCAGGAAGTAAAATTACTTACGCGAGTGAACGCGTTTAGCACAGAGTACTGCAGAATGGAGTCGTCATGACCTTGAATAGTGACTGACTGACACGAGGATGGCAAAAAACATGTGGCAAGTTCGATGGATTTCCAGTGAGGCCAACTTTACTTAAAGTCCCATTCCGTTTAATAAAAAATCTACTATCTATTTCAGCATTAAATATACCCTACTACCGTAAGATTAAACACTAGATGTTAAATCTGGATTCAGTTTTTTTGTTTTCAAACTTTGTTGAGAATTGGCGGCCCCGTAATTACGTAGGATCCAATTACATTGTGGTTTAACATAAGAAAATGATTATAAAGTAAAATGAAACGAATGTTGAGTTAAATTTTAATGTAAATTTTTGTTGAACGAAGCGCAAAGAATGTCTTCCAGAGTAACGGTTTAGTGTAATGTTACCCCAGAGAATAAAGAACATTCTCCTTCTGTTCTATGATTTTCAACTTCCCAACTATCCGTGCTTTCTTTTATTACCTTCTCGCCCTCGGAGATTCATGAATTTTAAGAAGACTGGGGGAAACGCTAACCTTTTGCGGATGGAATTTATAATGCGGTTTTTCCCTTGTTCAAAACTTGTCGCTGTTCATTAGCGGACTCGCAACTCCGCAAGTTCGTTCGGTACCACAACGTTGGCCTTGAGCACTGATCAGTGGAATGAAGAATGACTGCATACCAAATGATGAATCATGCTTTATGCAATCCGCTTCGAATTATCCACATAGTTGGTGGCTGGCTTCATTGTCACCTGAATTCTACAAGAAGGAACAAAAGGTAGTGCTTGAGTTCTAATTGAAAACGAGACAGCTCGTAATGACGAGCATTTTGAGTGGTTGAAACATTTTTCAATCTTTATTGATCAAAAGCGTCAAAAATGTGTTAT
The DNA here is from genome assembly GCA_031894815.1 of Creontiades dilutus. Taxonomy (NCBI): domain Eukaryota; kingdom Metazoa; phylum Arthropoda; class Insecta; order Hemiptera; family Miridae; genus Creontiades; species Creontiades dilutus. The sequence goes on from JAVIWC010004520.1 coordinate 45,721, forward strand.
CATCAATTGATCGTGATACCAACCATGAAAATTGGTTGCTGCTGGTAAAATCATCCAGCCGTACAATTCAGGTAAGATATTTGAATGCTCGTTATAATCATCAACTTATCGAAGTATCGAAAATGTTCCCTGCAGCTCGACATTCCAGCTTATAACAAAGAGACGACGAAATAAGTAGTTGTCCCTTTCAAGGTTAGTGTCGATACGCCTTCATCACCCAGGGTAAAAAGCAGCAGGTCTATGCGCGGGTTTTGCAGCTTCAAGCAACGGAATGAAAAACTATTAAAATGGATCCCAGGGCTCTCAATAAGCAGGGTGATGGTGGGTCTGAATGGGCGAAAGGAATTGAAATAAACACCGCACGGGTAAATTGTAATTCGCGCAGCGAATACGTAAATAATAATTCGCGAAGTGAATTCTAACAATTCTCACATTATTGAAACTGCTCGCTTGGTCCCTTTGTTACACCGCAATCCACATAATTGAGGGGTTTATTATTTTTAATACTCAACTTTAGAATTCATCTGAGAAAAACTATTCTAGGCTTCTCTCGCCTCAATCTCAAACTATTGATTCTAAGAAACGAAGATTAAAAAAAATTAAAAAAATAAAACCGTTCCGTACTCCTTTCATCGTACTAAGGTCCAGACGCTGTAAAAACCACTAAAATCCAAGGAGAGGTTTAAATCAATTTCATCATTTCCATGGTTCGGGGAAAGGATGTGGAAACGAGTAATCGAAGAAAATCCTCTATTTTAGAACATCATAGATACAAAACTTAATTTTATCATTTGTTGATTTTTCGACTTGAAAAAAGAACGTCAACACGCCTTTGAACAGAACTGTCATGGATTTAGTGAAAATTGTCTTTTAAATGTGATTAAAACATATGATTACTGGATAACTGTCTTTAAAAAACCATTATTTATTGTGATTTTTGTTACATATTTTGTGTATTGGAGGGATAAATACGTAATTGAGACTCCGGAAAGGTAAACGTTCTATTTCGTTTGTCTAAAAAGTCTCGGCAGTTGAATTTGGGCAAAATACCACAGTTTATATACAATAAATTTAGAAATTTTAGATCACATAGAAAATAAAGAATATAGAGACAATGGATGTTTATTCAATAATTTCTGTACTACTGAAGGTTCAGTTGTTCCGAGTATTTGCTACAATTTGAAAAATATCCCCTTCAAAGTTGGAATTTTTCTGCTCAATTTTTTCTCCGTTTGTCAGCTTGCATCAATTCCTTATCATGCCAAAAACTACAGGTTTCAGTCAGCTTTCGGTGATAGTTAGCTCTCAAAGCTTTTCCCAAAGTTAATTATTCCTAACTAACCCCTTAGCCTGCACCCTTGAGCTAACGTGAACCACTGTTTATATTGGCAAATTTTCAAGGTCTATCTATCCAATTCCTTCCGAACTCGATGAATAAAAAGTTCATGTTTTACTATAGGGCAGTATGATTTACATCGTTATTGGTTGAATAGTTACTAGCTTCATTAAATTTTCAAGGTTTCTGCTTGTTAACCCTTGGACAACCCATCAGTAGCTTAGCTTTCACATGCTCTCCTGAAGTCAAACCTCCCTTCTCCAAAATCGTGAATTTGAATGTAGGTGATAATCCGAGGAAAATCATTGGAAAACTTATTTTTTCCATGCACTGAAATGAATTTATGCATGCCATAAAAGCTACTTCAGGCAATTTCGCTGATATGTCGATGCAAAACTCTCATTTCAGTAAAATTACCTCTTTGGTTCCAACAACTTTGTTGTAATTGCGTATCGAAATTGGAGGGTAAAATGAAAACATTTTGAGCAAACTTTAACACTGGTTTGCTCCTTCCTCCTCTCTTCATCGTCTGAAATACTTACGAAATGTCCTGAAACTGAATTTCCTATCATCGTTGACGTTATAAACACTTCTACAGTATTAGTCGCATCAGATTACTATCAGTTAGTGAATAAGTAATAACCCGACGTCATCTAAATTGGGGCTTGGAGAGGTTTTCGGTCGGTTGCTAATGACAGGTAATTCTGTTGGCTCCACCCGCCTGTTTCGCCTAGAGTACCTAACTAGAAAGATTTATTATTCAAATGGGAGGCCGTGAGATTATTTTAATTATGGAGCTTGGCCGATCTAGATCAACATTTACGTAACAAATTTATAGCCGAGCATTTTCATCTTTGTGGACTCTCGTACTAAAAATAAACCGAAGACCTAGTTCCTCGTATAAAGGATGAATCCCAATTTGGTTAGAATCATCAAAGAAAATGAAACAATTGGGATGTATCCACACATTCATAACTACAATTATATTTAAAAAGTCCTTATTGAAAATTAAGAATTCATTCGGCAAGGAAAAATGACCAGCTAAAATCAGCTTTTCCTGCTTCATAAAATGCTTTGTTCTTTATATTCCTATTCATGATCACTTCTCAATAAAAATCTGAAGTCTTGAGAATGCAACAAATTTTTCGATCATTCTTGAACATTTCACACAAAATCTGTTGAACCAAACGATAAAACGACCATCCATGTTTGCTATTTAATTACGTAAAATGGGGTGAGAACCGCCTACTGAGGAGAATGTAGCCCGTTCACGCTGCACACTTCTCATTATATTATATTAAATAATTATTTTATATTGCAGCTGGTGAGTTCGTCCAGGTAACTACGTGTTTGCAGGGCCCTGATAGGAGACGAGCATCCTTCACTATTTTCTCTTCAGGCTCTGTTTATAACGATTTACAACATCCAGAAACTAACCATTTTAAATGATAGTGGACCCAACTTTGTTCTTCGCTTACACTAACCCCCCTTTTTTAATCCAGATTCGAATTCTACCACGAAATTCTTGAAAATTTGGCCCATCATTTGTTTTGTTTTTCGCCTACACACAATCCGTTCAGCGAACGCAAACAATCGCAACTCGTTGCAAGCAATCGTTAGCAAACCCTTATTCCAATAAACCAAATCTTCCTTGAAATCCGATTTTCAGACAAAATACGAAAGAGTTATTTTTGAAATGCGGGAACTAGTGCTACAAAATTCGATTCGTACTGTCCATTCCCTAAAAACGGTGATGAGTTCTATTACCTGGCACCAAATTTCGTTGAAAAGATTCAAATTGGGAAAACTCTTGGAACGAGTAGACTGGTTAAAGTGTAACTCCTTCTCTACTCAAAACTTTAATAAAGATAATAACGTTAAAACAATGTTGTTAACTCTGTATTTTTTAGGTAAAGATTGATTTTAGCAATAATAACTATAAATAATATGTTATATAGATAGGTAGGTAAATATCAATTCACATGTAAGAAGGCTTTCTTCAATCGCTCAGTCACAAAGGATTCACCGACAAGACTTCTGGTTATGCTAAACCCGCAAGACCGCTCGGTCTTGAAGGTACAGTATAACCATGTTCAGATGCTGCTGATTATATCGGCGCTCTTAGATGGTAATATTGATCGGATTACGCTGGAGTAAAAACATTGAACCTTTACACATAAAACGATGCTTGTAGGAAATTTTAGAAAAAAGTTCATTATTTCCTTATTTTAGTTGAACCCCATTCGATTGGTTATTGCTAAACCGTTTGTGATTTTCCTAGATTCCCATTATGTTTTACCATGACTTTCCTAGTTTCTTGTAAGACTTCTAATTTTTTTAAGCTATTAATTTCAAAAAATTTGGTTTTCCAAATGTGAATATTATGTTCCTACCTGTTCGGAAGAGGAACAAAAGTACATACTCCCATTGACACGTCAGGCGATTCTTGGTTTGGTAGTAGAAAAGCAATTGTATCAACCGCTGAATTATTGAATTGAATAGGGTAACATTTTGAAAAATATCAAGATTTCGAATCAAGAAAAAGTAGGAGCCACGCAAGATGACCTTTAGAGCCAGTTTTCAAAATGTTATTCTGGAATTGAAATTTACCGTTAAAAATGGTTCCCTAAATAACATTCTTCTATACCTACAGAAAATATTAGTTTTCTAACATGTTTTTACGGTTTCCATAGGTTCTTTTTATACGTTTATATTTTTATAGCTCATGGGGTCATTAACATCTGCAATATCTTAATAACCGTAAAATCCTAAGTTGAAAACCTGATACTGTTATCAACTGTGAGAAGTAGCATGATCCAATATTTGCATCTTTTACATGAAGCAGTAACATTATTCAACGCATGAATTTTTATGAAAATGGCAGTTCTATTTCAATTACTTTGTCATTGTTTACTTTTTATTGCAACTTAAATTAAAAATACGAAGGTGTCTAGGGTTCGATATTGCTTAATTAATAGAGCAGATATAGATTCTACTTTTTTTTTTTAATCGTGCGCTAGATGATGCTGATTAGGCCGTTTAAATGTTTTTACTCTTTGCAAATACCAGCTGTATCATCTACTGGTGAAAATATCACACCAAAAGGTTTCAACTACTAAAAGTGTGAGTTACTTACTTTCTAAATTCAAGTCTTCAGTGGTTTCATTTTACGAAAGCTAAATGGAAAATATGCATGGTTCAAAAAAGGAATGCATCCACGTCGATTAATTTGTTAGCCCATTTTAGAATATTCCAACAATTGAATCAACAGAAACTCCGTCTATCCGCTTTGCGAACTTTTTTGCCGACGCTACTAAACCGAAGTATTTCAAACGTGAGTCAAACACCGCAAATTAGCTCAGAATCGTGTTGAATAACGTTTGATCCGACCATTCATTTATTTCATTTATTATTTTAATTTTGTTTCCAATGGTGATGATGCAATATACTTTTTCGTACAGAGTGAATAGTGAAGAGTTTTGTATTTTATCTTATTTCTACTCGTATATCCCTATATCTATAAAGAGTTGATGAGTTTGTAGTGTGCCCTCAACGTATTTGCCAGTGATGTATCCGACATGAATGATAAACCTTCGGGTAGTATTTTTTTAGGAATTCGACTCTATCCATACATAGCTTTCTGAAAAAGTACAACATTATTGGAGAAAAATCGAAGGAAAGAGGTGAAAACATACAGGCAAAATTAGATGATGAATCTTTGATTCAACCCACGACAGATTTTCCCGAATCTCTTCCATTTTGGAGTTCAATTTTTGGTACAGGATATTTTGAACTAGATAATTTTAATTCCAAAGCACAACAGCTCTTAAGCGATTTTGACAGGAATCTTGATATTTTATACACTCAAAATCCCCTACATTCCACAAATTCATTACGATCGTATTTTATAACTAAGATACCGTAAGTTTACGGCATTACTCATTTCAATAGAATGTACCATCCAGCCTGAGATTTTAATAAACATGAACAATGTTTTTTGGCCAATTTGATAAATTTGGGACATATGCTTACCGTTCCTACTGGTAAGCCCGAATCATGAAAGCAAGTTTCAGCCTTTGGAATTAATTGACTGAATCTACCCGGATTTTTGTTTAATGTTGACAGAATACTAAAGATCGAGGACGTCTTCGTACTTCATAACGATCGATGTGGGTCTTTCATCATCCAAGTATTTCAACGAGTTAAATACAACATAACGACATTTTTGTCAGTATAACTTTAACAGTTAACGTTATGTCGACGCTGTCAAAAGTTTGTTGAGTCGTACCTATGTAATGTTCATCAACAGACAGACTTACTGAATAAAACAAGGTTCGTAACATATAAATGCGTACTATGAATAAAGTAACCAAATTTGATTTTCTGGTTCATTCAGCTAACCCAGATGACTTAGTAATAGTCCGAAATATACAAAATTTGAAGTTTAGCAGTGGAATCGCAGTACTGTAGTACCTACTTCTGAATATTTATTGGTGCAGCGTCCGAGAAAGTTATGAGTTAAGACTTGACAACATGGTATTCTTGTACATCATGCACCAAGTAAGATATAGTACATTAGTGTTTCCAGCGTATCAATTATTAGTAAATCATGGCTTTTGTTTCCTAAACTTTAATAGGCAGGTAGATAAGTATGAAATAAAATTACTTTATGTTGAGGTTTCCTATATTGGTGAACATTACATCAGGAAATATGTTTAAGTGTATTTATTTTGTGCTATTTCCGACCAGTATTAATTTGGCAACTCTTGAACAAACTAATCATACGTTCATTTCTATCAGGGAAGCCCGAAAATCGTTCGCCGAATTCTCAAAGAATTTTACAGTATGCAACTATGACGTACTCATATCATTCTAGTTTTTCATTCCGAGAGTTTTATAGTTCGTTACAATCACCTTCCCACTCATTGAAGTGTAAAAATACGTCTAGACTACAAATTGTGAATGAGTAGTAGTCGAACTGATAACGTCGAGGTCATGTTATCAAGTCTTTCGAGTAATGCATTTTACTCCCAATGTAACTCTCGACCGATCCCGACACTTAAAACCACTTTAGTACCCCATCAAATGGACGACTTTCGTGGCGTTACTAACATCATGTTGAACTGGAACTATTTTTACTGGGTATTTGCGGTAGTTCCGACGGTATCGTGGAAGGTTATCCTGATTTATTGATTCACATGCAAGTTATCTGGGGTGTGGTACGGAAACTTCAGGATGATTTTTAGTAATGATGATGTTAATTTAGTTGGGAATAGGCTTGTGAGGAATCATTTGAGAGGGATATTTTGAAAATTGTGATTGATAAGAAAGGAGGGCATGGAAAGGTTATAAATTGAGGTTATGAAGTAGGTTTTGTGAGTTGTTGGGTTGGTTTTTTGGAAGTTATTGAAAATTTTATTGTTCAATAGAGTTGTGGACGTTATATTTTGTGTATATTCTCTTGTAGATGTTGGTATTTGATACATGGAATGATTGAATTATAAGGTAGGAAGGTTACATTGATGTTGCGAGGTTACCTTTGAGGGGGTATTCCGAAAAAGGTGGTTTTCCCTTCGGATGAAGTGGTCTTTTTTCACCCGATTTTGACGTACCCAGGGACACACACGAAATCCGGAGCACTCGCACAAAGTGACGTCATCACCATGGTAACGCGGATTTTGGTTATTTTTTTCGGGACGGTCCTCGTGCGGGAGAGGAGAGGGGGGAATCTTTCTGTCCAAAACACGATCGTCCTCTCCCCGAGCAGTGCCAGAGTTCACGTTGGACTGAGGCCGCGTTCCGCTCGGTGTTCGAGCCAGGCGAGCACGCTGCTTTCCCAGGGATCAATACCGGGAGGCGGCGGACCCCCCTGACGTCACGCTATACTGCAACCGCTGGCGTCACCTATACGACCCCGGTTCACACTACGGGGGACCATATTGATTTCCCAACCTACTTTTACCGCCCCCTTGTACCAAGTTGGCCCAGGTACTCGGCCCCTTCGCAGTGGAATTCGATTTTCAGGGGAACCTGCTCCTCCAGAGAGGAAACTGGCATTAGGAAGGAAGGGGATTGCTTCAAAATATTCGGCAGTGAGATGAGGGAGGAGTGACGTACTAATACGTTTCGAACGGTTCTACTCGATTAGTCTCCTCAAAAGGAACAGTTCCAATTACCTTTCCCAGTTCCCATTTGTTTCAGATTTGTTGAGCTAAATCGCCCACTTTTAGTTATACAAGGAAACTAGAAAAACCGCCACTTAAAAATGTCTGTTATCATGATTCCTATTAAATTAGGTGATTTACGAATATGTTACCCCTATCGATAAGAGTGGCGACAGGTATCGAGCGATTTCGACCAGTCTCCTGAATTTGGGCAGTACCTAAAATGTTCGAAAAACTAATTGCTGAGAAGTTGCTAACAATTTTCACACCATATACTTCTTTTCATTAGCATGGATTCCCTCGTAGGAGGTCGAAAGCTTCCAACCTGGTGAACCTCCAAGGATATATGCTCCGTGCCCTTGAGCATCAGGATCAGCATCTCTACTTACTTCTCTAATGCCTTCGACCGTTTTCATTATACATTCTAACTAGATTCGTGACAATAATTGGCTGTGTTTGTTAGTTTGATGGACTGAATGTCCAGTTATCTGACAATCGTACAATGATAGAGCGGTTAAGCGACATCACGTCGGAACCTTTCCCAGCCATTTCAGGGTACCTCAGGGATCTTATCTTGAACAATTACACCTCTACTTGTCATTGGCAATGTATGTCCAGTCTTTGATGGGGTCTAGTTTCTCTTATTCGCCGATCATTTCAAGATAAATTGTATGATTGAGTCTCCATCAGGTGTGTTATCCTGCACGACAGCCTTCACTAACTCCTTCAGTGATCTCCTTTGAATAGCTTGGAAATCAACCCAGTAATGTGCTCTGCTATGACTTTTTACCGTTCCCATAACCCGCACATTGTGGGTTATATGCTTTGGTCTGGATGCCTCAGGCCTGTTTATTGATCCACTTTTCTCATTTCCCGACCATGTGTCTGCCATTTCCACCCAGTCACTGCGAGTTTTGGGATTTATTATGCCCAGTACTCATGACTTTGACTACATCCCTGCTATCACCACACTTTAGAAATCACTTAATCTCCCAATTTTGTAGTATGTGTCAGTCGTTTGGACCACATACCACAGGTTCCGTATGGACCAGCTTAGATCTCTTGGATGGGAAGTGTAGCACACAGAGCCCTGAGATGAGGCGCGGTTTGGAAAAATTTTCCATCGACTGATCCTGAGCAATGTGTATTGCATGGTCCCCCATCCTGATTCCTGTTCTTCAACCCTCTATTGGATACCATTTTCTCCAGATAATTGACTGTGCGAACAGCCATTATGCAGTATATCTTATTTAATGAATCAGACGATTTGGACATTATCTAATAGCCACCTATGATGGTACAAAGTGGATACTGGACAACGTTGAAACCTTTTTTCGCGATATCTTTCCTCCAAAACCAAACGGATACGTACTCTTTTTTATTGCTTATGGATGCTTAGTGTTTTCATTTTTCTCTCTTATTTTGTATTGTTATATATGTCATTGTTGTACTGAGATTTGCTTGTATTATAGATAAAGAAATACATTTATTTATAAATGAAATCTCTAAAATCGAAAAAAGTTTTTAAATTAAATCTTTCGTTTGCTGAAGAATTTAATTTGTTTAAAGTTGAATAATAAAGCATAGCTGTTCAAATGAACAAATAATCAAGTTGATTAGTCAGTGAAAAGGATTCTAGTTCCAGCGACAGCGGTTGGAGACCTTCTAGAAGATTCAAACTTCAAGATTTTTCAACAATTGGTAATAACGTCTTATTTGTAAACGTATAGACAGTAATGGAAAATCACCGTTCCACATTCACTTTCAATGATTGGAGTCTGAATCTTATCCGTAGCAATGGAACTGAAATTCGTAATCGTTCCAGCATCCTGTATTACGTTCCACGGAACGGTTCCGGGTGTAACGTCACACCTCTGGGGAGGAGGTTGGTTAAGGCAGATGGGGAGGCTATGCGTGTGATTTCGGGGCAGTGGGGTGGAAACGTCAGAGCGTCCCAATGACCCCCTGTAGGATCGATTGCATAACTTACCCCCGGTCTCTAATAATAGACAGGAATCTGAATCCCTGTACTACCAAATGGAAATTGTTCTTCGGGATTTTCATGTACCATCGGTTTCATTCGCACTACCTTTTCTACTGAACATATAATCATAGGTACGACGAAGCCAGTGGCAGGGGGAGAGAATTGTAAGGGTGGTCTTTAACTAAAACAAATTTGGATCAAATCCAGACCTTACTCAACACAATCCGTTGAGATCCACTATATATTCATGTTTCAGAACAAGCTCCCGCACCGTAGCCTTTTCAATTTCACTCAAGCGTATAACTTTTATCTCCATTTTACTCTTTTTTAATAGCGAAGAAGGATTACCTTTGTATGTCCATGCTGCAAACCTCTGCTTACTGGAAAAGAAATAAAAAATATGTCGTTAAGTCGAAATTTCTCTTAACTTCTAAAAGTTGAGAAAAATCTTAGCTTCGACTCAAAATATGTTTTAACGCTGGAATGTGATGACTTAACTTTGACAATGAATACTAAACAAGGCTAAGCAATTGCTTAAGAAATTTCTTTACATTCTTAAGTAAAGGCAAATCTTTTCTTAAATCACGATTAAGAACTCGGCCCCCGGTTTTAATTGTATGATGTCATTCTAAATTAGTTAAAAATCATTTGCAGATCACTGATCTAAGTAGACAATATAATTTTAATCTAGTATAGGTACGATAATGATAAAACCTTGTGTAATATTGAAATCGTTTCCACCAAGACTAGGATGGAACAATTAGGTACATAATGCCCCTCGACTATCTCTGGGTAAGAGGATTGGCATCACGAATATCAGGTCGAAACTCGTTTTCAGTTGGAAGTAAAATGAATTCGAGGGCAAACTCCATTGAGCGTGATAGTGCTTCTAGTGGTCTGCACTCCACCTGAACAAACAATTTGGAGAGCCATCCCATGCTGAAATAGTCGAATGTTATCCGTCCCGATGGCTATCTCCGTTATTGCAGGTAAATCTCAAATGTAAAACGTTACGCTATCCTTTTATGATGTACTCTCGGTATGTTTTTCGGTGTGTTTAACCATACTTTTCACTTGTGCACAACCCATTATGTTGTTATGAGTGCTCTCAGATAGAGAAGACTGGTCATTCTCCACTACGAACGGAATATACTTAAACACGAGCTGTATAGTAGTAAGAAATAGTTAACAAAGAAATCAAATGAAAAATAAAGTTTTTATGGGTAGAATGTGCTTACTTTATGTAGAGAGTCCTTAGCGAAACAGCGAAAACTTCCAACTTGATGAAAACGGAACTGGCTACGAACATTAAAACACTGTTAACCTGTTTCCTGCCTATTTCCATGGAAGGTTATCACATTACATTCAGAAGACATCAAAGGATCAATGAAAACAGCTAAAAACCATAGATCTTGTCGTTACTCTTAGCTTTTCGCGTTTTTTGAGGAGGGTGTCGACTACTGGTACGTGGTACGGGTACATCTACCTTAAAGCTGTTGAACTCTATATGAACTTTATTATGTAGGGAATATGTCACCTGACTCCATTTGAGGTAAAACTATCAGAATTAATTTCTCATTGCACTCTTCTGTAGTTGACATTTATTTTGTGAGGCATGCAATTTTAAATTGGTTTTTCTCCAAACTGAAGAGTAATTATTTCTTGCATAAAAGTTATCTACACGGCGAGACCCCGTCATCATGCTCCGTGGGCGTATTCCTCAAAGGTAATGCCGTTTCGGATTGCAAATTGTCTCTTCCATCACTGCAAATATTGGACACAGTTTTTGGGAAATTGGAAGAATAATTTGTGATTCAGTTCATGTTGTGATTCTCTGTATTAATTTCACTGAAGTGGTTATGGTTAACGAATTTATGATCATGAAACACATGAAGCAGTAACTCCTAACTAAACGTTAATTGGTTTCAATATCTCTACTTAGTTAATTTTTTTGACACACATTATTTTGTTAATTACACGATTTACAACTTGTTCTGCAAATTGGTAAATATGATATAAATAAATGTTCAACTAAACAACTATTGGGTGTGGCGCAAAGCTTCCTCGTATTGGTAACATGAAAATCACTGAAATATTTTAAATAATTTAAAAAGATCCTTAATCTTAGAAATGAAAATTAAGCTTGTTCAAGGATTCACGTACAACAACGTCACGGGATGTGTTAACATACACATCAATTCCTTCAAGCAGCGAATCAACCTGTAGGCTAGCAACCAGTAATGATATGGTAGCGTTGAAATTTATGTAAGATGATAATGCCGTATTTTCTGACTATTAGTGCAACTGATACGAGACCGTGTAAAGCCCCACATTAGCAGACAAATTTCATCAACATCGAATGAAAATTGTATAACTAAAAACCGGAATTGCAAACAGCCAAACACGCGCACAGACCGACAGCAGAAGTTGTGCAAAATGGTTCAAAAAGCAAAATGCAAGATGAAATTTTGACGTTGTGGAACAAATTTTTCATCTCCCGGACGTGATCAGTACCTACCTAAGGGAAGAGTCGAAAGCTAAATACTGTATACTTCGAGACTTTTCAAGGATAAGAGACGGATTTTATCTTTTATTATTATTTCCATTATTCATTTTGGTTCATTCAATAATAAACCATTGTAATCGCTCTGGAAAAAAAAATTGTAACCCCCCCTGAAAATTTCATGGTTTACGTTTCAAAGGGTGTAGAATCCGAATCTGCAATAAAACATTTTCCGTCCGTCCACCGTACGCCGTACGCACGATTTCTCCCGAACGGCTGGAGCAAAAAATCTGAAATTTTCAAAAATCAATATTGGTCCGACAACGCCCCAATTCTTCAGCCTCTCACTTAATTTAAAGTGCCCTTTAAAAGTTGTCAAAGTTTTGTAGAATCCCTAAAAATCTCACAAAAAGTCAATGCGGCCTAAATTCGGACTTTTTAGTCACACAAACCTGTGTGACGCACCAAGTACGTATGGGAACGTATGGCCCGATTTATGGTGCCAACATTTGCTTTATTTTGGTTTATTATTGTTTTTGTTTTGATTGAAGTAACCTAGTGATGTGGTGAACGTGGATACTGGAGTGAACTCCTAAAAGGGAAACACGGGTTGAAGTATTCTGATAACCACTAAAAAACGCTGCAAATTCTTTCACTGGGGTTTATTATTCAATTGGCTTGCGTTCACGATTTGAATTTCTACTAAGCTTTGGAGTGAGCGTGTTTCACAGGTGATAGAGCGATTATTGAATTTCAGGAGGCACACAAATATGATCAACTGATCAATTCAAATAGGTATTTTGGTTGAGAACACATTTACATGCTCTATGCATATCTCCTGAAATTTAATATTTGCTCTATCACCTGTGAAACTCGCTCACTCTCAAGCTTAGTTCAAATCATGAACGCAAGCCAATTGAATAATAAACCCCAGTGGAAGAAGTTTAAGTTTACACTTGATCAAACCCGTAATGAAAGGGACACATTCGAAGCGTAATAACTAAAATCGGAAGATCATTCAATGTTTCCATCTTGTGAAGAAATATGTTCAATAATATTGATCTGGAACGATGTTTTATGTTATAACCATTTGGTGTGGTGCATATTCAAGCGGTATCAATACCCTAAACTTAATCATGGAACCAGTAATAACTATAAAGTTTAACAGACGCGCGGTACTGCTTGCCGTTATAGTTTTGAAAAGTTCTCTTCTAGAACGGTATTCCTCATTAGATAAGTTAAATTCTTACCTAAATACATACGAGCATTTTATTCCATTCAAATAACTCGTCAAAACAGTTACTATTACGTACTCCAGGTTGATCCGTCCATAGCCCTTATCACACGGTAAGCAGATAAATATACCCACATTTTGTACAGTATATGACATACCTTTCCATTTTGGAAGGAAGATGTCGGTCACCCTATGGAACTTTTGAAAAAGAAGCTTTTGTCCCTGTTATGAAATTATGCGTTTACTCCGGTTTAAACCTATTTGACGCATCAAGTATGTATGGGAATGTAAAATAACACAGGAAACTAATATTTCCAAATACTCATGCACAGTAGGTATATATGAATTGAACGATATAAGTCACGCAGGCTCGTTGAAATTCCTGAAAATTCACAACAGATAGAGCGGGTCTACCGTCCGAACCATGGAGTTGATCGTTCATTCCCGTATTTTGAAGGTGGTGATACCCCTAACTATAACATTTGAGGAAGGCATCTATTGTTAAGCGCATAAAGTGAGAATAATCATAATTGTTGCAATCTTCTACCGTTATTTATGGTTAATTTGAGGACGTGAGCTAAGTGCTATACGACAAGCGATGCGATAAGTGAGTCGAACTTGACAATATCGGAATCGCTTGAAGTGGGGATACCAAACATGCAAGTCGCTCCAGGTGTAGTGTCGTTAGTCGCGCCCGATCGAAAGGAGGTCTCCAGAAGGCAAAAAGATCTACGATTTCATTTGTAAAATTGGTTGAGCAGAACTAGTGCTTATGGATTTATGCACTATAGTTAGTACTCTCTATCTCCAGTTTCCTTGGTACCAGTTTGAATAATAACATTTAATGCACTTGTTAACTGTTTGCAAAGAAGATAACACGTTCAATAGATTACTCCAGACGCTGTTTCCAGGATTGTAAAATTCATTGAGCAGAACCCGTACTTGTGGATTTGTGCACTATAGTTAGAACTCTCTTTCGCCAGTTTTCTTGTTACCAGTTTCAATAATAACATGTAATGCATGTAAGATGTTGTTAATAATTTGAAAAGAAGATAAAATATTCAATAGCTTGCTCCAGACGCTGCTTCCTGGATTGACGGGAATAAGTTTAACCCTTGAGGTGCTTCTAGGCGTACTGCGTGCTCCTGCGGCTGGGCAAATAATATTAATTGCCGAATAAGAAAGTGCAAGGCAACTTCCCCCTAATTACCCTTCTACTAGTACCTCCTACGCACGATGCCATCGCAGCCTTCCTTCCGGACTTCAGTATTGTTTCTGATCTTAATGCGAAATCTTTGGCGTATTCTGTGAGCCACCCGTACTTCAATGTGTTTCAGAAACCCTCATCGCGAAATCGTCTTTCCCAGTCAGTTTCCCAGATTTGTCCGATGTGGAAGCAGTGTGTGAAGACGGGAATGCGTCAGACAATGACCATGAAGATCTAATAGCATGCCACTCACTCTGAATTGGATAGTAAGTCTGAACAACCGTAACCAATTATATCTAACACCCCTAAATGAATGAACAGTAGATAAATTAGAAGTGGAGACTAAGAAAACCTTAATGCCCTACATTATTAATCGTTACAAAAAAAAGTGCCCATACAATATTGTGTTTCGCATTTGACATTTTGATAACCAAGCAATATTCAAGGTAATATTTTGTTAATAATGCCAGTTTCATTGTCTTAACTTTTTAGAATCAATTCGAAAAATATACATTTTTGGGCAAAAGAATGAGTGAAGGGTTGTTTCGTTATAAAACTGCACTTTTACGCTGGTTAAATACACATTCTTGTAGGGTAAATTTAATGTTTCAAACATTACTAGGTAATGTCCTATAGAGGATTTTATAGCAACAGTTATGGCGGACCCCGTACACATCCCATTCTCCTGCATTATGGTTGAACACCCGCACTTCAAAGGGTTAACGGGAAGAACAATAATACTCTATTTACAAGCCGACCACGAACACGCTGGATGCTGAGGTTTCGCTACATCAGCTCGTGGCCGTTGTAGAGCCCGGGGATCAAACCGCTCCGTGTTCCCTCCCCGAGATCCACCCCCGGGTGATTTGTTGCTCCGGCGTTACAATTACGGCGCTCGCCGTCTGAGGCGCCCACTTGGCACAATTGCGTTGTCACACATAAACTCTGGCGAGCCGGCACCTCCCACGCTCCGCCCGGCACCCGCCCTATCGGCCCAGAGGTTTTCGTCTCGCTATCGTTTTTCCTCAGTCGGCCCACGACCCATTTAACATGAATGAATTAGACCCCACTTTCTGGCGTGTCGCGATACCGGCGCCGTGGGCGACGTTTTCCGTTGTATCGGGCAATGAACGGAATCTCCACCCACTTCCAAAGATATGAGGAAACCCTTACTTTCCGAACAACTCGCTGTAACATTAGAAATCAATGTAGTCGATCGGAAATAACTTAACATCTACTTAATTTTATGATAGTATATACAATTTGTATAATACAAACATTTTATAATAAAGACTGCTGCCTTAGTAAATAAGTGGTCAACTCAAAATTGCGTAATTCAAAGAGGACCATTGCACTGTGGTTCAAGAACGGAAAAATGCGACCGAAGTCCCAATTTTCAGAATCCTTACATGTTCTCAGTTGATTGCCTACATTATTAGTTCCACACTAGAGGATATCAGTGCCGAAGTTTTAGGAACAATAAGCCATATACTGTCAATCGTCGTTTTGTTATTTCGTGTAAGAATACTCTTCATCACCATAAAAAACGCAGCAAATACTTTCACTGGGGTTTATTATTCAATGATTTATGATTTGAATTTCTACTAAGCTTTAGAGTGTGCGTGTTTCAAAGGGGATAGAGCGATTATTGAATTTCAGGAGATATGCATGGAGCACTTAAATCGGGTCTCAACCAAAATAAATATTTGGATTGTTCAGTTGATCATATTTGTGTACCTCCTGAAATTCAATAATCGCTCTATCACCTGTGAAACACGCACACTCCAAAGCTCAGTAGAAATTCAAATCATGAATCATTGAATAATTAACCCCAGTGAAAGAATTTGCAGCGTTTTTTTTTTTTTAATTTGAAAATTTTAAATTTAGTAAGACGGAGCATGCATCTCAGAATGCTTCAAATCGTGTATCGGCTATAAACGCTATTAGGAGTTCACTCCAGTATCCACATTCATTGCGTCAAAACAAGCAAAACAACAAAAAAAATCTTGTGTTTGTTTTGATCACAGTAACCTATTGATGTACTGAATGTGGATGCAAATGTTGGCACCATACAACGGGCCATGGTTTGAGGTACGGACCTGGGGAAGGGCTCATTCGATTCCTCATGGAAAGTTCTTCAAAAAAGTCCAGATTTAGGAAGCCTTGACATTTTTTGAGGTTTTTAGGGATTTTACAAAACTTTGACAACCCTTAAGGGCACTTTAAATTTGTAACCGCTCTTGAAGTAAAAAATTTTAATCCCTCTGAAAATTTCATGGTTTACGTTTCAAAGGGTGTAGAATCCAAATCTGCAATAAAAACGCTGCAAATTTTTTCACTGGGGTTTATCATTCAATTGGCTTGCGTTCATGATTTGAATTTCTACTATGCTTTAGAGTGTGCGTGTTTCACAAGTGATAGAGCGATTATTGAATTTCAGGAGGCACACAAATATGATCAACTGATCAATCCAAATAGGTATTTTGGTTGAGAACAGATTTACGTGCTCCATGCATATCTCCTGAAATTCAATAATCGCTCTATCACCCGTGAAACACGCACACTCCAAAGCTTAGTAGAAATTCAAATCATGAATCAATTGAATAATAAACCCCAGTGAAAGAATTTGCAGCGTTTTTTTGAATTGCAACCATCCAGACCACCATATTGCAAAACACTGACATCCGTGTAAGCCGTGGGCTCCCCATGAGCTTGCTGCTGTTTAATTCATTAACTACCACCGTTCCTGGAGGGAAGGGAATCTGACATATCGTTGTTTTATCATAACATTGATTACGCGATTGCAATTTCAAGTACCCACTAGCTACAGTTACGCCATATTTTGTTGACAACTAGAACAAAACGTGTGAGCTGGAAAAACAGAATCAAGGACGTAACCTTCAAAACAAAATATTATCGGTCAGTTGATTCAATGAAATCATCAACAAGGTTGATCCCTTCGCACTACGACGAAACATCCGAACGCCCGAATCACTACGCGATCAAAACGTTCGCAAATTGTCCACTCAAGCAAAATCTGCAAATATATCGAGTGGCTTCCGAACACGTGAGGAGTTCAAATTTCGATTCATCCGAAAACCTTGTTATCGAGACACTTTTTTGGATCAGTTGATGAATTATCTGGATTAAGATAGGATCCCACTTGATTTTAAATGTTCTATAAGTGAGTGTATCGCCTGAGCGTGTGGCCATTACAATATCGACTGTCAAACTGAACGAGTTTCCAATCAGAGACAGAGCTAAGATGTTTCAGCTAACATGTTTTTTTCTCCTTCTACATTTACTCCACGCTCAAGGTTGGTATACAATAACCATTTTATTGAATTAGTACGAGTACATAACAAGATTCTTATTGAGGGTAATTAAATGATTTTGTCTTCATCATGGTATTGTATATCATTCGCGATTCATTGTTTGGGGAATTAAGTTTGCTTCAAGAAAAGTGAAGGAATTATTTTCATAATTCTGATTTTTAAAACTCTAATTTCTTTTTATATTATGGCATGCATTCAATAGAAATAGCAGTGCCTTAAACCTTTAAAAAATATTATTAATTTTCCGTTTTGAGAAATTCTGATACGATGACTGGATTTCAATTATAAAATGTAGGCCATTACAAAAAGTAAAACATTCTGTATTTCTTCCAACTTCAAAATGAACTGAGTACCCAATTAGGTTTGTATAGTTATAATTATTATTCACAAAGTGCAATGTTGTGTAATGTTGTGTAAAACTTGATCGAATAAATTATAAAGAAATTGAAAAGAAAATAGGAAAAAGCTCTTGATTTTATTATTATATCGGAATATTTATCATTTTAGAGACATCTTGTTTATATAAGGATTGATACTTGACTATTCCTTGCACCCAAAGTGCTTAAATTTCGAACAATTTCAAAAACCTAACGGAAAATTTCACGGTAATTCGCTCACATGTTCATGATGCATAAGCCCA
Source organism: Creontiades dilutus (assembly GCA_031894815.1). NCBI lineage: Eukaryota > Metazoa > Arthropoda > Insecta > Hemiptera > Miridae > Creontiades > Creontiades dilutus. The sequence goes on from JAVIWC010004520.1 coordinate 64,124, forward strand.
CAATTAAATGTACAACTGTCATCCAAAATTGGGAGAGATCCACGAATTTGACTTTTACACTTGCCCAAATGCTTACAATAGTCCTTGAGGGAATTTGTATTCTATATGATGACCGACTTGGAACATTAAGACCCTTCACCTATATAAACAGGAATCGACGATAAGGACATACATACTAGTTGAAAATCTGATTTTTGAGGAAAAATAAAACATGTTGCATCACTAAACTGACCACAGCTACCATGGCAGAGTCCGGTGACTTCATACTTCGACATCTTTTCATTGTAACTTCGAATTAGGGGTGTTAATATCGATATATCGAATGTCGATATTTTTACACAGTATCGTTTTAATAATTCGATATATCCAAGCAAAATATCGATATTTCGATATATAGGTCATCAATATTTTTTCTTAACTTCAATCCGAATCACGTATGAGTCCAGTGATTAATAATGCATTATTGAATTTTATTCTACTACAGGCAAAGAATTCAACAACTCAAAACTTCAATGAAACTTTATTCAAGATAATAATTATGTACAGGATCCAGGGAAGTAAATTTTCAATGTTATGTAGGGTTGTATATTTAATGTAAGTGAAGTAAGATGGAAAACTGAAAAACAAAATGAATCAAACCAATATTGGTTGGGGATAACTTATTTATTTATTTTGTGCTCTCCAGTAAACCTTAAACTGGCTAGAACCCAAGTCTCCACGATGTCCCTACCCTTTTGGTTTATTATTCAATAATAAACCATTGTAATCGCTATTGAAAAAAAAATTCTAACCCCCCCTAAAAATTTCTTGGTTTACGTTTCAAAGGGTGTAGAATCCGAATCTGCAATAAACATTTTTCCGTCCGTCCGCTTTACGCCGTACGCACGATTTCTCCCAAACGGCTGAAGCAAAAAAGCTGAAAGTTTCAGGAAAATCCATGTTGGTCCGGCGACGCCCCAATTCTTGAGCCAGCTCTCTCACTTAATTTAAAGTGCCCTTTAAGGGTTGTCAAAGTTTTGTAAAATCCCTAAAAACCTCAAAAAAAAAAAAGTCAAGGCGGCATAAATTTGTACTCGTTTTGAAGAACACTCCACGAGGAATCGAATGAGCCCCTCCCCAGGTCCGTAAGTCAAACCATTCCCGATCTATGGCCCGATTTATGTTGCCAACATTCGCGTTATTTCGGTTTATTATTGTTTTTGTGTTGCTATCAGTAACTAGTGACGTAGTGATGTAGTAATTTGGAAAACTGGAGTGAACTCTTGAAAGGCTTTGTAGCCGGTACACTTGCTGAAACATTCTGATAACCATAAAAAACGCTACAAATTCTTTCACTGGGGTTTATTATTCAATTGGCTTGCGTTCATGATTTGAATTTTTACTAAGCTTTGGAGTGTGCGTGTTTCACAGGTGATAGAAACCCCAGTAAAAGAATTTGCAGCGTTTTACCCACGATTTGCCTACCTCATCTGATATAATTCCCTTATCCTTTAATGGAAATTATGAAATTAGTTTTGAGCTATAAGATGTAGGGTATGGTTGATTTGATAATTTAAGGCTGAAAAATATCGGATCCGATTGTGTACATTTAATATCGATACATCGGAACAGAAAATATCGCCAAAAACTATCGATATATCGACGGAAGAATATCGATATTTTCTGGACATCCCTACTTCGAATGAAGAAATCACGCATGTCCCATTGGTTTTCTTGGTTTGGAACTGCTACTTTTTGCATGCAAAGAACAGTGAATATAAAACAGATGCCTCAACAATGATGTTCTTCAATTCAACTTTTTTCTAGTAAAAATTGAGGACAATCCACAGTTGAGTCCACTGATGAAAGCTGTGCAGGATATCTATGTGAAAATGAATCTCACGGTGATGCTGAATGTGAACAATGAAATCACTGTAGTTAACATGAACAACAGTAGCCGTCCTTCATCTGAAGAGTACAACATCGATGACGATATTGGTTTTTATTTTTACTCCAGGTAGGTTTCATTAATTATTATTGTCTGTTAATAATTAGAGTAGAAATATGATTTCAGCAGTTTTATGCTGAAGTATCACTATGTGTGTGTTTTAAACTTTATTTTATCCTTTAAATTTAGTTAATAAGTTTTATCATTCCTTCGGCACTTACTTATTCACACCTCAAGTCATGTTTATACAATCAATAAACGGATGTCATAATCTCAAACTTATCACCAGTATATCTCGGAAATTCTTGTTGAAGGAGTTGATACCGTTTGGTTTACACCTCTCGACATTTTTATCGCTAGACCATAACAGCGGAAATAACAATGCTATGAATATCACAATCTCCTACTAATCGTGACCACTCGTGAGGTAGTAAGTGGCTTTTCGCCGATTTCGAGAAATTCCATCTTATGTATTCCATCTTGACTAAATTGGATATACCAACAAATTGAGGCGTTTATATAATCGGTAAGACAGGACGAGGACGATGTAGTATTTTAACGGCCGTTGTCTTCCTTTCAACAGCTGAACAGTCCGATGTAGATGGAAGTTGTAGGACACCTTAATTGAAGTATTATTATCAACGCCTCAAACCGTATTGGAAATCGGTCTAAAGTCAAAAATGTTGTTTGTACGCTCGGTCTGAGGTCACGTACGACATATATATTTGTCCCAAGCATGAAGATATTCAGCAAAAAACCCTCAAACCATCTTTGCAGTATCATTTTGTACCTAACTGAAACCTGTGTGTAATCTTGTGATTCAGCTATTACTTCAAATCCGGTTGAATGTTTCCACAGAAATACAAAAGTTGAAATTTTTCAAAGAATATCATGAACAATTTGCTTAGTAGATTCGGTATTTTTCTTCAGGCTTTGAACTTTACGTATGCGCAGAACCATTTTGGTTCATTAACGTGCTCAAATGAAAGAAACGTGCTCAATAAAGCCTTTTATTGGTTATGACAATGTTTGAAAATACATTTGTATGAAAGATATTCAGAAACTCATTATTAAGCTGGGGCGATGGCTATTAATTGTCAACGTGTATGAAGGAAGGCTCACCATCAGAATAGGAATACGCAGTCCGCGTCCCTACCTGTTATTGTATTGAATGACCAACGAATTTTCAAGTTTTTGGGAGTTTTCTATCATATTGAACGTCTATATGCTGTCGCAGAATCGATGTTTGCTAAAGCGCATGGCGCACGAAGTTGCTAATGTTCCGGTTTTCTTGATGATGAAACCAATAAGAAAATTTTAAAGTGATGATAATACTAACAATTCAGCAAATCTGATCTAAATTTGAAATTAATTTAGTGTAGTTTGCCCAGGAGATTTTTCACCCCTTCGTTGAACCCACATTGTCCAGAAAGCTATGAATACGCGCAATGTGAATTGAAGATTTTTGGTTTCGAAAGGGCGTTGAGCCATCAGCTTTATTCTTAAAAGTTTATTCACATTACTATCAATTCAAACGTTAAATTCCTTTTCATTACTTCAGGTTTCGAATCTTTTCAACTTGGGGAAGAACACGATGTATTTCTTACACTATCTTCTGTACTTCGAAGATTATTAGTAAACTGTAATTATAGTTTGCATCTAGAGTACATATTAAGCTGATTACAATGAAGCGTCTCACGGGAAACTTGGAGGACCATAATTTTGATATCAACAATAATAAATTACTGTTGTAATTCAATTCCAGAAAAAATCAAGAAGCACCTGTGAAATACCTCGTTAGCAACATAACAACTCTATTGAACGACGAATCATTCAATGTTTCGGAGAAAACAGTCGTCCTCGTCCACGGATATTTGAATAATCTGTCGTCGCCAATGATCCAATTATCCAAGAAAGGTAAGCTCATAATCCTCAATATTCAATAGTCCAGGAAATAGTATTGATTTATTATCTTTCGTATCATTTTAACAAGATAAGGTTAACTGGATGATTGGTAGATGATAACAGTAGGTACTTAGGTTTTCGGAGCTAGACTGAGAAAAGATCAAACGGCAGTGTTTTTGCTTTTTGGTATAATTTGAGGGACCAATTACTGTTTTAAATATAGATATCCTTTATTCCCAGTTGGTTTTGGATCGTAAAAAATTGTTTATTTCTTAAACCCAATCTACGAATTCTTCAAATACCTACCTGAAATAAGTACTATTGTGGCCGCAACTATAAAACTACGAAGGATGCTTTTTCTATCTGATACCAGAATCCCTGATTACCACTTGTGTATCTACCGCTTCTATTAATGATTAATTCTTAACTCTTTGATCGTTAATTTCGTCGTCGACCGATAATCGTCCAAGGAAGGAGCCATTCTGGTTTCTACTAGTGCAACAAATGCCATCCCGTTCAAGCCAGTTTTGAAATATATGTTTCTGTAATACCTCCTCATATATTCATGGAAAAAATTATTGTGCCAATCAAAAAGCAGCTAAAACTGACATTTTACAAACCATATGTAAACATTACCATGATAAGAATATGTCGGCAATGGAGTTCTTCTGAAGCTGAAAAACCTTCGCATTCGTACCACAACTTCTTGCCATATTCTAGGTTGGTTTTGTGAAAATATTACGGAGTTGTATCATGGTAAAATGCCTTACGCAAATTGATTGCTAAAATCGTGTAATTACTGACTTCACTCCTTTGAATTGATTACTGAAGCAAAGGCAAGTGTGTCTCTCGTGTGACTTAACCTATTTTGAAATTCAATTTCAGCCCTGCTTACGGACCACGAGGTAAACGTGATAGCGGTGGACTGGTACCAGGTGATGGCGAGGCAAGAGAACGTTTACGTCTGGTGCGCCGAAGACACTTTGCCGGTCGGACAGACGGTGGGAAGAGCGGTGAGCGGGTTGATCAGCGGCGGCGTTCACCGTGACCGAGTTCATCTCGTGGGACACAGCCTCGGGGCTCACGTGGTCGGCGTTGCCGGCCGATATTTGAAAAAGCTCAATCAAACCATCGCGAGGATTTCTGGTGAGTAGGTTAAATCGATCAAAACACCGCTTTTGACAGTAAGAATGATGGCATGGTCAAACAAGGCCATGGCCGAATAAGGGATATTGTCGCTGGTCTAACAACATTAATTATTACCTATACTATAAATAACAAATCTGTCATTCCGCCTTCCAAAGTTTTCCGCCAAAACGATCCGACCAAATTTTACGAAATTTTTCTGAAAACCCCTTAATTGGTCCAGGATGTGCAAATCATTTTGGCATATTGATCGATTAACTACAAGGGATTATATCTAAAAATTAACACTCTCAACGCGGGAACTCTGCTATGTCTGTAGAGAACTACTGAAAGTGAGCATTACCGTACGGAACCTAATCATCATATCACCATGATGGGATGTTGACTCCATCCCAAACGACGCCTAGAAGTGCCTGGCGGACTGAGAGGGGCCGTGTCTTCTTAAGAAAACGCCCGTACCGGCGAACACTCAACACTCCGCGTTGAGAGTGTTAATCGAATTAAAAAATCGAAAGCTTAAAATCTTTCGATGTAACAGTCAAGTTTTTCAGTTCGAGTCAGATAGGAATTAGTTCCGTCAATTCAATGAGACCACTTGTTTTGATGGAGGATCTTCCGTTTTCTCACCATTTGGAGAACCTCATCTACGGGTAGTGACAATCACTACGTCTAACGTGCATTCTCGTAGATAATTGATTTACGTAGAAAGGCTTTGTAACACAGAAAAAATGAACCTCTGTACTATAGTATGCAGTGGTTTTTTATTTTGGCCGATTACATACTAAATGAAAAAATCAGGGTGCTTCATTTTATATCTGAGAGGAGAGAGTTTAAAAAGGGGGGGGGGGATATTTTTCATTTATTTTTCTGAACAAAAATAGGATCTTATTGCCTAAGATTGTTTGTGATGTTATGTCATTGGAATAATTTATGGATGGTATCAAAAGTGTCTGAAAATGTTGTTATGAAGACCATTTTAGTCAGTGGTAATCGCAAGATGATATTTGAATGGTGTAAATCATGTACTTAGTAATCCCCTTTGATATTTTACTTCGGAAAAACTCAAAAATATCGATCTCAAGTGGTTTTGATCGTTGACGGGCCTTAATTCCATTATCGCGACAAAAGCAAACGATGGTAGTATCCGACGGGCTTAAAAGCGAAAGCAGTTTGAGTCACCATAAAATAAAAATAAATGAATGTGCTACATGCGAAATTTAAAATGACGCAATGCATTTTCAGTTATCTATAGTGTGCTCTTAATTAAATCCATTTAGCGACCGTTGATAACCATGATCAAACCATTCCACTACCAGAAGTATCGTTTGAACATACACCCTTCCTTAATATCTAAATATTCCCTTTTTCGTATAAATATAAGCGTACTTGATATTACATTGGATGTAGTCGAACCTTGTACCTCCAACTGTATAATCCGACTATCCCAAAATTCAAGACTTGAATCCTTGAAACGCAAATTGACCATGGCAAGCCTCGCGTACAAAACACTAGTAGACCGGTTTCGGTTGTTACACCATCAACAGAACGGGTACTTGTACGAGCGTCCCGTAGGAAGGGAAGGCGATGTTTTGGAGTCATAGGCATGTACGAGCGGCCCCGCATGGTCTAAGGGCACAGATTAGAAATGGTACGAGCAGCCCCGCTCGAGCGAAGGCCCGCAAGGCCAGTTGAATCCAGTGATTGGAAGGAATCCGAGCGAAGATGGAACCCGAAGTAGCCTTGTTAACGATAAGTTCGCGTGGATCGAGATATGATGTTGGTAAACGGTTACCCTAGCCAAGTATGTCCAACTCGTTTCTAATAAGTACCAGCCCAGACCGAATAACTGAGAAGTACCTACTTGGGTCGGGAGTCATGTGACTGTGATAGTCTATTTGCATGTTTTGACAGTGTTCATTTTAGAGCAATAAATTATGCGCATGAAAAAAGTTTCGAGTTGGTGCTATTGGTTTCATTTTCCATATTTCCGTGGGGCCGCTCCTACGTATATGTCTAGACCGACCGGGGCCGCTGGTACAAAAGCTCCCACACTGAATGGGGCCGCTCATGTACCCCAACTCGCCCGCGGGGCCGCTCATGCCGTCAACCAACAGAACAACTTATCAATGGGGATAGCACATGTTTGTCAGAAAGTTCCAATATCAAATGCCTTCTAATCTCCCGAAATCCAGAAAATCGACAAACAGGGAACTTCAGTTAATAATATAAGTGTTATTAGGCGTTCCCCAATGGACTGTTCCCGTGAATTTCCTTTCACCAACCTGCTTACCTTTCTCTTTTACTCCACGCCCTTTCAGGCTCGTATGGCCCAATCAGAGGTCACCTTTCTCTTCTTTCTGTATAAGAGAAGCATATCCATCCACTTATCCTTCATTCTGTAGTGAACTGATAATGGTGTAAGCCTCATGTTAACTTGCATTGCACTGGTTGATTGCCTGCATCAAACAAGGAACTTTTATTGATAACTTTTGTAAACAATGTTGTTCGTCTATGTTCTTACTTCAATTCAGGTAACGACGTAACTATTTAAAAAAAAACTCACTTTTATTCCAAATTCGTTGTTCATTTTATTGACGCCTTCAGGATTGGATCCTGCGAAGGTGGAATTTGAAGACACTCCGATAAATCAGAGAATCAACGCAGAGGATGCGGATTTCGTGGATTGTATTCACTCGTGCGGCAGTTATTTGGGATTCGATAGACCTATCTGCCAGACTGACTTTTACCCCAACGGTGGATTTTTGCAACCTGGATGTTCTTTCCTCGGTGATCTTTGCTGTGAGTTTCCAATTCTGTTGCTAAAATGGAGTATAGTAGTTATTAAAAACTGTGTGTTACATGCAAACAACCCACTTGCGAGACTTTCGGTTGAAAACTTCATATTAATTGTAAATCTGTTACGTTACTATCATCCGGTCTGTTCAAAAGTTTAGTTTTCAGCTTAATCGCTTTTCAAAGAGTTAAACTAATTTCGCTACTATATTTTACACCGAGGAAATAGTACAAAGCATGGGTTAGTAGGGGGAGCTGTTTTACCAAATCCCACATCATGGATTCTTCATGAAAAACTGTTACTGCATTCAGTGCGAAGTTTCATTATTTGGTGAACCAAGCACTGTCAGTTCTGAACAATGAGCAGAATAGAATGTGATTTATGGAGGCTTTCGCCGCCCTCATCAACAAAAGTGGTCAACTATGTATAGATGACCTACGCAATTGCGTCAATTTTAATCACAGATTTCTTCTTAATATATACCTACGTACATCAATTTAGTCTCAGTCGTAGTCTTCTTTCCAGATATTTATGCGAATCTTCTGTATAACTCTGGTGATCCTTATTTATCCTAAGAATTTTTATATCATATGCAAAGCTACGAAATTGTCAAAACTCTGATAGCACGGAGGTACTTTGCGGAGTCCTGCATAATGTTAAGTTTCGTGTGATTCCACTTAACCTGAAAGTGCGTGGGTCCGCCTATTATCACACTATATAAAAACGTCAAGTTATATAAACTAAGTAAAATTAAGAACTTTTGGTTTCAAGCGCATGTTAATTAGTTTTACTTAGCCATATTGAGACTAAGTTAATCAAAAATTAAACATGATCATGAAGGGCATTACATTATATTTCTACAGGGTGTCTCACGTTATGGACCGCCAACTTCGGGGGTCGATTTCGTAACTAATTTTCAACAAGAAGTGGTTGTTAGAAAAACATTTTTCCTGCTTTACACAATTAGCTGCTCAAAATCTCAGTTTTTCAATGGTATAGCCAATTTAAATTTTTCTCTGCTATGTTGAGGAGAAAATTCGTCTGTATGGTAAAAAACGTGGTTCCGCCAATGAAAATCAAGATCTATCGGACTCTATCAGTTCCAAGGACTGAGGGGTGTAATTCTAATCTTTTTCAACTTCGTTATTTAAAGTAGGTACTTCGTCCCTGTGTATGCATAAAATGAATTGTCGTGTGCAAGTGGAAAAACGCTGCAAATTCTTTCACTGGGGTTTATTATTCAATTGGCTTGCGTTCATAATTTTAATTCCTACTAAGCTTTGGAGTGTGCACGTAAATCTGTTCTCAACCAAAATAGCTATTTGGATTGATCAGTTGATCGCGTTTCGATTATTATTTGTGTGCCTTCTGAAATTCAATAATCGCTCTATCCTGTGAAACGCGCACACTCCAAAGCTTAGTAGAAATTTAAATAATGATAGAGCCATTATTGAATAATTCAGTGAAAGAATATGCAGCGTTTTTTTTTATTGAAACATGCACAATCTGTTCTCAGATTCAAAATAGCTATTTGGATTGAATAATCAGTTGATCTACTTTTGTACCTTCTAATAATATTGAATAATAATCCCCAGTAATAATATTTACCTACATATTATCAGCGTTTCATACATATCATAGTGCTTCAACCCGTGTATCGGCTATAAACTACAAGTATCCACATCGGGTATCACTCCAGTAACCACATTCACTACAACCCGACGCTATCGGCATCACTAGGTTACAAACAAACAATAATAAACCGAAAAACGTAAATTTTGTCACCATAAATGGGTCCATACATCGAGAATGGTTCGACCTACGGACGTGGGGAAGGGCTCATTCGATTCCTCATGGTATGTTCTTCAAATAGGTAAATATTTAGGCCGATTCGACTTGTTTTGAGGTTTTTAGGGATTTTACAAAACTTTTACAGCCCTTAAAGGGCACTTTAAATTGAGTGAGGGAGCTGGCTCAAGAATTGGGGCGTCGTCGGACCAAAATGGATTTTTCCTGAAAATTTCAGATCTTTTGCTCCAGCCGTTTCGCAGATATCGTGCGTACGGCGTACGGCGGACGGACGGAAAAATTTTTATTGCAGATTCGGATTCTACACCCATTGAAACGTAAACCATGAAATTTTCAGGGGGGTTAGAATTTTTTTTCCAGAGCGATTACAATGGTTTATTATTGAATAATAAACCAAAAAATCTTTCTCAGGAAGGAACGTGGCAATTCTCGACGGGTAAATTGCCCAAAAAATGATATGAGCCTACCGAAAAATACATTAAAAACGCTGCAAATTCTTTCACTGGGGTTTATTATTCAATTGGCTTGCGTTCATGATTTGAATTTCTACTATTTGCAATTTACTTTACTTTTGCAATACGGCCACACACTTGTTTGATAAGGTGTTCCTGAACCGATTATTATGAAATTTCAAAAACTCATCGTTTTTCTCAGAACGATGAAAACATTTTGAATCTTACAAAAAATTACATTTTTCAACAAAAACAACTAAAACGTCTTGCGTCAAGATGGGGAGATGAGATCGAATGGGGCTTTTACTGCTGCTAACGGGGGAAAGTCAGCCGAGTTCAAGGGTCCGCTGTGGTGTTACCACCTGAAGGCGGGGAAGGGGTTTCCGTCCCTGCGGTGCCCTATATGGGCTATAGTATAGGTACAGGGGCGCTGGGCGCCTGCCGCGCCGCTGGCCGCCTGCCGCGGTTCGCCCCTATATGGGCAATCGTATATTTACAGGGGCGCTGGGCGCCTGCAGCGCCGCGCCTGTTGAGAGAAAACTCTCCCACAGCGCGGCGCGCCTGTGTATGTACCTACATGAAGAAGTCGTCAGCCGCAGACGCGTCAAGGTCATATGTGAAAAACGAACGCGAGCGAGCGGGCCACCAACGCGGTCTGTTCTATAAGCGATCGAACTATGCTGTCCTATGGAATTGTCATACGTAAAAGCGCGGTACCGCGCTAGTCGAGTTTATCGCGGCAAAGCCTCGTGCCGCGTGGTGTGACTTTTAAATCGCTTTTTCGCCGTGCAATCCCGTTAACATTCGTTTACGTTACACTTTGTAACGTTAACGGCGAACACTTTGTAGGTTAACCCGCTTCTGTCGAGATTTGCCGTTCTTCGTTGATATTGCCCTCGTGGTGTATTTTCAATGATTTTCAATTGAATGATGTTTCAAAAACTTACAGTACGAAAATTTCAAAGATTCTGATAAGATAACTTCAACAAAAAGAAACGTTAAAAACGTGAATTCTTTTCATGATTTTAATAATTTGGAGAGTTTTAGAAATGTTTTCATTCGATTCAGCGAGAAAAATTACTTGGTTATTTCCCCTTCGTCTCATCATTTTCATCCAACAACACAGACATTATTTCATGTCAAAGCGATGATTTCGTTTGAAAAATTCACGTTTTTCCACGTTCAAACACCGAGTTCTCTGTCAAAAATCGCTCTGATATAAAAAATTCAATAGACCTATAAAAGCGCTGCAAATTCTTTCACTGGGGTTTATTATTCAATTGGCTTGCGTTCATGATTTGAATTCCTACTAAGCTTTGGAGTCTGCTTGTTTCACAGGTGAAAGAGCGATTATTGAATTTCAGGAGATATACATAGAGCACATAAATCTGTTCCCAACGAAAATACCTATTTGGATTGATCAGTTGATCATATTTGTGTGCCTCCTGAAATTCAATAATCGCTCATCACCTGTGAAACACGCGCACTCCTAAGCTTGAATTGAATAATAAACCCCAGTGAAAAAATTTGCAAATTCTTTCACTGGGGTCTATTATTCAATCCCCTTGCCACAATAAAAACATCTATAATTTATCAAGCTTTGGACTCTGCGTGTTCCACAGGATACGGCGATTATTGAATTTCAGGAGATATAGGAGACAGATGAATCGTGAACCGATCATACCTGAAAAATAGGTGATTTGGATTGAACCATTTGACATATTTGCAGCGTTTTTTATCTCCTGAAATTCAATAATCGCTCTATCACCTGTAAAACACGCACACTCCGAAGCTTAGTAAGATTCAAATCATGAACGCAAGCCAATTGAATAATAAACCCCAGTGAAAGAATACTTATTTACCCCAGTAATAATATTGAATAATAAACCCCAGTAATAATATTGAATAATATTTACCTATATATTATCAGAATGCTTCAACCCGTGTATCGGCTACTAACTACACTACAAGTATTCACATCGGCTATCACTCCAGTATCCACATTCACTACAACTCGACGCTATCGGCCGGACATCACTAGGTTACAAACAAACAATAATAAACGAAAAAACGCAAATGTTGGCACCATAAATCGGGCCATACATCGGGAATGGTTTGACCTACGGACGTGGGGAAGGGCTCATTCGATTCCTAATGGTATGTTCTTCAAATAGGAAAATATTTAGGCCGATTCGACGAGTTTTGAGGTTTTCAGGGATTTTACAAAACTTTTACAGCCCTTAAAGGGCACTTTAAATTGAGTGAGGGAGCTGGCTCAAGAATTGGGGCGTCGTCGGACCAAGATGGATTTTTCCTGAAAATTTCAGATTTTTTGCTCCAGCCGTTTCGGAGATATCGTGCGTACGGCGGACGGACGGAAAATTTTTATTGCAGATTCGGATTCTACACCCTTTGAAACGTAAACCATGACATTTTCAGGGGGGTTTAGAATTTTTTTTTCCAGAGCGATTACAATGGTTTATTATTGAATAATAAACCAAAGTATATTTGATAAGCTCCTCAACTCCGTGTTTGACTAGGCTCGTTTGTCGTCCATCTGTCCACCTAGGAACACCATGTGGGCTAAGAGCGAGTAGAAAAGGAATGGAAGAAGTCCGATAATTGAAGCATAGGTTACAATTGGGTACCAGTTCAGAGCCTGCTTCTTCCTAAATACATAACATGCATTATCTCCTGACTGCTCCCTCGGCTCGTTGCGATGTTTGTCGTCTAGCTGACATGTGTTGACAGCAGGCTTGCAGCCCTCCAATTAATGCCGTTTATTACCTAAATAAAAAAAGCAATACAAACAAAAATTTGATGCAATCAAAACCCAATAACGTCTACCACATAATAACGGTGATGGTGCTATTCAATTCATCGTTGAAACTCTGTAGAATTCCGGCACTACTAGGAACCAACAAATCTCGATTTTCATCAGCTAAGCCAAGTTGTTTTGTGTTCAAACTCGCTTTCATCCCCAACTTGGAAGAAAAAAATTGAAATTTACGATACAGTTGAAAAGCCGAAATCTTGGCTCAGTTTTTGATGTTAAGGTACGTCAACAACCATATAGAAATATTACCCTAACAGATAAATGAATATTATGAGATTTTTCCAATTTGACAAAATTTATTTTACTAGATAGTTTTTCACTCTTCAGGACCCGATAAACAATTTTGCATAGATACTACCAAGATAGTAGATTGAATGCTTTTCCAGCCGTATACCAACGGTAAATTATGGGATTCATGATCGATTTAATTAATGTGATATGTGAAAGTGCTAAAAACATCTTACAAAAGGAATAATTCAAAAATGAATCCTCAGAAAATATTTTTGAAAAGACACTGTTCGTTGGAAATTAGTTACAAAATCTACCGCTGAGTTTGGCGGTCCTTGACGTGGGATACGATAAAAATGAATGTTTCATTTTTATGAAGAAGGGATTCTTAATATAGAAAACATAACAGCTTTTGATTTTCCATTCTTAGGTGTTTGCAGTCATGGTAGGTCTTACCGCTATTTCGCTGAGTCAATCAAACCAAAACACACGTTCCCTGCTGCGCACTGCGTGTGGACATCCGAAGGACTCTTAGGGTGTATGGATTCTCCCCAATTAATGGGCTATCCAGCTCAGAGTCAGTGAGTAACTTTTATTCATCAAAACTCCTATGTAGAATAGAAAAGGTCTCAAAACACGCTCCTAAGTGTATTATGCTTTATCGTTATTATTAACGTTAGTAATCCAAGTTCAGGATGAACAAGCCTGAGCACCATAACAGGTATGATTATTATCAAGACAGTGACTCAAGACTAGGTTATATTGTAACTAACCTTGTTGTTTTAAACAAATGTATATTGAGGTTCTTGTTATTGGAGAGTTTCGATCTGTTTTCTACGTTTAGTAAAACTATGAATGTTTCACTTTTTAGCGTTTTCTTAGCTACTTATTCTCATCACATCAAGCGAATAAATGGGCATGAGGAAAAAACATTTTGCAAATGGTTGGTCTCATGACAGAACTGTATAACTTACAAAATGGATTTTTTGTTAGTTTCACTGTAGCGTGTGATATGTCAATATCACCTGACAACAGCAACAATTGCTCATCACATTACAACTCATACTTTTATTTGGACGAAATTTTACGTATCTGAAGAAAAAACAGACCACCTCACCCTCCCCTCGAATTTACCAGATTGGTGATAATCGATTGGAAGTTTCCTCAGCCCATTCAAAAAGTGGCAGACTCGTGCGTTTTATAGTGGTCCGCTGCTTTTCCATGAAATAGAACGATTTTTTCGTTACAAATACAAATATTCCACTTGCCTCATGCGTTTCAGAACTTTGTGATTAATTTCGGTACCTTTTCTACTACTATTTCATGGACCTACCTTATACGCCCAAAACATGAATTTGAAACTGAATCGAAACATATTTGCTTGGCGTGATGAGGATATGGTATTATCGTAATCGATAACTTTTTCGTATTCAACGATATTTGATTAACGCACTTCTAAAATTTCGATTCTGAGGACATTTTCAGGGATGTTTTTTGTTTGTTTTTTTAAATGCTTTATTTCCGCAATAAGAACACAACATAACAAAAGATCGACAAACATTATACGGCTTGAGCTCTAAAGCTATAAGTATGCCGGGGTTCGCGGTTTTTTCCCCGTTACAGAGGTACCTGCTATGTAACATATTTTTCTACTATATTAATTTCATAAATTACTTAAATACTTTTCTAGATTTAATATCATGCTTCATATTAACGATCTCATGCTTTATATTAAATTTCATATTTAATATTTACTTTCTTCAACATTATTAACATGAATTTCTCATTTTCTTAACCTACATTTATAACAACAAACAACAAAAAGAAATTCCATAAAAAGGACGATCACCCATATATTAACCTTTCAACATTATACCCAGATTGTCACAGACTGTTCTTCATCAAAAATTTCGTATCAAGACGCTAATTGGAAACAAAATAAATAAAACTAAATAAATTAATGAAAAACAAATTAAAGACTCAAAAATTGAATTGCTCCGTCAATTCATTCCTGTACCTCATGGCATTTATAACAAACCAACCCAGCTTCATCCAATTTTTTCCATTTATTTATTCAATATTTTCAGGGATGGTGCGGCACTTTCTAGCATGACAATTTTTTTAAACGGCTCCAATTGAATCTTATAAGTCCGAATTTTCCCATATTTGAGAAATAGTTTTTTATCAGCTTGTGACCCAATGGGTTTCACCAAAATTGGTTAAATAGTAACTGTTGTGTGATGACAAAACTACAACTGGCTCATCCAGTTGGCACTTTTAAAACTGGAAACCACATTTTGCAGGAATTTTCCTACAACCTCGAAAAAGTACTCTCTTTAAATATCATCTCAATTCTTTTGTACTTAATTGAATCGTCTTAACGAAACAATAATTTCTTTATTTAGACGAATGAGAAACTTTTTTTATTTCAACTCCTTTTGCTGCAGATTTGCTGAAAAATGAAAACTTGCATCTCAAAGAATGATTTTTCAGTTTCGTGGTTTCGTCATGGAACGTACGATGTGATTTAGAATTTTACTTCGCAAAAACCTACTAAATTCGTTACAATTGTTTGTCTAATGGGTTGACATTTTAAACGTTGTGCACAGATACAAAGGATCGTACTACGTGAAGACAGAGCCAGATTATCCTTTCTCACCCAACATCAAGCGCCCCGAGGAAGTCGGCCTCTGGGCAGAACTGCAGGTGTGGGTTATGAGCCTCCGGTTTATCATCACCAGTTTCTTCTCATGATGACTGGAACACTCAATTAATGACAATTAGTCATACCTTAGGCTGTGTGTTCTTTTTTATTTCTCCGACGGAGGAATGACTATAGCCTTCCCCTCTCAAAAATCAATGATTTGCGTTTGTATTTGTGAAAAACCAACGTGTATTTTCAGATACATTTGAGGGTTTTGTTTGAAAATTGTTTTGTTTTGTTCTGAAAAAGCTCACATATCGATTCTAGAGATTTGGGTGTAGCAGCAATTGACGCAGCGTTGAAAAATACTTCGACCGCGATCTCTAAATCTTTTTAGTCGTGCATGGTTTTTTTTTTTTTTTTCAATTTTTTTTATTTACCGCTCTTTACGGTATCCTCAGATTTTAGAATACTTTGAAAACAAAGGATCTACGATCATTTTTAGACGATAATACCAAGAACACGAAAAAATTAAAAACAATGAAATAACTAAACTGACTTCACAAAATACGTGGGTGACGTTTTTCGGATCATAATCTGGACAGCCTACATGTAAAAACATATCTCCGGAACGATTGGTCCAATCGAGATGAAATATACTAAATCAATTCATATTCTAGAAAAAGCAGAGTTTCGTTAAGTAAAAATAAAAATACGGAACGAGCTTAAAACTTATTATTGAAAAAAAAAAAAATTTTGTTGCATTTTCCTTCATAATATCAGATGATTTTGTGTTTGATGTCTAAATAAACGTCATTGAGCAGACAAAGACTTTGATCGGTATATGATTAGTTGAGTGGGGGCATCAATTCCCCATTCTGGGAACCCACAGCCTCGGAATAGACGGCCGAGCTGATTTGCGTGTAACTCGGACGAAAAAACCCGAACCAGCAACTGTAATTAACATTTCGTATTACGCTTCAAAGGGAGCAACTGAACTTCAGTTTGTAATTGTTACAATACTTGTACTGTTAAAACTATATTACGCTTTTTTACTTGAAACTATTTGTTCCTCATTCTCCTAGAATATTTTTGGCCAGTAGGTTTTTATACTTATATATGTATGTTCTCAATATTACTAATAAGTTTTTTAATTATTTTGTACCCAATGAATGAAAGCATTTCATCATCTAAAATTGATAAGGATACTAGAAATACAATATCGTTTACGATTACAAATGCGGTTGTTTACTTTCTATTTTACACCCAACAATCCCGATTGTTACGACAAAAAAAGCTGATTTTTTTAAATATATTATATTTATATATTATATATATATTATATTTATATTTATTATATATATATATCATATTTACTACATATTATATATATTGAATATAGCAACTAGTTATTATATATATATATATATATATATATATATATATTTAACATATTATATATGTTGAACTATCATACATGTATACAGTAAGTAATTATCAAGTTATTTAGCTTTAACATAATTACGCATTTTTATGGTGAGAGTTCACTAACTAGCACCACACTACACTATCACATCGGTATCAGCATCCCAAGTCCAAGGGTTTGGACCTCTTCTGGCGCCGAATAGTACCGGAATTGTCAAGAAGCTGAATGGCTTCCAAATTAGTATGAGCGTGAAGCCGCTGTTCATATCTTCGAGCTAATTTTCTCGCAATATCTCTTACGGTTTCCACTCTGAGATCTTTATGGAGGTCGTCATTTCGCCAAAAAAGAAGGTGATATGAAAAGGGAATCTGATGGGGATTGGAACAAAATAACGATAAAATAGGGAAATTTTGGAAAAAAAAAAAAAAAATCAACGATATACTCAATTTAAGAAACTGGTAGTATTACCTACGTAGGTAGCCTTTTCAAAAATCAAATTTAATTTCAGCAAGCTTGGGAAAACAAAAATCCTTACCTTATTCGTCATGGCGCAAAAAATCAAATGTTTACCCCTAGGAGGGGGTTATTGAGGGGTTAAGGGGTCCCTACAGGCCCTTGGAAGTTCAAATTCGATCTCAGGAACCCAAAAAACATTAAAATCCAGACCCCACTCGACTCGGCGTGAGAACTAAAATTTCAACCCCTAGGAGGGGGTGGCGGGGGGTGATTGAGTGTAAAAATTCACTTAAAAAGATGTCGCATCTCATCCAAATCTCATGAATCAAAAAGAAGGTTCTGCCACCTATTCAGGGGTAGCTTTTTGGCCATAGCTCAAAACTTTGGGGGTCAGGGGATTTTTTGGACCTTGGATTCGAATTCCACATCACAAAATACGTAGGGATACCCTAGTCTACTTTACGGATCTTGACATTTTTTTTTTTTTTTTTGTGGGGCTGCGTAATTGTAAGCAGCTTATATTCTTTATCGTTCGAGATAAAACATTTCAATGATCGATTCTTCCATGGTACCAAGTCAGGGAAGTTGTGTCACACCCTTACTGAACCCTCGCTTGACAGGGTACGGGAAGACGATCAGAAATTTTTAACGTGGCTCCAAATTAAGGTGAGCATTGTTAGCGTGAACCCGAAAATTCCGGAACTTACTGCGATCGTAGAAGCTGGCTTTCATTGTTCCATTCGTTGCAATTTCAGCCAGTTCTTCTACGTTGCAGTCACAATCTTGGACGAATCGAACAGTAGACTGAATGGAGGGTATGAGAGAGAAGAGAGAATTATGGTTCTCATTTGGTACCTGTTCTTTTCAGAACTCATCCAATCAAAAACCATTATTTGAACTTTTCTGCTAATATCGTTCCCAGGAGGGAGTATGTAGTTGAAAGAAATGCGAGCTTATTTATATAATATATAAGCTATAATATATTTCATATTATGACATGTTATTAATAATAGCAGAGATTTTACATATTTTGCATATTCAGTTTTTGAGCTTTGAATGTTCAAAGGAATCCGTTTTGAGGGGTTTTGAGCTGTTTGCAACCATTTAAACGCAATTTAATTTAACATATTTTTGCATATTTGGGACAAAAAAGCATATTTTTGGGTTTTTGAATATTTTTCGAATATTTTGATAATTTTAGAATATCTTTCAAATATTCGGACAGTTTCAAGGAAAAAAAGGAAAACATCGCTATGCAGCTGCATTGCATACCGACCTAATTTACGTCAATATCCATCAGACCCCTCGCACCATCTAAATCTTACCTGTCACAACATTTAGGTGAAAGGTGGCAAGTAGGAATGTCCTGTCAATCCCAACAAAGCAGAGGGCATTGGCATTGCCTAGGGCGAGGCCAAAAATCAATTAGGCGGACAAAGTTGAGCTCTACCTGATCCCTCACCCAGGGATTTCCCGGTGAGCGCTTGAACTGTTAGAGATGAGTCGGAGAAAGTATTCCTAATTCAGCATGTACCCCCTTTCCTGTCTATATATTGGTACCTACTTCTTCTCAGAGTTCATTCAGCTTCTAAAACTCCAAAAGTGCTCTTCCTTCACTCTCAGTGTCTCTATCTTGCTTTCAACTCAAAGATCTTTCTCCATGCCCAAGAACATTTTAACAGACAAAAGACGGAACTTAACATTGGAAAACCTGAAAAAAATGTTGGTAATAGTATGCAGTGCTATGTAAATTTTGATAATACTTAAGAAGTCGATTGTCTTGTTTATGTATTAAAACGTATTATTTCACGTTGTATTTCATGTATAATTTTCACTGTAACAAAATTCAAATAAGAAATTGAACAGTGACTTGCCTTGACTTATTTATTCCTTAACATATTTATACAAACACATTTTTCGGTGCCTGTGATTCTTCACGAGACAACGAAACAATTATCATCCTTTGTAAAGATGTAAACTTCTATTTTCATTATGATGAAAAAAGAGAATATTTTCACCATTAAAAAGAATATATTGGCATAAAAGAATATATTAAAGAATATTTTGGCCCTAAAAAACGCATAAATGAATGCATATACGGCCTCCGATTTTAGCATATCGATCTCGTCACTAGTTATTATATATGTTGCAATTTAATTGCCAACCATTTCCAATCCCTCCCACTACCAACTATCCGAAACCTACTCATCGTCAACCTACCGTCCAAAATGAGGCTACTGCCCCTCGATTCCTCTACACCGACCCTCGTGTGGCATTATTGTTTCCGATGAGAACCACTGATCTAGCATGCGGTCGTACTGGTTACGGTTCCAGTTCGTTGGCAATCAATTCCGCTGGGGGGTAGGTCGGCAGACCAGTCCGGCTGACGGCTAGAGATTCTCGTATGAACTCATGCCTCATGTCGACATATAATATATTCCGTCTTATCATGATATAATATCAAATATTTCGTCATATAATGACACTCATGAACTATAAGACATGGTTTCCTTGCTTCAATCAAACCCACTACCCTTACAAAGTTCCTCTAACGGTCATTCTAAAATATAAATGAACATATTGCTCTTGTTCATCCATTCATGAACGAAATAAAGAACCATAGAATCGGGGAAACTACAATGAATTGTTCCTGATAAGTTCACATAATTTTATTTGTCAATCATCGATAAAATACTTAATCCTTGAAAAATCTTCAAACACATTAAATATATAAAATAACAACCAGTAATAACGAAAAATCAAATGGCAAGTAAAAATAGGCAACAATATTAACTCTGCCTTCAAAAACAAACAAAACACATTCGCGGTTTTCCCCCAGGTTCAGATTCTACCATGTCAACAATAAAGACAAATTGGATTTTCAAATAAGAATTGAAAAAAAAGAAGCTTTATTGCTCTAGAGTGAGAAATTCAAGAGGGGGGACTATTTAAAGCAACTCAAGAATTCTATTACGCCTACCGATCTTCCAAGTTGAAATTCACGATCAAAATAGCTTAATAGACAGCCCTTCCTACCTACCCCAAGTAGGTACGATAAATACAAATAGGTAAGTTACCTTCACTAAAGGAAAACCTTTTTTGTTTGGAAAATGTATTTCCTTCTTTTTTCAATAAATATCATACACTAAATATACACACATTTAACAGTTTTTTTTTTCTTATAAAATTTACACAAGAACAGATAAATAATCACAAAATATCATATTTATGTATCATATATTTATAATTTTTTTTATGTATAGAGTAACAAACGAAGAAGAGTGTGCGTGAAATGGAATGAGGAGATCTGATTTGACATGCTTTACATTAAACAAAAACCAAAAAAAAAACTGTTTTCATTGCGAATTGTTTATAATATTTTGTTGTAACTATGCATATTTATAATGACGTATTAACAGTAGCTGCCGTCTTTTAGAACGTATTGAATTATTTACAAAGTGAAAACAACGTAACGATCAAGAATAGAGAAATAGTATAATGGGTAATAGCGATCACTACGATATCTTATTAAATAAAGAAATTAAGAATTACAAAGCTCGGTGGTAACTGAACAGAACATTCATTCTCACTAGTCAAATTAATGTTCTTTGATTTTTTTTTTTTTTCAAATGATGCTCTTCCCTTTTTTAAAATATTTTCTCCTATTTTTTTTTTTTTTTTTAATTCTTAGTTTTTATTTAAATCCTTTTTTTGAGCGATTAGTCGTAAAAACTAATACTGCAGAGCAAAACTCGCTTCTCAACAAACTCTCCTCTTCTCGTATAATAATCTTGATTTTTTTTTCTCAATATAATGAGGTTGAAACTTTTCGTAAATTTGATAAAAGTTCTGAGTAAAGACAACATGCAAATATAATAATGTGATTGACAAAAAACAGTTTGTTTTAAAAAATGTTCATAATTTTTTTTTTTTTTTTTTCAAGAAAGACTATATAAGAGAAAAACCCGAATTCGCCCATTGGCGTATTCACAAATGTAAGGGCCCGTGGTAAGATTGTCATTCGGCCCTTATGCTTATGATAGAAGACTCCAAATCGGTGATCAATAACAAACTACACGCCTTGCCATTGGCTCAAAAATGTAGGTAATATTACAAAAAAGATTGTTCAGCTTTATTTTTTTCTCCATTTAAATGTTATTTTAACCATAATTCCAGTATAATACAATCAGTTTCAAATTTATTGTTAACACGATATTGTAATTCATTTAACATTTGAATGCATAATATTTTATTTCATTCTTCTACCAGTCGGTGAGCCATTTTTTTTTTTATTATGATTTCATATAAATGTGCTTCATTTATTATCTACTGTATTCACAGTTCTTTTTAGGCCAAACGTCACTATAGATGTACAATATTGATGGTATCATTCTTCTTTTTTTTGTTTAATTAGCGGAAAGTGTTTCTATTTCTAGTCCTGCTCGCCCTTAAGACTCACAGTTCGTTATGAAATATATTATTATTTTTTAATTATTTACTTTTTTTTATAAATGCACTTGAATTTGCTAACTGCGACGTATTGTATAATATAAAATCCGATTTTCAAAGCTTTGATAAGTAGGTACATTCAAAAGTCGGGCTGAAACTACCCCAGTTATTCTTTGTTTTTTATATATATATTTTTAAATGAACGACGAACCATTTTTTTGGCGGGGCAAGCAGTAAAAACAGTTAATAATTCTAAAACAGTTTTGAATTATTCATCTGTTTGTAATCAATAATCATTAAACTTCGCATTTCCACACCTTCACTCTTTTAAGACTGTATCATATAGTACAATTACTAGTAGTTACGACTCTAGCCTTTTTTTTTCTCGTCTAGGAATAGAAAAAATGTTCAAAAAGACGATTATCTCCTTCACCAGAGGAACGGTGGCGAGGAGCGGGTCATGAAGTCGATTTAAGAGGAAAAAATTATTTTTAATTTTTGTATTTTTGTTATTTTTTTGAAAATTTTTTTGTCAGTTTATAGATAAAAATTAGCGTTTAAGACTACTTATGTGCCGAAGGAACAAATGAGTACGGGGGTGAAGATGTGGAGCGGTGGAAGTGAACGTTCTGCCACTTGTTGTCTTTCTTGTGCCAAACCCGCGTCTCTTCGCATTGGCAGCTGTGGGCCATCCCCTGCCTGGAAATGAAAATTGCAAGCATCAAAATTTAATGACAACTGACGGAAAAATGGTCCGTAACAAGAGTACTGCCTGCTGGCTCCGTATTAGGGGGCAGAGGCAGGCAAAGCAATTTATTGTCTTCTACAGGAAGAGAGCTAACGAGAACCTTAGCCTAGGAAGAAGGGAGATACGTAGTAACGGGGCTCTTAACGAGCCAATGTCCTGCCTCTTGATCTTGAAATCGTAACTCATCGCAATCAATCGTAAATGAACACAATAGCCGTCTCTCCGATTATCTTGACTTTGGCGCTTTTCACAAACGAACGGGTTTATGCATCCGACAAAACTAACTTAAATCGTCACTTGAGAGGCTTGGCGTTGTCACTATTCGATTCAGCGAGAAAAGTTACGTATATCCCATCTCCAACCTTTTATCGTCGAGACTTTTGGGAAAACCTCAATTTTAAAAGAAAACACACGTTTTTCTGCAGTTAAACATTTCCTTAACTAAAAATAAATTTAAAAACCAAAGCGAGTATACGTTGGAAAGCTGGCATTTTAGCGCACGTTTTACCAGGGCTGCACAGTTCTGCGTCAAACATTAATGGGGTTTCTAGGCAAGATGAAAAACAGGCGATTTCAAGATTTGGACAAAACTGTCATTTCGCGTAGCAATCGCACGTCTTCAATGCAATAAAAAATGTTTTCTGACTTTAAATAGATAGAAAATTTAACGTTCGATCCAACGATCTCATCAAATTTGAGCTATCTCGAAAATTTAGGGAGTTATGTCAGTTTTAATTACGTAAGATCGAAAACACGAAAACATTTCAAATCGCGAATGACTCGGAATCGAGGCCTCCGGCAAAAAAATACAAGGCGGCATTTTTGTTCGGAAATGAGTTGTACAACATGTAGGAGTCGGGTTGTGCATAACTCCTGGGACACCCTGTATAACTAAAAATGTTGGTTTACTGACGAAAGTTGAACGTGACAACTTCATAAGAAAATACTGACGGAATGGTTTCATTGTTCAAAAGAAAATTTTAATTTTATTTGTTTCATAGATATTTTTTATGGATATAGAGAAGGAGGTAAATGAAAATCACAATTGAATTGATCAAGTTACATTTATTTGTCTTATTCTATTGAGAATAGGACGATGATAGGAAAAGTAAGACCAACAAACGTCACCAGTGTTTCTAATAAGGCGGGTTGTATTCGACAGTTCAGAGTTGAGAATTTTGGCCGTGGATGTCGATGATAAGTTTCCATAGGCCGTCTACGCGGACGCATCGCTCATTCAAGTAGAAGAGACAATGCTGAACACTGTCGAACGAGGCCCGATTGTGCCTCTTTGTCGCTCGTTGCACTCTCTCGCTTGCACTTCAAGCCTTAATGGAACGCCTCAGAGCGAGGTAACGCATAAGACGTTGTCACGCCAAATAATGTTTGAAAATTGGGAAAGCTATGGAGGAGGCATTGTCTTGGTCAGGGGCCAGGATATGCAATGACCCGCACGACCCGCGGGTCTTGAAGGAGGGGTTGCTCTGTGCGCCGTGTATTATCAACCCCAATTTAATTTGCCCGTAGCATTGAGTGCTGCAATGTTGATAATTTGTTGTTTCTGTCCAGATTCAGTGTTAGCAACATTTTTGTTGACTCAAACATGTTATCCAGTTGTAGGAAAATTGTAAGATAATGGGCTTTAAATCGAGTTCATACAAAGAGTTAGAGTTTAAACAAGATTGTTAAGATATGAACCAAAAATTATATATTTAGAAATGAAAAATGAAAATAAATTTGATGAATGAAAACTTTTGTTTGTGAACAGCATCTACGGCATTCCTAAGCTGTCCAGCCAAAGTCAGGATAATCGAAGAGCCGAGAGACGGCTATTGTTCGTGTTCATTTACGATGAGTTGCTTTCAGTTTAGGAGCTGTACCGAGCTGTAACGATTCTTATTAGTAATCAGATGGCTAGTTAGTTTTTAAAAGGATGGGTTCGGCAGAGCATGAACAAACAGATATGAAACATTATGATCGGTAACAAATTTAAAACAGAAATCTGTCCAAGCCTCTTATTTTCATCTTGTACCATACAGACCACTGGGTTGTGGATATTACTCCAATTATTAGATGGATATGATTAGTCATAATTAATAATCTATACAGTAGGCACATTAACGCTTTGAAAAACCGGGAAACAAGTGTAAGAACTAAACTTTTATAGCTAAGATTTCTGGGAATAATTATATTATCAAAGTTTTTGAGAAAACAGACAAACTCAAGTAGGGAGTCATCTTAAAAAATTCAATCAAAAACTTTTAAAGTTTTGTGGGACAAAGTAGGACAACGACTTCTCCGTAATAGTGTGTGATACATACTGATACGAAACATGATAGTAAATCTGTTCACATAATTGCGACCTTTATTAATTTCAATAAAAGGACAAGTGCTCAATGTGAACTTAAATTTATTATTACGGGTTCTGTATTCCATTGCTAAATCTTTCGTCATGTATGATGACACCATGAATAGGTAGTATGATCATTGTCCAGCTTACTTTTCTAATGCCAACAGACATTGGAACTTACTTGTCTACATACTGCGTCAGCCTCACGTAAGCGATGCAAGCTGCTTCGTCTCCCAGCAGATGAACGTTTGGATTCAGAATAGTGGTGTTGATGGCTTTACAGTTTTTCGTGACAACTATAGACACAATAAAAGCATCATCAGAACGTGTCATCAATCTCAGTTGAGTAATTAGCCTAAAATGAGGGCATACGACTCGTATTTAATAATCCAAAGAAGGCATTTCAAGTGCGTACCATTTTCGAAGTAGAATTTATGGAAGTCCATTCCTTCCACGAGGTTGCCAAGAGCCTCAGGTTCAAAGGCAGTGATGTGAGGATCACAGATTTTCCTGAACATTAAAACTCAAGTTTACCATGATGCAAAA
Organism: Creontiades dilutus; assembly: GCA_031894815.1. Lineage (NCBI taxonomy): Eukaryota > Metazoa > Arthropoda > Insecta > Hemiptera > Miridae > Creontiades > Creontiades dilutus. Next base: position 89,840 of record JAVIWC010004520.1, read on the forward strand.
AATTTCTATTTTACGGGTTTCTTTGTTTCTAGATATACATTTTTTTACATCTCATATAACAGACTTGCTAACAAGATGAAATATTTCACACAAAGAGACAGTCTTCAAGAGAGACAGGCTTCCAGACCCTGATTAAACCATAGGGGGTAGATAAACACAGAAAAACCAAGGGGTGGTATGGAATATAGTTGTCCATCTAAAGATGAGGTAATGGAAACAGAATAAAATCTGACAAATAAATGTGGCTCAAAATTTACGGTTTGAACAAATTAATCACAAATTGTAAACTTGAAAAATCGTGAACATAACTTTCATCATTTGTGTCCGTTTCAAGTTTTGTTTTTTTCCGTCAGAAAGTACACGTCAGAAATGTTCAAAAATCATCTACCGTTCCGGTATATGCCAGTAGTCTCGGCGTCATGATCAATCATCCCTAAAGGATAATATCTAAGAGTTGGGTAATAAAAAATCAAGATCTTAAAAACTCTCTATGTAAGAAGATAGCTTTTGCTTTGATTCATATAAAAATTAGTTGTGAGAATTGATTGAAATCTTCTGTTTCTTTATCTTTTGGAAGTTCAGGAAACGATTTTCTTCAAGGGGAGGAATGTGAGAAGACAAGCGGGTGGCGATAACCCTCCGAGCATGGTTGATACTGAACCATTATGCTAGCCATAACTGTCTCCATTGCTTCAATTCAGTAAAGTAGCAGGTACAGGAGATTGGCCGTCCGCTGAAGCTTTTCTGCAGAAACTACAGAACCAATTACGAAACTTGGCTAAAAGATCGTTCATTAACCAGTCATGAGCCCGTTAACTAGTCACTGAGTTCAATTTAATTATCTGTAGTACACTTGACATATAAGAGTTACCCGATACAGAAATTTAAAAAAGACCAAAAAAAACACCTCTGTGTAATAATTTGCAACATTTCATTCCCAGCGTTAAATGCACTCCCTTTCTACTGCCTTCCTCTTCCATCACGATCTTGAAATATTTGAATCATTTTGTTATAACTGTGATTTTGTTGGTTTATTATTCATTTGGTTTATTATTAATAATAAACCATTGTAATCGCTCTTGAAAAAAAAAAAAAATTCTAACCCCCCTAAAAATTCCATGGTTTACGTTTCAAAGGGTGTAGAATCCGAATCTGCAATGAACATTTTTCCGTTCGTCCGCCGTACGCCGTACGCACGATTTCTCCCAAACGGCTGAAGCAAAAAGCTGAAATTTTCAGGAAAAATCCATGTTGGTCCGGCAATTCTTGAGCCAGCTCTCTCACTTAATTTAAAGTGCCCTTTAAGGATTGCCAAAGTTTTGTAAAATCCCTAAAAACCTCGAAAAAAGTTAAGGCAGCCTAAATTTCTACTCTTTTTGAAGAAAACTCCACGAGGAATCGAATGAGCCCTTCCCCAGGTCCGTAGGTCAAATCATATCATATTTGATCATATTTGTGTGCCTCCTGAAATTCAATAATCGCTCTATCCTGTGAAACACGCACACTCCAAAGCTTAGTATAAATTCAAATCATGAACGCAAGCCAATTGAATAATAAACCCCAGTGAAAGAATTTGCAGCGTTTTTGTTATGCCTTATGATTTTTGGCATTCATGTAGGAATGTCTTCTTTTTTTTTCGTATACTTGTCGTACTGGTACTATTTCCGAAGTTTACAACTAAAAAGTAAATTTTTAACGTTAATGAAAGCTTAAATCAAGCTTACGTGTAAGCTTCGAGGTCACCCGTGTTGATGGCTTCAAGTAGTTGCTCTGTTATCTTGATGACTTCTTGCTTCCTCGCTGAAACAAAATCAGAAAGGATCAAAATCCTGAACCTAATTTGATTCACCCGTAGCTAATAAACTTTTATCTGATAAAGTGCACTTTTCCGTCAAGCAGGTGGAAATATTTCAAATTGAAATTCATTATTTACATACAAAATGACAGTGAAACGAGTCGAAAATGCTTGCTGTGATACTCCCTCTAGCGCCAAGGAAAAAATAAAAATAGAATCAAAATTAATCAAATCGATACTTTCAACTATGCCTGACATCGAATGTTAGTACAGGTAGAAAAAAATATTGATCTAGTAAACATTTATTACTCCGAAGCAGAACGATCAAGCAAATTGAGTTAGTGCTTAAAATGGAAACAATATTGATTAAAAAGTGCCCGCCTTACCTTGAAGGTAGATAACTTTTAAATAAAGTTACCACGGTGAAGGTAAAATGTGTAATTGTGTATACGTGCTTTCAAATTCCAAAGGGAGAATCAAAAATCCATTGCAGTTAGTGAATTACTAGCAAGAAGTTTATCTAAGTTGTATTCAGAAAACCGAGAGTAATCCAAGTACTGACTACTAGTGCTCCATGTGTAAGTGCACTTAGTACCAGAGAGTACAATAGTCCCTGAACCAAATTTTCGTAAAATAATTGTGAACAGAAATACTATCATAGTCAAATATTTCCTCAAACCACACTTGATGCTGCTAACAATAACTGTGCAACTGTAGCAGCATCATAAATCACTGTAATTACGCTCAAGAATATAACTGTCATCAACAGAATCGTAGGTTAAAAAAATCATTTTATTTATGACCAGTTGGATTGTTTTGGACATTTTACTGGTGTGATTATGAGTCCATTATTGGTTGATAATTCCGAAAAAAAGTGATTTCCGTGCGAGTGTTTCAATTAACCATATTGGGATTTATGAATTGAAAATTGCAATAAAATATATTATTATTGTATTACATGATAAACACCTCAGTAACTAGTAATAGCTCCGCGCGTTCTTAACGCTCAAATTTTGGATTGCATACTTTAATCTTGTTAAATACTTCCACTTTTTTAATGATCGAAATAACATGTAGTCATTGAATTTGATGTGATTTCAGTTTGCAGTAATCAAGTCCACAGTTTACTGAACTTTTAAATGATTTTAAATAACTCAAATAAAATACACCCACTCATTAAAAAAGAAAAAAAATTAAAAAGTTGTAATGATGAAAAATGTCACTTCCGATGCGCAGCAATTAAAGGTTGTAATATTCGCAAACCGTTGTGAAGTTTTCGGTGCCAATACAGTAATAATTATTTCGTATTGCTAACAGAAATGAATTTAGAATTCAAGAATTATGGAAACCTAATGAGATCAGTTTAGTTCCTGAAACTGTAAACTTTAAATTTCGTGGATAATAAATTAATTAAAATGATTTAGTAATTACTTCTCCGGTGTTGGGTAATATAGAACGTACATCATTTTTTGAATGATTTTTGAAAAGGTTATTGTGTGTAGTTATTAGTTAATTACAATTATCTCAGTAAAAATGGAAACACAAAAACCCAGATAATTAATTGAGATTTGTATTCCTGATGATCAATTCGGGTTTGTATTTTTTTTTTTTTTTTTTTTTTTTTCAATATTTTGACATTAAATTCGATGAATCATTTACAATTATCTACACACGGTACACTTATCTCAAAAACATTGTTATGAGTTAAATAAACATTTTCACGTGATAGTTCACATAGGTGGTCTGCTGTACAAGGTAGATGTTTGCTCTAACATACATTGGCTTTATGGCAGATAAATTACGATTTTCCTCTTATATTTGGAAGACTGCGACATGATTCCAAATCGTGAGGAGGAAAAATAAAACATTCTCTATATAAATGATGTAATAATGTACATATTCAAGGATGTTCATTACTAATTTTGGAGCAAAATTCAAACGCTGATCTATAGTGAAATGAATGTTTTGTGCTTGGAAGTTGAAAATCCGTACGGCATTGAAAACATCAGATACTATTTGAATAGAACGGAAAATACGACGGATTCTTCTGAATTAGCTTCAACCAGTGCAAACAACTCCAACGTTTTATGACAGCGCAATACAAATTAAATTCTACCTCCTACGCTAAAATCTATTTCGCTTTGGAAAAAAAAAAACGAAGTACCAAAATGAAAAAATCGAAGAAGTACGAATAAATCTGATGCATCTATAAATTGGTAATTTGTATTAAGGCTAATATTAATGGACGAGCTTACTTTCGAATTGATTAAAGTAAAAAAAACCCACTCACCTGAACCACAAGAGTTGGTCGAATGCTGGGACATCGTCTTGTTCGGACAGACAAGCCGAAGCTCTACACATACAGTACATATCACTACACGTCACCCAGTCAACTCAATGGTTTCCCCCCTTTTGAAGGATACTAGAAACGTTCCTACGTGTTTAGACTGTCGTTTCTTACAAATTTCAGATAGCCGTTGACGATCGTTCTAAGTGGAAGATTCCTCTATGTAGTACGGAAATTGAAGTTTCAATGCGTGGTAAATTATTTGCATTTCAATGTCTTTTGTTGATCACAATCGGCTAGCAAACGTGTGCTTTACCTGTGAGTGTTTTTGAGTTACGTAATGTCTTCTTTTGCCTGCGTCACATTGTTGCCAATCAAGATGAAAATGTCTTTTCAGAACTACCATGCTTTTTTCACTGCATGAGTTAATCGGTGCAAAAAGTGCACAAATTCAATGTTAATATATTTAGCCTACAGAGTCGCAGTGCAATGGACAAATCAGGTCGGATTGGCACGCGTTTTGCCCGCGAAGTTTCCCTTTCCACTGAACTAAGAGTAATAAAAAATAGTAAGATTTGTTGCGAGGTGCATGAAACACTTAGCTTCTTTCCCCAGAATAATGTAAGCGACAGCTAATATTTCTTCCAGTCATTTTGATGGGAAGAGTGTGATTTTCCAATCATCACATTTTTCGGGACGAGTTGCAAGAACCAGGGATCGCGTGTTAATTATGCAAGATTGAAGAAATTATTGCAGTAATAAAAGTGGTAAAAGGGTTGTGTAACATTGTTCCTTTACCACATAATATGCAGAACTTAACTCAGGAAATGTGCTGGCAACACAAAAATGTCGTGCATTGATACTGATTGATCATCACAATTTATCAACACCTGTTACAAATCAGAACAGGCAATGTGTCATCGAAAATAAATCCATTATAATGTAATTCTTGAATGTGCAAACTTGGAGAAATTCTAATTCAAATTCCACTGATTCGGTACAGATCCATACCTTTTTGGTTAAGTGTCTTTGAAGAACCGTACTGACGGGCAGTAATTTAGAAATATTTAAAGTACAGCCTGGCCAAATACTATGTAATGTCCACCGAAATTATTGAGTGAAATTTAACAAAACGTGCTTGTAGGCAAATTTTCACTCGTATTTTTCGTTCTGTGGGTCAAGCATTTCAATGGTCGCCACGATTATAACATGACCGTTATTGAAAGGTAGGATTGCTTCAATTCATTTCTGTCCGAAACTTACTCCAATTGAACAATAGGTTCTACCTAGTCAATCACTGCATTATACCTTGATATGATTTTAGTATAGACGCTAAGGTACTCGTAAGATAGTTTCAAATTCCTTCAAGGTACAACATTACCGTCCTTCTGGTAAATTCTACAAAATCACGAACTAAGCTGTTGGCCATCAATTAATTTTTTCAATCATGTTATAGGTTGAGTATAGAATAGAATCCTCCTTAAAACTGCTTGAGTGAATCAATGAAATCAATATTCTTGGAAGAAATTTCTTTCTACGAAGTTGCGAATACGAATTCTTAATTCACGAAAATTCAGCAAAAATTTGAAATTCTGTTTCAATGATAAAATATCGAATGGAGTTCTAAATTTGCAATTTCATTATCTAAAACGTGATTTATTAGGCTCTTAACAACTTTTTTTGTAAACAAGAGAATAACCTTAAAATCAATCACTCAAGATAACGAGTTGAAACCTTTACAAGTGGAAAGCTCCGCAATCCACAAGTAATACTCTCATAACGTTTGAATGACAGGGGTACCATTTTGATAGTAGAGGACCTTCCACTTGATCGTCACAAAGGCGTTTGGTGACCATAATATGAATAGTTTTTTGATAAATTGACAGTTGGATTCAACAGCGTTGTAACTGATTTTTGCTACGATCTGGTCGGGCTGAAATTGTGTTTTCAGTTATTTTTTAAAAAAAAAAAAACTCTGAACGAGTATTACGGTGTGTTCTGTTGTTTTAGTGTCTGCTAAACCGTACGAAAATAAATTATTGATGTAAGTTCATTCCAAGGAGCTGACTCGACCCCCCACCAGGTCATTCAACATGAAACTACACAACCATATCCATTATTAATATCAATTTTAACATGGTTTATATAAGTTCCAAGAAAATGTCAATCAAGACCAAGAGCAACATTTAAGGTCACATTTAGCTCACCAAATTCTTCTGCTTAGGCTGCCATTTGATCCGTGATTTTTTTTGTTTACAGTTAAAATTTTTTGTTTTTAAATTTTAATAAAATGAAATAATTTATAGGCTTTAGAACGATTTTGAAACGTGAAAATAATGGAAAAAAATGTGCTAACGTAATCGCAAGAAACAGCATTCCGGTCTGAATTAATAAAAATGGCAGCCTGGCTAAAAGTAAAGCGATATTAATTCCGATTTTGATCATAAACATGCATAACATGTTAGAACAAAAGTCCAACAGCTCAATAGTGAATGAAAATGTTTTAAAATTGAGAACGATAAACCATGCCAAAAGCGTGAACGAATTCAATTTCATCAGACATCAAGCATAAACAGTAAATTATCAAGGATTAAAATTATGTGACATTTATAATAGGTAGTCTAAGTAAATAAAAATGAAAATTTATGATCTTTGAAGTAAATTAATAAGATGTTGACAAAAAAACGGGATTAATTTCATTATCTTTTTAGTGTGTGAAGGATACCAACGTCATACAGTGATTGGGATTAAGATGGTGATCGAATGATTTGGAAATAGATCGTGCATGAAAAGGAGATCACATGATATTCACAAGAACAGCGTTTTCACTCGTCTCACGTCACAGAAAAGACAACATTTTATGGAAGAAAAGAAGATGAAATAATTCAGTGATTTTTTCAGTGATTTCTTCGTTGTTGTTGACAAAACAGTATGATGATATTTTTCGGAAAGTAAATAGAAAGAGACGAAGTGGTACGTTACCTGATGTGACTTACCAATATCTTCAGAGTCTAATCTCAGGCGGTGGTAACAGTATTCAGAACCTTCTAGACAGGCAACATGCACAAACACAAAATGTAAAAACAAAACAAACGTAAAGAGAAATTGAAACAAAAACAGATTAGCAAAACAACTTAGAATTGGAAATCATAAAATAAATTTTTGGGAGTACAAAGAAGCAGAAAAAGAAACAAAAAAAGGCTTATCAATCACACTAAGAAAGCTTGAGTTTGGAGATGGGATGGCGAAAAACCTGTGGTGAATGTAGCCTATGAATTCTCTGAATATATTTTCGATTAGCTACTTGTACATTTTAAATACGTTTCAAATAAGATGCTTATTTCAGTAATACGGAGGGTGGGATAAAATTGTGCTGCGCATACAAGGTTAGCTAACATGGTGCAGAATTGTCAAACAGGGGATAGAATTTAATTTTGAACTTGTCACATCAACAATTTTAGAAGTTTCTTGCTAAACGTATAACAAGGATGTGAGGGAATGGACTAGTTGTCTCTTACAAGGGCAGAAAGGAGATATACCGTGAGATACCCCGAAGGCAAAAAGCGTCAGGTTTATGCTCGGACGAAGCAGTTTTGAGAAACGTGTCAGGGAACTATTCATATATTGATGGTTCGTATTCTCGTTTCTTGAAACTACTGGATGTGTCCTTCGCGAGGTCATAAGATTTTATAGTGATCTCAAATCGGTATATTAGTTGAACCACTTTGAAAGAACGATCATTTATAAAGTACCGTTTCAAGCGTTACAATTTGTGAAACTGGGAAGCGGAAATAATGAAAACGTGCGCCCAATTCATGCTATTCTACCTTAGCACTATTTCATTCTACTGTAGAGAATAATGTAATTAGAATGTAACACGTACTCAATTTTAATTAGCAAATCAGCCGGCTTTTTACTGGCGTATTTGATGTAAGATGCCTACCAACAGTTTTGCTTTCTAAGGAGTGTTTACGTAAGAAGGGTAGATGCATGATTGGATAATATCTAGAGAATACTAAAATACTACTTAGTCCAAATAGTTTTTGGGCATATTATTTGAAATTTCAATGAGGTACAATAAACGTAAATTTGTCGTGATATTTGAAATTAAATGATGTCAACTATATTAATATACATCGAATAAGTATTTCGTGTTGTACCTACCTACGTAAGAAATCAGAGTAAAATTCTTACAAGATGATAAGCAAGATCGATTGGCAACTATATTTGTACATTTTAATGAGAAGAATCTTAGTATCCACAATGAAATGATTTAGTTGAACTCCATCAAAATTATAATTTTTGTTCATTATTATTTGGGAGATTATTATTCACTAAAAACGGGGTAAGATGGAATATTGTCTATATTTCCAATAAAATAATGAGTTACACAGTTAAATCGATTTCGACGGTTACCTAGGTTATTATCGGTACCCAACAAACACGAAACTGAAGGTGCATCACAGAAAGCAGGGAAAGGGGTGGGGAGGAAGAACCAATGCCAGTTGAGGCTCACAAAGTGAAAGAGGCACCAACATAACATTATGGAGAGGGGGAGGCAAACTTATTGCAAGAATTAACCCATTAATGATGAACTATTTTGAGGAATCAACTCATTTAAACATTTTCCTAACCTATCACCCAAATGTTTAAATGAGTTGATTCCTCAAAATATTTCACCATTAATAGGTTCATTCTTGCAATAACTTTGCCTCCTCTCACCATAATGTTGATGTTTGTGTCCCTTTCACTTTGTTAACCTTAAGTGACATGGTTGTTCCTACCTTTCCTTTCACTTTCCTGAGCCAATAGGATTCAATCCCCTTTCACCTGGTCCTATATAAGATGTGCTAACCTTCGAAGTCGATCTAACTGTGAAAGTCATCATTTTCGTGGAAATTTAGACAATGTTCTATCGGACTCCGTTTTTATTGAAATGGTTTCCACAACTTCGTCGCGAGTGGCTTGGTCCGCGTGGTGATTATTATAGTAATTTATTATAAACCAAATTTAAAAAAATATATTTTTATGGAATTTTATATTTTATTATTTGACATATTAATTGTTAATCTTGATTTGAACGATACTTTATAAATGGTTGGCAGAAGATATTTTGACACCCAACCAATCACTTCAAGTATAACTTTGTTATTGGTCCATTCTTTGCCGGGGGGGTGATTTTGACATTGTTTTCTTAAATAACTATTTCACTTCTTGTTAAAGAACTACAAGAAACAGAATCAATTTAAACACAATTTAAATTTAATTACAAAGGATCAATTCTTATCATAAGAAGATACTCAACACAGCTTACGTACACACATTTAACGGAAACTTTCCTTCCTACAAAATTGATGAACTTTCATTTACAAGTAATATTACAACCAATTTACTACTTGTGCTTGTAATTACACATATTGGGATGTCAACCCACAATAGACAGAGATAATTAGGTAGTAGGTTTAACAGGATCAAAATAATTTGTTAGCTTGTGAACGTTGCGTTTGCATTGGTTTATTCAACCAACAAGGTACTTTAGAATACACCTTTTTTTATGCCGTTTTTTATTTTTAACCATCTTGACTTTGTAATAAGTAATTACTTACATTATATTACGAAAACGATTATTTGAGCATTTATCTCACACATGGAAGATCGGATATAAAAACTATTTCCCCGATAACTCTTCTCAAAGTCAAAAAGCTTTGTGTTCTTGCAAAAAAAAAAAAAAAAAAAAAAAAAAAAATGTTTTCCTCAAAAATCAAACTGTTTTTGTTAAAGAGCTTGCTGATCAATGTTTATCTGTGTCTGTCTCTCTGTCTGTCTCCAGTGAAGTATGCGAAAACAGAAGCATAATTAACACGCTGAATACTCGAAGTTTAAAGCATTTACAAGCCAATTTAATTTTTGTGTAAGCCAATTTTCACTTTTTACAAATCAAAACCACCCTCCTTGATTAATCAAATTGTTGAAGGGCGAAGAAATGGACGGAAGGATCACTTGGAGTTCCTTTATCATGAATACCTACGTTTCTCTTTTTTGCCCTTCAACGATTTTCGTGAGTCGCTCAATGAGGGTTATTTTGATTTGTAAAAAAGTTAATTCAACTTGTATAAGGGTTAATTTGACTTGTAAATGGTTGTGAATGGATGTTTCAGAAACTGAGTGTTCTTAGCCACTTTTATTGCAAGCGTTGTGAAGTATGCAAATTTTTATTTTCAAGTTCAATTCGCACTCAATTCTCAACTTTACGACTTTGTGAGGTTGATACGAAAATAATGTTCTACAGGTGATTTCTATTGTAAACGGACGTGACCGTGTGAATCCAACGTTTCAATGTGGATTTGGGATAACAACAAATGAGGGTGATGTTAATTGTTACCTGAATCACTTCGGGCCATGGGAGTGTTCGGGTTAGTTGAACCACATGGATCTACCCCGTCGAGAACCTTTGGATCTGAGAGTTGGCATGCAACGTGCACATCGATATCATACAAAACAGATGTTTACAATATGAACACATACTGAGAGGTTAGTCCGCGGTTTCGATTGATCGCGAAAATTGGCCGGTCGTGACCAAAAACACTTCAATTGATTTTCTCCGTATTTTACGGATAAAGGATTCAATAAAACAACACAGGATTAATGGTCTGCCAAATATGTTACACTGACATACATTGATGGTTGGGGGAGGGGGATTCGACGCAGAATAAGCATTTCTATTAGTCGGTTCGTAGCTGAATTTACGAGTGACAATATCATGAACCAATCATTTTAACATTTGTTCGAATCATGATGTGATACACTAGGAAAAGATATTTGCTATGTCTCGCACAGTAACTGTCCGATATTTGGAGTTCAGTTGTAAGATTAAAGTAAAAAGCTTTGCCGCATATATATTCTACCTGGATTTGAAGTTATTATGCTCCTCTAACGATACTTAAGATAATTATGGTAATGAGAAATTTGTGTCAAGATCTTGAACATGAACATGGACATGAAAATGAACCACGATTAAATGTATTTAGTGTACATTAAAAGGTAGGTAATTATGATAAAATGTCCTGATCGAACATTGCCTCAAATTGGGCTTAATTTCCAATATAAATATTTACTCATCAATTTGTGTCATACAAATTATAATTGTATTGCGTAAGAGCAAAATAAACATTTTAAAAAAATTCGTTTTTTTTTTAAATTAATTCTCGAAATTTGATTTTTGACTAATTTGTCACAATCCAGGTCAAGTTAATAGTTCCTGATTTTGCCGTGAAGTGATAATAAATTTCAAGTTATTTTCAACAACATCTTCAAAATTGATTTCATAGAGCCTATTAGGGTTGTTATGGCCGAAATGGACAAAATGGTGACTCATGATCGGAAGCACGAAAGAAATCTTAAAAGTGAAATAACAGTTAAAATCGAACCTCGAATTTGGATGGTCCTGTAGCGAGTCCCCCTGTATAATTAACCTCTTTTACTTTATACCGAATAGATAATTTTTTATTTATTGTTTCAAACATGAAAGGCGTAAAAAGTAAATGTTAGAACTCCTTTCCTAAGTTGATTATCAACTAACATCTCCAGAAACAGTAACTCTTTCGTTTATTCATTGTTGCCAATGTATATATTAGCTTTAGGTTAGTCAGAAATTAAATTACTATTTTATATCTGGCAGTGTAACACGTATGGCAGAAAATACCTGTATTCGGCGATAAAAATCACACAACTAGGATTAATTTTTTTTTTCACTCCATTAATATCAAATTATTGTGAAATCTGACTCTTTTGTGTCCGACCAAATTGTTATGTACCATATTTATAGCCAAACAAAAAAAATTCATTAAAGTAATTAGTTACAGACTGCATTTTGTCTGGATTTATTCTTGTTTTTTACTTTCGAATCTCCTTCAAAAAGATATTGATCTTGAAATACGTTATTTTATTTGATGCTATAATTCCTGATTTATGATTCGAATAGTAGAAAAATTATATACATTATATTATCAAATCCTCCCTCATACTTTTATTCACTAATTGGACAGCACTCGAACTACCATGCCACAAAATGTACATCGAACACAACAATTCTAAAAATAAAAACACGGACTAGGTAATTCACTACGGCATTCCAACACAATCGCATTGGATATGGAATTCACTATACTAAACACAAAATTAGAAATGCCTATATTATGATATGTAACTGCCAACGGGCCTCGAAATATGGTTAATTTACCGTTCGTTTCGTAAACTTTACAATCCCGATCGAACTAACGTAAATAATGCTACAGGAATACAGGAAAATTCACGTAATATGTACAATTTTCAAATGCAGAGGGAGTTCTATTCAAAATGTGGACACGATTGTTGAAACGTGTCTTCGAAACCTCCAATCATCATTATTTGGTGATTTCATCAACCTAACGTTTATTATTACTATCCAATTAGGATGATAATCCGAAATTACGAATTAGAAAACACGGTAGTGAAAGAAATGAGGAAATTACGACAGAAATAATTAAGTATCTCATTCACTTTCCCAACTCTTAATGACCGTTAAATTGGCATCGAACGAATCTGAATAAAAACTCAGGAGGAAAAAGAATGAAATGTTTCAAAAACTAGATATTCTGTCAATATTCATTTTTTGTTAAAAACGAAACTCTTCTTTTACTAGGAAAAGCTTTCGACTATTTATATGGAAATTCAAACAAGTAATGTAACTTGTTATACCTTTAAGGTTTGTTACCTTGTTACACATTAATAACTTTTCGTATTGTTCAACTGCTTCCATTTTATATGCGGTGTAGGCAGCGTAATATTCTAACATCGAGTAAGAACATTTCAACAAGTGGAGAACAACGTCGTAAACTAAACGAGTTAAAATTCTTTAGGAAGCCCACCGTTGTCAGACGTAATACGTCACAACCTGATATTATTTTCCATATAAAATGTATCCCCCCCCCCCCACTCAAAGACATACTATGTCAAAAAACTATCTTTGATTTGGTTTATGAGTAAATTCTGAGTAAGATGACAAATTATGTGTTACGAAAAGGCCTCTTCAGCCTGATTTTCTATTGTTCAGCATTCGAAGTTGATATTTGATTAGGAGCCTCTAAGGACCAACCACAGATAAATTACATGACGGTCTGTAGTCCTGATCAGAGGAGTGAGCTGAAATCTATCCTACTCACCTTAAGAAACATAATAGTTAACCTTGCCAGAATATCATTTAACGAATGCCATTACTGAACCCGTTCCAATCAGATGAGTTAATCTCAAGTCCCCCCCCCCTTTTCCCTGTTCACAATATGAAATTTAAATTTAAATTACTGAATTTGATAGAGAGCCTTGCCAGAATACCAAGCGACTAAGGAAAATGCTACCACTCGGATACAGAACTGTCTGGGAGATATTTCTTCCACAAAAGTATGCAGATTTCACGTTTTAAAAGAATATTGAGTAAAAATTATTTTTGTTTTTCCCAAAATGAACTTTTTTTGACATGAATGATTGGCAACAAGATATAAAATATTTTCTCTCTTCGGATGCATAAATTTTAGATTCACGGTTATGTAAGTGATAAACTCTCAGGAACATACATAATATGGTAACTGCGAAATATACGCACACCCAAAATTAATTTTAATAACTTATTCTTTTTAAAAATTAGTACCAATATACTTAAATATTTTGCGGACATCTTTAAAACTACCGCGAGTAAATCGTAGAGGTACTTACAGGATGTAAGATACACAGTTTTGGATGCTTAAGTCTTTAATAACAAATTCATTCTTCTAATCAATCGACAACTGCGACATCCATAATTTTATAAAAAGAAGGTGCTTACTCAAGTTATTTCAAGTTGTTATTCAAAACTAAATTCTATTTTTTCATTCTGTCAAACAAATTTGTTAAGTGAAAAAAAAACCTCCAATGTCAAAAAAGTTAGTAAAAAACTCACTTCAACGAACTTCACTTTTCATTATAACTTTGCGCCATCATGTCTCATGACAATACAATAAAGCAAATCAAAACCAGCAAACAAATCAATTTCGTTCAGTTGGGACAATCACGAATTATAAAGTTTCTAGAATTTCTCCGAGCATTGGCAAGCACAATCTTAAAAATATTAAATCGTATTTATACAATTGTTGCCGTTTGTTTTAAAATTTTATTGAAAAGAAGGTTCATGACTAAATTATATAAGTGATAATTCTTTTTGTTTTTTGTTATGGGTTATGTTAAGTAATATTTAATCCATTAGGTTTGTTGAACCCGTTTTTTTGAAGAATCAAGCGCACACCTGTAGTGGAAGAGGGGGGATGAATTTCTAGGATTTACACTCAAACGTATGTTATATGATTTCAGTGGACTCAATCATCAAAAACAATGTTTATGCAGTTTTTGAGAAGGTTTGAGGTTACAGTTTTAGGAAAACAGTTCTGAGGGAGTTATCTATGATTGAAATCTCGAAATCGGAGGACTACAAAATGGCGGCCTCACAAAAACGGCTGAACAGAGACATTCTAATCTGTCATACATAATTCCTTAACGTAACATTGTTTTGACCCCTGAAACTGTGATTTTTAAAAACAAAGAACCCGTTACACTAACTTTAGGCAGTGACTTTTAGTCTCACGTGTCAAAATCACAAGTCCCCCTCAGGATTGAATCATTCCACATTTCATTCAAGTCAGTCTTTTTATATCAAATTAGAACAGCAATTTTTTCCATTGAGTTTTCTGTGTGAAATCACACATTTATGAGTTACACCATGAGTAAATTGTGGTATTTGAGCACTACGATTATGGAGGACAGAGCGCATCTTACTCAGGATGGACTAATTTTCTAAATCCAGTTAAAAACAATCACCAAAAGCACCTATCAATTTTCGGCCTCGGCCCCTGGATTTTAGGGACGAGTACAGTTTTACGGTGGATTCAGAGCATCAATAAGGTCCTGTAGTTTGCCCTCCTTCTATATTCGTATTGATACGAAACTGTCGTATATCTGGTGAAATTGAAATTCCAAACAAACCACTGCATTCCAACTATATCACTTCTTCAAACAAATCAGTTAAGTCACGAAAAAAATAAAACGCTAGAAACCGCAAAGAACGAAAAACCGTTAGTGTCAAGCTCGGCTACCTTGAAGGCCCTGTAATAAAACCGCGCTCAAATTCAACGGTGTCTTAATCGGAGCGGTAGACGTTGATGTCGACGGGGAAGGGAAACTTGGAGTCTTGACCATAGTCGATAGGATTGTGGCCGGGCTGGGCGGAGGAGTCCCACTACTGCCTGAACCATCACAATGAAAATCAAGAAAAATGACCAAAAATATGACCTGATTGTTTTCATTTCAGACTGTTAAAGTGCCCGTGTTGATTTTTCTGTATAGTTTTCATGATGTTTGGAATGTTTGTCGATGTTGATCAAGGATGTTGAAGTATTTTTCCGTATTTTATTGTGCTTCCATTCTGATGGTTTTCAGGAGGTACTAAAAATTAATTTTACCGTCAGGTAAAAGTCGGAGGAAGTCGGCATAGTGACTAGCGGCTTAAGATCATAAAAAGTGTATGGTTGATTCTAAAAAAAAGCGCACGTGGTATGTTATTTTAGGATTCTTTCACTTATTTGAAATCTTGTATTGCATTCGTTCTTTCAAAATATTTTAGATACCAATGCGCTCAATAATCGTGGGAAATCAGGTATGTTTCTTATTTTGACGTTAGAAGCCCAATTAATCATTACCACCACCTACAACGATCTCATTCACATTCATACATCCTCTCTTAGGATGTGAGGGTATGTATTTTTTGTTGAAAAATCTTTTAAAACTTGAAAAAAGTAGTTCAACCTAACAGAATTGAAAGTACTTGTCTTCTAACTCATCTTCATTTGACTAGGAACAACCCCCTCCCCCTTCTCCTTCAAGTTTGTTAGCAGTTGATTGGTTAAGCCATCCAGCACCTTCATTTCTGTTGACCAATGGAATTCAAGCTCCCGTTCGCCTGTGACTATACAGGGTGGTCCACCTAACATGAACACCCTTTTTAATATCAATACAAACAGTATATTTGAAAATCCAAAAAAAATACATCTCCAATGATTTTTTAAAAGGATTTAACTTTTGAGCACGTGCGCAGTGTGCGCAGTCTAAACCAACTTCCTTATTTCAAATGAGAACCCCTATTTTGTATTCCAGATTGGTATTCTACGCCAAATTTCATGAAAAAATAACCCCATACACGAATTTTTTGGCTTGCGAAAACGTGCACAAACTTGATTTTTGCGAGATAAAAACAGTTTCTCTGAACCCCTTACATACCGCACAAGACTCACCAGTATTTTTTAACGCTGAATAACGTGGTGAAGTCCATTTTTCAATGAAATATATCAAATGAAAACTACGTTCAACTTTCCAAATTTCAGTTATTTCCAGATCAACCAGATAACCATCTTGTTTGAACAAGCGCAACAGTTTATCGACATTCTAGTTTGGAACCGACAACCTACGAGTACAATATCGGACACATTATCAAAACGAAACTCGACTAGTCTGTTGGGAACGGTTAATTCATTTCTATTAATCCTAAACTAGTATGTGCGCTGTCAACATGCATTCTTATTCGAGGCAGGGGAAAAGCGATGGATGTCCAGCCCATAATAGAAATCTTGTGAAGCAATTTCTGGATGATCGGTAACCGCTCCATCATACAGTGGCCTCCACGCTCCCAGGATCTCACTCCTCTAGATTATTTTTTAAGGGATATTTACATATAAACTTTACAATGATTTGCGACCAATTACAAACACCAATGAACTTCGTGAGAGGATCATTCGTGTTTGCATTCGATCCAAAGGGAATCCATCCAAGCTGCAACTCATCAATGGATAAGAAGAGTGGCGCTATGTGCGCGTCAGGTTATTTTTTCATGAAATTTGGCGTAGAATCCGAATCTGGAATAAGGAAGTTAGTGTAGACTGCGCAAACTGCGCACGTGCGCAAGAGTGCGCACACATAATTAGTTGAATCCTCTTTAAAAATCATAGGACACGTTTTTTTATTTTAAAATATGCTGTTTGTATTTGAGATAAAAGGGGTGTTCATGTTTAGTGAACCACCCTGTATAGACTGCATCCTGCATATTTTACTGTTCGGTTGTTGTTCGTTACTCATGTTATTGCCGAAATCAAGTTAACTTTATGAAACATTTATTTTCATGAAAATAGTCTTCTTTGACTTGCGTTTTCTTCTTTGAAATGGGTTTCCTTAATTTCGTGATGTAGTTCGCATCTCCAATAGTATTGAAGCGATGCTAATAGTTGTAGTTCCAACAATAGTTCAATTCAAACAAATTTTCCGAAATTAAACCTGCCAATTATTTTTTACAATTTTTTATATTTATTTTACCTTATTTTTTTATTTTTTTTTTTAAACTCGAAGTGTTACCTATTCATGGTAGCATTCACTGATGGGGCTTCGATAAATACAAAAATATATGAAATTTGTGAAAATTATAGACTGTTGCAATCATCCACACTGGACGTATTCATGCAAAAGATACCGAAACACATGTATCAAAATGCACAAGGATTTAGAAATGAATCAAGCATCAAAGACATACTCAGTACTCAAACGATGACACCTCTAAAATATGATAGCAGTAGACTGATTTATATATGTCTTTCGAGACAGTATTACCGACGAGATCACAGAGGAAGAGATAAGCATGCAGATGGATTCTACACAGATTGAAAGAGGGAAGGTTAAGAAATGTACTTCGTTTGAAATTGCATTTATTGACGTTTCGAAATGGCAGGGAGAACGGATGAATTGTTTTGAAGCTCGAAATGGCGGGAATTTCTCGTTTCGACAGACCGGCGGTCTCGTAAACATTAACAAGGTGACGGGAGAATGAAAGGGAAAGGATTGTGGAGATGATCCACAGTTTACCTAATTTTAAAAGGGATATGAAATATCATGGTATGTTGATGAATGGTGATAAGAAGGCAGATGAGGGGAACAAAATTTAATTATGGTGGCTCATTAAGATACTCATGGCGACATACACACTTTTTTGAGTTATTATCCCTCGGAAGAGTAAGATATAGCTGATATCCTTCATATAAACAAATATTTTCAGTACTACTGCCACGACATTGAATCAAATTGATATCGAAAAATGCGTAATTTGTATACTAATCGAACAAAACCCGTCAAAAGCATACCATTCCAATTCAGTCGCATTTATACTGGAAGATATAATAACTGATGGAACCCATTCTATTCATTTGAAAATTTCGTATAAACATAAGCCAGTGTTTTAGGTGTACAAAATGTAGTAATTGAATCAATGAAAATATATATAAAGATACCACACCCTGTAATTTGGTAACATTGCCCCGTAATACTGGGCATTCATATTCGACCAATAACCAATTGAAATCAGCTCTAATACCAAAATCAATAGAGCATATGTTGATAGTCACTCCTAACATGCATTTGAGGCCAGTGTTTTTTGTGCTGCCATGGTATCAAAATGTAAAAATTTTTGGTGTGACGTGGACAATTGTATGGTTGGTATCCCTGACACAATGTTAACCACAAATAAACCGTAAAACCAATTGGAATGAAAATAAAATCTCTCAATTGATCAAAACCTGTGCTATAACTCAAAATTACCATAGAAACAAAAAATGACTTCATCATTGAATAAAAAAAAATAAAAAACACCATCCTCTCTCATTTCTTGTCAAGGAATAAGTTCATTTTATCAACAGTTATTTATTATTATTATTATTATTATATCCTTCTTCGGAGTAATATCAATAATTAATTCAATTAGTATCCCATTATTTAGGTTTAGATAGTATAATGACTAGTTATTTCATCATTAAATGAATCCCAATTATATGATATACTGATTTTCATGAATGTCAGTCTACAGAGGACGAAATGTTGGGTATATCACACATTGAATATATTATAGTTATTGGAATCGTTTCTTGGGTTCCTGGAGAAAATGTTAATCATAAAGTGTTAACCATGTCTACCTCCGTTGCGTTTAGGATGTCGTTAATATGCAAGTTTCAAATCCAATTGAATACCAACGGGACGAGTAACTTTTCATTTCTGTGATAAAATATTAAACCGTGCAATTTTGATTAGTATACACAAGAATAAAGCGCTCACAATTTATTCCCAAAAGTAATGCGCTTACGAAACAAAAGAGGATGTCGTGTCAAACTGAACATTACCACATCGAAACCAAACGAAACGTAAATACAAAGAAACTTTCAATGAAATTAACGCATAAAATAATTTATTAATTTCGTCTTCAAAATAATAAAAAAAATGACTTCAAATTTTGAAAAATGGGAAATAAAACAAAACAAAGTAAAAATTGTTTGTTTGGATTTACCTTCGGGATCTTTAGCTATGACTGTGGAACTGCGGTCCACTCCTTTTATCTTCTCGTCTGCCGGATAGTGAAGTAAACAGTATGAGTGGTATACAGTGGAGTATTCAGTCCAACAGACAAAATATCACACCCCAGTTACTCACAAAAAAAAAAGAAAAAAACAAAAACATTTCTTGTTTAAACAAGAACTCAAAGCCCTATGTACAGAGAAAAAGCGATTGGAAAGATTCCTCTCGAGATTCAGGCGGAAAAGATTGGGGATACCTTCACCTCACATTCATCCTACACATCAATGCAAGGGATTTCGTGAATAAACAGTTACCCAACTTTTTTAGTTATGTTAGAACTGTTTTTTTTTTAGCAAATGTGCTTGGAACGTTATAGATAAAGAGGTTTTAGATTCTGTGGTAGGGGGGGTAGGACAGGATGTGCAGAGCGCTGCACCAATGCAGTCATTTTCGTCGGAATGATTCTAAAATGAACATTTAGATTGAATTTGCTTCATTGGCATCAATTTAAATTGGTTTCAAAAATATTCACAAGGTAATGAAAAGATACCTATAAGAGACCTATAAGATACCTAAATGCCGGTATCGAACAAACTCCGTTCATGCGCTGCAAGCTTTTGCAGGACGAAATTGAAAATCGGATCAGTACGAGCTATTTCTATAAGTTTGTTAGGATCTCGTACATCGCAATGATCTACAACAGGGGCGAACTAAGATCGGAAAGGAGTAAGTGGCGCCGGACTTCTATACGAATAATGGACAAGAAAATGATCAGATGACGAATTCTAAGACTGAGCATATACAAAAGAATATGCATTTGGGATCATTTACAGAGCGAGACGAAATGTCGAACGAAATCACAACATCCCTTGTCAGTGTGGGAATGAATAACTGTATGCTTTCCAAGGGCAGAGAATACCGAAAAAATAACAAGAGAACACAACTAAAGAAGGTTGGCCCAATTGAGACAACTAATAACCAACGATATCAGTTTGTGTGAGTTGGCCATATTCTGCCCAGATCCACATTCAAAGACCGAAGAAGTAAAAGTACAGTTCCAGGCTTACTTTCAGGCTTTACTTCAGACCACTTGGCGTCGAGGATGTCATTCGCTTTCCTTCAAAGGAAGAACTGGAGTTTGGTGTGATGAGGTCGCTTACGGTAAATCATTGTCTACCCACTTGATTGAAGACGGGGTGGCAATTTGAAGGGTTTTTTCCCCTCGGTAGGCAGGTAAGGAAATCTTTAAGATCATAAGGTGAAAACGGATCTCGTAAGATACCCAGAAGGGACCGCTCTTCGGGTTATGTAGGATTAAAACCCACTAAAACCTCAACTTCCTTTCCCACGTTGGAACTCGGCCTGAAACTGTTCAACACAATACTTCAGGCCAAGTCCAACTACCTGGAAGGAGGACCCTTGTCACTGCGGTAACCATACAAACTTTGCTAATATAGGCTGCTCTTTACAATCCTCTGACCAGGCATTCTGTCTTTATTGTGACTAGGCAAGCCAACCGAAACACCACTAAGACAGTCTTTTCCATTCCGCTAATCAACTTGTTAGGTAGAGTGGTTTTATTCTCATCTCCCTCATCGAGGTTCTCCATGATTATGGCATGATGGGTCTGCTGCGATATGAAAAGAACGCTGTATGTAAGATATCGAGATGTTTGAAGAAACAATCACAGGTCACTCTGTGATTAATGGTTCGTTTGAGTTAGCAGTGCATATCGATCTGTACTGTGTATGTTGCCAAAAGACAATAAGAGTTTTGTATGAAGAAAAGTGAATTAGGGGATGAAATACTCGAACATCACCGTAACCTCTTCTCCAATCCAACCACGGACCAGATTCAAAGAGAAAGAGGAAGAGATTGGAAAATCAAATGGAACTGTTCGGGCTATTTGAAGAACCAACAAACCATTTTATGGTACACCTACAGAACAACTCTAGGTTTACTAGAATTTGGACCATTCCTTTCGAGCTTGTGAAGGAATGATCTTGTCATCTGCATTTAGTTTCCATTTTAAATCAGCTTTGGTACAGTAAGAATCCATTTAAATTTCATCAAACATATACATTTAAAACAAAAGTTTGTTCATAAAAATCCACACTGAAAATTACTACGAGTAGGTTTTTGTCAGCTGGGTTGCTAACCACGACGGTGAGACTGCATTGGGCCTAGGCACTCGGGGTCGTGTTAGTTTCAGCTATTATCCCGTTAAATATAATAAATTCGATTTAAATCACCATTTAAGGGTTAACAAGGGATGCCTCTAGTTCCATGCAAACTTCGGGGTGCATGCTCCCAAAAGAAAATGTCTGGCTCCGTTAACAATGTTGAAAAACCAAAAAAAAAAAAAAACATAAAAACTGAAATAACGATAAAACTAAGGAACGGTAATCAGTGTAACCATGAAAATTACTTACTAAAAATAAAATGGGAGACACCTAAAGACCCTTCGAATCAGACAGAAATTACGGAGTAAAGGTGAAGCTTGGGAAACACCGAGTGTAGGAAGTCGGTAAGCTAAGTTGTGGGTAATTAATAATTAACATAAGTGGATAATGGGGTTTAAGGGGTAGCAAAGGCAGATATACATTGCTCGCACATGCGCAGGGCTAACGCCCAACTCTTAGGAGGTAGCAGGTTGAGTCTGAGATGACATTAAGAAAATAATACATGGGTGATGTTGTCCATCCTTAAACTAATATCAGTACCGTGCCTCTTTGTTATAATTATCCTAAATCGAAGCCATAGTTTACATATAGAAATCTCCGAGACATTGGAAGAAATTACCCAAGCATCATTAACTGTGAGCAAGTTATTCATCATGGCGTTAGGCATTTATCTCCTAAACTAACGAAGTTATTAAATACTCATCACTTTAAAATTGATCACAGATTGATAGGTGTTTTCTTCACATAATTGTTTCATACGTCATAAAGGTTATTTGTCTTGTAATTTAAAAGTTTTGTTTCAAATTGAAACCTAAAGGTTCCGTTTTTCTTGTTTACGCTTTAAAGGAAAACAGCTGAATAAGCAACCAGCGATTGAATTAACAGCACTGGAAATCTGCACGAGAAATTAGCAAAAGTTTACGTAGAAACAACAAGAAGGTACATAAAACACAGAAATGTAGTGAAACGGAAAGAAAAAACGTAAAGAGACTAACGAACCCGAGAAAATCTTCGATCGCCATAATGGGCCGGCGTAGATTTTTAACTTATGTCGATTTTATTACCTTTGATATCGTCGTCT
The DNA here is from genome assembly GCA_031894815.1 of Creontiades dilutus. Classification (NCBI taxonomy): domain Eukaryota; kingdom Metazoa; phylum Arthropoda; class Insecta; order Hemiptera; family Miridae; genus Creontiades; species Creontiades dilutus. The sequence goes on from JAVIWC010004520.1 coordinate 112,627, forward strand.
TCCAACGTTGTACTTGAATCCGTGGATTCCTTGACTTGAGAACCGTCGCCTTTCTTTGTGATTATGCTCCGACCTGTCAACACCCGTATTTATTAGTTTGGAAAAATAGTAAAATTTGATCTTGTAAATCAGTTATTAATATTCACCGCTACGATTATATATTGTAGACAATCCGGTTCGAGACGGCGAGGAAGGTTGTGAATGACCGCTACACCTTCTTTTGTAGCATCACTTCACAACGACACCTTGGAACAATCAGTCAACTGAAATGCACCCGATCAGTGCGCATGGTCCTAAATATCAAAAAGTTGGTACTTACCATGATTTTTTTAACCCTATTTCAGAAGTAAGCAACACACTGATTCAGGAAATCCGAAAGTCAAAATATGAAAATTCAGGCTTGTGACAAGAACATTTAGCTAGAAACCTCCCCAAGTCAAAAGTTGAAAAACATAAAACGAAAGCTGTAACATTGCATTTCGTTGTGCTTTGAAGGCATTGCATATTATTTTTACGTGCAATATTTACTGTGTGAACTTACCAAAAGTGAATTATATTTACAGCACGTAGTACAAGCGGTTCGACATGAGTAATAATGAATGTACTTAGCGGTTTTCGATATTAAACTTTTGTTGATATTTTGAAAGTTCGAGCACCACTCTATGAGGAGTTATGAGAGAATATTCCCTCACGGTAGCTCAATATGGATTCGCTCGAGTTAAGGAGAAAAATGTTCTGACCTATCGTTTTCCATTACCCTAGTTTTCTTTTAATCCGCCCTGACCCTAGCATGCACTGAATTATTCAAAAGGTCGAATTCTTGAGCGAATAAAATTGAAATGAGAATTCAATGTCGGGAGATAAAGTATGAACTGTAATCATTATCAATTGAAATGGACACAAGTAATAAATATTGATTGCGTTAAATGTAAAGAAAATATGAAGAAACAAATACATATATCAAGTGAAAAAAAACAGGATGAGTAATTTATTTTAAAATTCTATTTACATCATAGTATCATCAATTTGGGAGACCGGGACAGCTGATTACTCTGAATACAGGGCAGTCTCAATATTCTATTAAAAAAATACGATTGGTCAACGCAATTTTAAATGAGTTTTTCATTAACCAAAAAACTTGAACGTTGATGTTCAAAGCACAACGAAGTTACCATAAAAGCGTTAGTTTCCGTAGCAACAAGCGTAAACACCAAGGCGTTATGCAACACCAATGAGCACAAGGCAGATGCAACACTTAAGGAACAGTGAGAGGAAAAATAAAATTCATTCCACAACAAAGGGTCGGAAGTAATTATAAAATGAGAATTCCAAACATTCATTTGAGGGTACCAAGTATCAAGCACTAAAAACTCTATAATATGGAAGTTCGTGTATATATTTTTTTAAACCAATTCAACTAGACAAATAAGAATAACAACATCGATTTCAACGCAAACGCTAAACGATCCATTCATAAGAGCTTTATAACACGATGATTTCAGCTAAATGAAATGAGCTATTTATGTCGGGTTTCAATGCCTATGTTTGTATGTCACCATTTGGAATGAACTAGCTGTTTTTAATGTGCCAGATTCTGTAACGATTTTAACTTACATTGATTGATGATGAGGTCGTAGTATGAAACCAGGAGGCGAGGACATCTCGAACGTGTCACTCTACGCCTGAACGCTGGCTTTCATTTGCTCGTCGACCCAACTATATTTACTGAGAAACACCGATAGACGAATCACCGAAAAGTGAAATGGTCAAATTCCTGTTTTTCATGCCCCTTAATCATCTTTGGTGCAAACACTTTAAATTAACGTGTGAATTTTTTAATCGAGCATTGGAAACCGATATTGAAATTTTTTCCTCAAAGATTCGCCGTACGTGTTGATAGTGAAAATTTGACGCAATACGAATGTACCGTGAACCTGTTTAACTTGGAGGCGATAACTTGGAAAGGGGTTGGTTAGGCCTTGGCACGTACCTTTCAGGTCAACTATTACCCCTTCCAGCTAATAAAAGACAGTTTCTATAGCTAAAACAAGGAAGGCCCGTTGGATATAAGTGATTCTGAGTATAAACATCAACAATATATCTATGATGTTTAGCATATTGCTAAATTTTGACTGAGAGACTGCAATTACAGGGTATACAGGCTAATATATTAATACCTATTTTTTTTTTTAAATTGAAATTCCAATTTAGAATATTGACGTCAAAATTGCATTGAATAAGTCTGGTTTTTTCCGGCAGGGACTCAGCGAAGTTTGGAGATATGAATTGGTGCCTGTGCTCCTATCGATTTCTTAACATGCAGTGGCAACCCTGTCTACAGATTTTTAAAATCTCTAGGCTACCCTACGAATAGTCCGTAGATCAAAATAATAAACGTTCAATGTTACTTTTTTGTAGCCTAGACCGTTGGAATAGCTGTTAACAGTCAGGAGAAGTAGAAACACGCTAAGAGGATGCTATTCATCAGAATAAGTAGAAAAATAAAATTATTAAAATAGGAGTAAGAACTTGATTTTGAAACCCAATAATAACAATCCTATAAATCCAAGCAATAACTTTTAATTGAGGACGGATGAAACAGGAATGAAATTCTTTGCTGAAATTAGTAAATACCACCAAAAATTCTACAAAACAACAGAACCTTTGGAGCAGGTATTTTTGTTTTAGAGTATTCAAATCTGGTACAGGATTAACGATTGTTGTCAAACCTTGTTCTTGACGAATAGTAGCGAATGGATTAGGAAATATTTTTTTGGCCCTAATTTTCTCCATTCCTTGAACTAAGACGGCGCTTTGTGTCCCTGGACTTAAGAGACTATTCCATGTTAAACAGGTATCGGCGCATTCTTACTGGTGAAACTTACGGAACCCATGAATCGGCAAACCCTTATGAACTGAATATTTTATGAGTATTCAACAGTATATTTTAATTTATCACATAATTGGAAGCTCATTGTTGAACTAATTCAAATTAAACTTGACTATATTTATGCACAGTAGTAAAAAAATCATGATCATTTGAGAAAAAGTTCATTCAAAGCAGAATCATGCGAAATTAAGCGATTGGGAAGTAAAATTCGGCTTAAAGATGATCAGTTTTAAAACTGCGATTGATAAATATAACTTTGGACTTTTCTATTCAGTAGATAGTTGAGGTTACTTTTAAATAGTAGAAAAGGAATATATATATTTTTTTTTCTATTTTAGATTTCCAAGTCTTTTGCAATGTAAAGTGAATTGGTATTTCGAAATTTTTTGGAAATACTTTAAATTGACTATTCAACAGTTTCTATTTCAGATTATTTTAAAATTGTTTTACTATTCAAAAACTTAATGGCACTTGTAAACAATAATGTTATCCTTTGGGTTTAACCATATTCATTGTAGGTTTTCGACTGAAATCGAAACTAGGAGAAATAAACCTAATATGAGAAAAATCGATCCAATTCAAAGGAAGCAATGAAAGCTTCATTCAAAGCATCCGATTCAAAACTTACATTCACTTAGGTAAATAATATGGTGGTAGGTGTTGGAAATTCGTTTTAAATTACTTATCATATTTCAAGAGTTCTTGCATGTATGAATTCATGTATCGACGCCTTAATTGGAGCAAAGTGTTGTAAAATATTTAAAATGTGTCATCAGCATGTTCCATTACCATAAAATATGTATTACGTGAGAGAAGAATAATGAAAAATTGAAATTCAGAAGTACGAGTTGGTAAGAAGAAATTTCTTCAAATTTGTTCATGAGGAAGATTTAAAAAAAAAGTAAAAAATCATATGCATGCTTTGATCTCCATTCAAAAAAATCATTGAACCATGCAAAAAATATGATTTATGAGATGTTATTTTACTATTGACTGCTATCTTAAATTTGTGAATGTTAAAGTGGAATAAATTTTACCTAATCAAAATTTTCAAATGATGGAATCGCTGACTATTTTTACCGATGAAATGGTACCCACAATGAGTTAAGCTGATGGTTAGAAGCAGTTATGATAAAATAGTTCATACAGTAAAACATATAATGTTAAAATTTGAATTAGCCATATTTTATTTATTTTTCTTACCGCTTTCTGTTTGGTTGCCGTGTAGGGATTATAGAGGAGAAAAACAAACAGAGGAAATATGCGTGAGCAATCAACATAGAGTCTTACAGCATTGGCATTTTCAAAAAAAATAAAAACAAATGAAAACTCAATAAATAAAAGTTAAATCAATTAACGATAGGAGGAATTTTGAAGAAAAAATAATAAAAAAATATATAAATAAAAATCAGTGATTTCAGTCAAAGGTTTCATGAGTTGACGAACTACTGTGTTGCAGCAAGGCACACCATCTACACTATTTTCTGATTTGCAAGTAGCTGGTTCATATTTATTTGTATCATCACTTGCACAGATGTAGGTGAGAGGAAAAGAAGAGGTTGGCCGAGGATGAACTGAAGATAGTTGGAGTAATTCGGAAGGGTGGAGTAGGACAAGTTACCAAAAGTACTGTGGCATTTAAGTAGGTTCTACCAATAATACAAATGCTACGGAGTGAAAAGCTATTTTATCAAGTAAACGACATTCTAACTCAAATTGTGTAAGCATTACTTGGTTTCCGAGTTCAATAATAACGAATTATCACTCTTTATATTGGATTTATTAACAAAACAACTTTTTGTTGGGGGTCTGTCCCAGCAGATAGATTTTGGCCTAATGTTGCGGAAGCCTTTTCTATAAGAGTGGCATGACAGATTTCTTTAGATATGATTCCTGGAAGCTGCTAAATAAGTACTTCTGACTGTCCCTTGTCTATTATTCTTTAAATTCAAATTGTAAGAAGTGAGAAGGAAGAGAAGAGAAGAGCAGTCGAAACTCAACTGAGTTAGAGCTACCCCATTGCTGCGTCCGTGCCGCCCCGACACAAAAGGATAGGCTAGTATGGTTTATACCATTGCCCATATAGGAGCAACCCCCAACCGCCGGTACGAAAACCCCTTCCCCGCCATCAGGTGGCAACACCGCAGCGGACCCTTTAACTCCGCCGACTATCCCTCATTAGCACCAGTAAAGCCCCTTTCAATCTTCCCCTCTTAACGCAAGACGTTTTAGTTGCTTTTGTTGAAAAATGTAATTTTTTGTGAGATTCAAAATGTTCTCGTCGTTCTGAGGAAAACAAGTATAAATTTCATATCAATCGGTTCAGGAACAACTTATCAAACAAGTGTGTGGCCGTACAGCTACAGTGTAATAAATTGCAAAAAAAAAACGCTGCTAATTTGATTACACATGGGTTTATTATTCTTGTGTCGAACTTTATTACACTTAAACTCATGTTTCTTTGATCCAACCCTGTCAGATGGGATGGGGCTCGAAAAAGTACGGAAATAATGTCATTTTGCACCATTTTACCCCATGAAAATGGATTTCCTCGTTCTGGGTCAATCGCACAGGTTTGGGACACACTCCAATCGCTTCAGCGTCCAAAATTACATGGAACACGATACCCTACATGGGAAAAAACCCATTTTTGTTTGAAATTGACGAAAACCGCCATTGGGTATTTTCACATAACGTCTAGGTATGTTTTTCCGGTTCAAATTTATACTCGCTGTGCCCCTTTTTTTCATGGACATCACGATTCTGGTGATGGCATGATCGAATTAACTATTAGATCACATTTGAATTGCATAAGACGTAAGTACCGCACCTTGATTAGGGTCCGATGCGGGCCGTCACGCCACTATCTGGAGGCTTAGGTTTGAGCGGCGTTGAAAGACCCAGAGGTCTTCAGAAGGCCTCAGGGTCGCTCCTATGTGGGCAATGGTACAGTACTTTCTGCGTCGTTGGTGGGTGTCGAATCCCTTCCGAAATGGAAAATGTAGACTTTTGTGACTCTTTTCGTGAATAACTCAGACATTTTCTCAAAACTGGTCGACTAAGTGCTAATTTCATGTACAACCAATGTCAGCAGTTCCTCAAAATCAGATTTCGACTTCCTCATACAATGTTGAAAGCCTTCCATCTTCCAGCCTCAACGCGCCAAATAAATTGTGTTTTTGGTTGTCTCACCCACTAAATAGTTTCTGGATCTACCTCAGTTTTTTCCTATTTCTGAACGCTGGCGATTAAAATGCCAGCGAAAGCGAGTTCAGACGATGTACTTCTGGCAATTGAATCGAAACAAGACTGGCAGTGAGGGAACAATGTTCTGTCGCATTAAGCTTGTGAGTTGATGGAATGGTACAGTTGCCCCTTCCACTGAGCTGAATGCGGTAATGCCCACCACATCAGAAGAGGACCCAGACGCTTTAAGGCGTCTAATTCAGCTCCCAAGGTGACGAATTCGAGAATCGGGATAAATATCCATCACAAGCTGAAGAACAGTTTTCTGAGGTTTTCCTGAAGACGATAAAGGGAATGAAGGGAATATCACCTACATCCCATAGCGGAATTTGGGGTGTTATGTGATGTCAGTTCCATGCACAACTACTTTTCCAGTTTAACACCAACATAATGTTTTAGGAGGACTGTTCGATCAATTATAGCCTTGTAAACCCACAAGAAGCGGAAAATGTGATTCAATCAGTTCCAGATTCAGACCCACGGTTCCCGAACACCGATACACGATCAAACGAAATTGAGGATTTTTGAATAGCGGAGGTTTTTTGTTCTCTGGACGCGGTACTCTAGAAAACGACACATTATGTTGTATTGTTCATCTCAAAATCACTATGTGAAAATAAAACCGAACAAAGAGTACCGCTAAGTTACTGAATCTAAGGTAACATGTTTACCAATTCCTTGACGTGCAAATTGAGTTATGAGCTCCGTTTACGATAGCTTTTCACCCCGTACTAACCCAATTTCACTGTACAATAATTCACTTAACATACAATTGCCACCCTAGAAAAATTAAAGTACCTAAGCAACTACGGAGACCACGTTATTTACAATTTAGATCCATTAAAGATGACCTGATTTTCGGATTCAACTATAATAAAGATAGAAAGAGAGGTAGATAGATAGATAGAGAGTGAGAGAAAGATAGGATTAAATCGTGTTTTCATCGATTTTGTTCACACTGGACCTTAGTAGTGGTCGTAGAATGCCCAATCTCACTGGGGTTTTCAAGGTCGGTATTGGATTGGTGTTTTCGAGTTTTGGTTTGAAATTTTGAAATACCTAGCAATATCATGTTTTCCAATCCTCTGGACCGAGCTGAAGAGGAAGCCTTCATCTGCGCTCCGTCGCTTTTGCATCGCAATCCTATCTTTAACAAACGAGCGAAGCTTTAATTACTGGGAAGGGCATGTCGGTAAGCTGTTTGAATGGGAAGCTTCAACAGCCAAAGTAAGCTATAGCAGAACAAAAATCCCGACAGCTCCAACGAGCATTAAAAAAGCCACTTGGTTTTTCCATCGAGCGTACTCTTTATCGTCCGAAATCGAGGGAGGTATTCAGTTTTCGATTTGCCATTAATTTCCCAAATTCGGGACTGAAATATTAATGAAAATGAGTTCTCTCGGTGTCATTAAAAACATGCACGAACAAATTCATTAGCTAAAATGAAACGAAGAGTTGACATATATTATTAGAAAATAGGGTATCATAACGATGAGAAACATTTAGAGTTTGAGAAACGAAACACGATTCAAAAGAATCTCAGGGGAGACAATTAGATGAAACAAAAACTGAATTCATTCTCGAACGCAACAGATGGTAGTATTCAAGTGTGCCAACATGAACTGGTATTCTAAATGGAGATACGAGGATTCACAATTACGATTCAAGATTAAGTTTCCGTGGCATTCTTTCAAAATACTTTCAGATGGCTCCAAATTAGCTTCCTAACCAATTAATAAAACATAGACAAAGTGTGAATTCCAGCAAACAATCATGGTCCAGTCAGACCGGAATGGATGATTTAATCTGACGATAAGTAAATTCGTTCTATATTTTATTCCATCGAAATTGCTGTCATAAAATACTATACGCAAATACGACCGTATCAACTATCCAACCCAACAGTAGGTCAACATTTGGGGCAATACGATATATGGGGGCAGTAATAATTTCCCATCTACTTCCATGGAAACACAAGGAATCTTCAAATGATAAATCACACCAACAGATAAATGAAAAAAAGTAATTTTATCCAGTATCTGTTGAAACATTAACCTCCCTTGTTGAATTTTTATTTGACTTATCTGAGGAAAACGTATTAATAAAAACTTAATCATTGCCCCACTTTCAAACAGCTAGAAAATTGTGTTACATTCATACCAGTCGAAACTAGGTTGCTACCATCACAAAGTTGAAGAATACACAACTATTCACTGTTTTGAAAGTCTATCTGCAAAATTTCAACAAAATGGTAGAATTGAAATCTCTTCATTGATTTATTGCGTCTATAAATCGCATTAAATTTTCCAAAACTAGAAGGTTGTGTCTCAGACATTCATTTATCCTGGGCTTTTCAAAATCTTGGGTGGTACTATATTATAAAAAATATTCAACTTATCTTGATGTATCAAAAGTTAAGAAATGTTATTTCGGAAAAAATACCCAATTTCTTTCGAGTGGTTACCACTGCTGACAGTTTCTGAATTCAATGTTTATAGGAAAACGATTTTTAACGTATTTCTATTCCCATCATCCTCAATAATTTAATTAGGAGCGGTTTTCTCAAAATGTTGGAATAGTTTTTCTTATTTTTAATTTGGTAGCCCATCTGGGTTATTAGTGTCGGAGCGAGAGTCTTTCAATATCCGAATTAAGTCTAAGGAAATTCAACAAAACATTGTGGAAATACCGTAGTCGAGCTAAGGTATGCAGAACGCAGCACTGGTATGAGGGTTTGGAGAACATGTTCAGGGTTCGAGTATATTGGAAGGTCGAGGGGATGTGCAGTGGGAGCATAGCTGTTATTTACATGAACAATACATAAAATCCTGGAACGTAATATGGGTAGAGGACTTCGGCACGCTGGAGGCTACTATAGGTTTCTTCATTATCATGCAAGTGTCGGGGCAGGGAAGATATATGTTTAAAAAAAACTCTTCTGTTAAACTACAGTCTAAAGAGTTAGGTTCATATTTCACAACAGCTAGAACAGAAGTGCAGTCGACTTTTTTTTCGGCACAGCTATTTTGATTCACTCTAAACATAAAAGTTCACAAAGTTACCATTCAAATGTCAAAAAATTTTACGCTCTACTTTCAATCTAAGATAACGTAGAAAAATGAAACCCTAACTCAATTTTACGTCATATCAACTCCAGGTTTTTAAGTTGTTTTCAGTCCTGGATGAACTTGAATTCGATCGAACGAATTCTGAGTACGAGGGTGGGTAACATCATTATAGCACTTACGACTAGAATAATTTCCTTGATCTTCTTTCGACATCAAAAATCCTTGAGCGATCAAACTCTTGTGAGCGAAAAACTTTAATGACACTCAGTACGCATAACAATAATGCCACGAATGTTCGAAGTGTAACTGTCACTTCCTCAAGAATCAGCGGGGAAATAAAATTATCTCTGAGAAAAGCCGGTTGGTTTGTATTTAGTCTTGGCAACATACCAAATTTCGTTCCCTCAATGGATGAACTTATTTTCGTCTAAATGCATCAGATAACGAAAAAGTAACTCAGGGTGTCCAGAGGCAGTAAATTAATTGACACTGCTTGAATTATTTTATTCGCAAGAGAGACATTACGATGAAAAATATATTTATTTGAAATTTCATGAAATTTATAATGGAACTTGAACTCAGTTTTATATTACAAAATTCAATTTGACTAAAACCGCATTTGACCCATTTACTTAAAAATCCGCAATTATTTCAAAGAATTTGGCGTTGAAAATGTGTTCAGCGAAATGTTTTGGAGATGGTAAAATTGTTTAAACTAACTGATATTGTCTAGTATCTATATTCACATACTATTTTATGAAAATGGATGATGTTTTGTACAGTAAAAAGTATATTGGAATGTGGCAATCAAAATAAAATAATTTTTCAAGTACCAGACTAACATTGAAATAGCTGTGTCGAAAGTTTCGTTCATCGCATCTGTCTCGTCTTGAATACTGACATGGCTCAATTTTAAGTCAAACAAACGAATTGGATCCCTCGAATTATCTTGAAGTTCGAAAAAAAAAATTGTTCTTAATATCGAGAATTGTGAAATCTAAGCCGAAAGGATTGAATGATAAAGTTGATGCTGAAGAACATGGATAATTCGTATAACGTCACAGAAGGTCGAAAAAGATAATAACAATATCGACATAATGAAGGACATGCATATTTCGTTACCTCACAGAATCTTCATGAACTATCAACTTCCCTCGACAGAGAGCAGGTTTCCCCCGTCGCCACAGATAAGTGGTCACCTATTTCGAGTTCCAATGAAACATTTGCGGTCAACTACGCAATCCCAGCTAATTTAGTGCCAAACTGTCTGATCTATTGAAGTTATTCTGTGACGGAACTAAGCGGATGAAGGGTGGTATTAATTAGGGTACCTAATCTAGTGCTTGTTTGATGAATGATGGGATCATGTGATTTTCAAAGAATGAACTATATAGATGGTTTCATGGTATCATATTTCAACACTACTTTTGGTGGATTAAATTGAATATTTAGTGCCGTAGACATTTCTGAGTGAACAATCACATACTAATCACGCATTAATCAGAGACTAATTTAGCCGACTGATGACTCCACGAATACGACTTTATGAATTCTGAGATTCTATCAAGTTTTCTGTCAGTCATGTCACTGAAGGTATCAGAAGAGTTTTTTTTTCTCTGTTCTATCAGAGTTTTACGGAGAACCGTGAGGAATAAGAGTTGAGTATGTAATTAAAACCCTAATTTAAGAAAAAACGATTTTTTTTAAACCATAATTTTGACACCATTTTTCTAACTGATGTAATTCAGTGGCAGTCTGTCAGGCAAGGTGATACGCTCAATATTATCACTACAAACCGGTCACTAACTGTTTAATATCCATTACATTTTCTTCATTTTATAATAGTAATGGGGAAGCGTTGCATTTTTCCATCATGATTCGCGGTACTGATTACTATTTACATAAAGCCTTTACTGCCCATATTCCTCTTCCGATTCTTTCAAATCATCCCTATAACTGATGACGGATATTTACCAATACGCCTAATGAACAGATCTCCTGCTAACAGTTGATCATTAATTTTTCCACTGTTCACGTTCATCTTTAAAACATTGACTGCGATTTCAATGTTGTTTTCAAGAAACCATGATTAAGAAGCAACCTTTTCAGAGAAAGGTTTTTCGAGTTTTCATTTAACAATATGTCATCAAAACATTAGAACGAATGGAGGAATTGCGAAATACGAAATACTGTTGATTTAGTGGACGAAATACTAACAACCTGCGTATAAATTCATATATAACGGAACCTACCGTAACAGAATCACTGCAACAATCAACTTCCATGTTTTCGGATTTCGGTACAGATTGTTCAAGAGCTCGAAAGCCACAACACAATTTCAACTGTTATGTTTTACGGTCCCTTCCAAATTGTTGATTTATGATACAGTTCTGTGTCATTTTTTTGGTTTTATCAACCAAAAAGCTCATCTGCTTTCTCATGTGGCTTATTATTCCGGATACATTCAAAATAAACTCACTTCTTATTAACAGTTTTCGTATTTGTACATCTCTGATTTCCTTTTACAAGCGTGCAATTAAAACACTGTTTATTACATGAGTTTAAAGAACTGTCTATCCAGATCAAGCCGTTAGCTTTCTTATTCTCCGACAGTATCATTTATATCGATAAGTACGTATAAGTATTCCATTTCATAGAGCCTTAAAGCTTTCCTGTTTTACGATCGTGGTTATTCCTGACTAATGGCTTTGAATTTCATCTAACTGATGCATTACTCAATAATGATGATTTAATAAGTAGAGAGTAATGTTTTTCAATTAATTGATGCAGTTTTGTAAAGTAGAAAATTATTTCTAATAGTATTTATTGTTTGAAGTAGCCAGATGGTGTTTATTAAATTAATAACGATAACTTACACCACAAGTAATAAAAGGTAATTATGCCGTACACCATTTCAAGCTGAAACATTGGAACAGTGTAACGGAAAATCATGCAGAGCTCATGAATGAGAATCCCACGATCTTGAATAGAGTGAACACCGTTAGTAAATGTATTTGAAATGTTAGTTACTGACTACCGCTTCATGTTAAGAATCCTCATAAAATTGTTACTCCAGTCACCACCTACTAACCTAATTTAAACTCCATATTAAAACTACCAGTGACCAAAAACTAACGAGTGTTTATTTTAATTGCCACTTTGTTCGATGTCGATAATTTTATTGAGGCTGTGAACTGCCTAGCCTAATCTAAACTGAACCCACAACAACCGCCGTTTTCACGTTGCATTTATTATTTTGTTAATTTCTAACAGTCATTATTTTTAAATCAACATTTTCTGTTTGGATTCTTCACGGGTTCCATGATCGAATCAAATTGCCCACATCTCTAGATGATATCCTCAACATTGTCTTCATCGTGTTCCGTATCAGCCTCAACGTCCGCGATATTTTCATTTGACTTCTCGGCTGCAATCATAATAATTTTTAAAATTTGCATTTAAAATAACTTTAAAGAGCCTATACAGAACCGAAATGCAACCCGAGCATGACTGACAGAAAAGGTTTTGAAATTTTACACTATCTAGAATAGAATTTCAAAATTTGCAATAACTGTGTTGGTTGTATGCTGTGTCCAAGGCGAATGCCATGATTCATCAATGTACACAATTAAACATTGTTACAAATTTTGCAACAAAACTGTGACGATTCCTCACCCAAACTTAAATCAGAGGGTGAACTTAGTACTTTAAAGTTCATTTTTACGTTTATTTCATAAATATGTTAATTTTAACATCATAGTTTAAATTAAACTATTCGTTCCATATCACTATTTTATGTTTTACAAAAAAATGCTATTTCTCGTATTCCTTATTCGAAACAGGTAAAAATATGAGTGCATAACGATCGTTCGTCGCAGGCGTATAGGTAACGACCTACATTGTACGTTTTCATGCGGACACGAGATTTAAAAACAAAAATAATGGAGTGCTAAAGGTTTGTGCTATGTGGATGCACGTACTTGCAAGACCAGTCACGTTCAGACTTCTCTACCACCACCACTGACGTCATCAAGGTATACGTATTCCTTGAAATATCGTTTGGGTTTTTTTCGTGGATCAGATATTTTGGAAAACCGTTTTCCTGATTCTAGTGCAATCATCGGTAATTATTGATCAAGAAAAATCGTTAAACTCATTAAACTCTATTGCACTATATAGTTGAATATTGACGGTAAGTATACTGAATGTTTTATAAATAGTAAAATCCAATGTTGCCGGTGCATAGCGTATTTGTGGTTGGGTACATCGGTTAATTTTTTATTGACGAAAAACATCGAGAGCGGTTTAATTTTTACTGTCATGTTTTATTACTGACATAATGCATTAACAACACTATTAGTTACCTACGACATTTATTGCAGCCAAGGGTGAATCAAGCAAAGCTGATATAAACCTTCCCATAAGTCCTCCGCTGTTATAAGGGCTTTTAAACCCAAAAGTAACGGTACTGAACATGAAAGAAATGTCCGTCAGGGGATTTGTCAAAGTACCAAGGTTTTGTACCATGATAAGCTCCACTACACACAGGCATATCCACCACCAAGATATCTCTTCATCACGCAACTGTTTATATTTTCTCTCTAATTAAATGAATCAAGCCAGATGAGAAGGGGATGTCGTGACTGATGCGATAAGCGTTAATGGCAGGGCGGATGAGGTTGGTAATGATGATGAAAGGGTGATGAGGGCAGTGGTGGTAACAACAATGAAATACAAAGCGATAGGTGAAGAGTGTGGTTCATTTATTTTTTTATTTTTATTTTTTTCATTTCGGCATCTCAAGGGTTAAGATGAGAAAGATCTAGTGTCACCAAGAGCACCTAAACAAGAAGGCGTGCATCTGCGGAGCTGCTGTTACTTCGACTTTCCCAGATTGAAGTGACAACTGGAAACGTTTAACGTGTTTCGTTGACGACTATTTTCTTACACTATTACCATACAAATATAGTGCAGTTAATTCAAGGCACCCAAATGGAAGAAGTTGTTCACAAGGTCAAATCCAAGTTCAAAAACTTAAAATTGTTTTACTACCTGGGAAACGTCTTCTTTGCAGAATTGATATCTTTTTGCATTTGGAAAATAAGATGAGTTCACAACGTGTAAATTGTCTACTCATGTTAATTCAAAGAAAAAGGACTTTGGCATTCTGCAGAAGTTACTAGTCAGTCCATGATGATGATGGAGGCTTCCTTGTGCATTTGGATGTTATACAAATTGTCCCACCCTATTATTGTTATTCTTGTCCCACCTTATTATTGTTTTTCTTGTTGAGGACTCATAAATTTAATTCAAGTCGATTATCCATATGTTCACTAAAAGAAAAAACGCAATAGTCGAAATTGTTGAGGATACTAGAGAAACCTGACATCACTTGTTGTTGTATTTTATTTTGGATGAGCATTTACTATTTAATTACAATTTGGTCGACTATAGACTATTTTTTTTGTTTAGTTTAGTTATCTAAACACAGGGTAACATCGCGGGAGAATCCGTAAAACCTTTGAAATATGTGTTACGTGGAGAATGATTTAGGATAGTTAGATTCAACCCAAGGAATATTTTTTGGGAGAGAAAACATTGTATAGAAAGCCATTTGGGTACCCTGAAACAGGTAAATATTTGTTTGACTGAAATAGCTGATCAAGTGTCTATAATGATCAATTGTTTTTGTTTAATGTCTTAATGCAGAATTTCTGGATTAGATCAGCACCTTTTTGATATAACAACACTTCCCCCACTCTGAGGGAGTAGAAAACTTGTTATTTTCCACCGCATAGATGAGTCTTATACTTAGTTAACGTTCTGCGTTTACATGTATTATGGAGCCAACTAAAATTATGGATGTATGGCTTACTTAATGATGCTGTCTTTAATGGGGGTACGTCGCCGGTTTAAAAACCAATGAAATTGGACAATAAAGCAACACTAATTGAGAAAAACGCCTGGTAGACATTGATGGAGTTCAAAGTGCAGTTAGTTCGCATGGTTATTACGGAGGGAAGCCTAAGTTACAGCAGATCCGACAGGCCATGAATCTGCGATGACCAGGCTACTTTGAGGACGGGGGACACACTTAGCTATACTGACGGGTGTTGAGTCCATTGGATCCTGTGAGGTACCTACCCTGTACATCATACTTACTGGAGAAGTTCCTCGTCGCCAACATGGTCGTGAGTATGGCACCCTGAAACCGGACGTCAACAATTACAGTATACTACGTTGTAAATCGAATTCAATATCAATTTGTACAATAAATTAAAAAACATCCAAATTTCTCACTCGTTTGCGTCATGATCAACCAACCCTAAGACATTCAATTTAAAGGTGGAAATATGGAATAATGTAATTCTATTCTTCTATTCTGTTTAGTTACGTTATTATCGTAGCGTTTTAGTTTGATTCAGATAGAGATCAGTTCTGTGAACCGAATGATGTACAATCAACTGTCCACTGTATTTGAAAAAAATTGGACCGCTTCCTTTAACATTTGGACTGAGAGTGGATACTAGAACGAGTGCCTGGCGTCAGCCCTATTGGCTTGGTGAGTACTGTACTATTCAAATTATCTGCAGTCCACTGGTATGCACAGAACGGATATCTGATACTGAAATAATAAACCTTCGTGTAATAGTTTTCATAATTTTTCTTTTCATCGGCCTACTACAAAATTCGTTCTTACAAAAATAAACACATAATACACAAGCATGTTCTTACCTTGAGTTTACGCCTTGCGTTGAATTTCTTCAAGCAGTCTACAGTCTCTTGTCTGTGTACAACGGAAGCCACACGTTCTCGTTGCTAAACAAAAAACAAACAGTTAATGTTAGCGATATATATATTTTCAAAATAATAATTGAGAAAACAATGCATGAACCAAGAGACAACATCAAGATTAGAACATAGTCTGATTGTTTTGATAAAATTAGATCCTCAATGTCTATGGTCGCTGAGAGTTGTGGAATAATGGCGATAAAAATAATAAACAATTCATTTGAATTTGTTTGTAATCATCATTTGAAAAATCGTCATCCGACAAATGAATGTGTTCCACAAGGCAACCATTAACTATCCATTTTATCCGATCATTCTTGCCTCAGTAACTTAATTCGAGAGAGAAATAGCTTACTAAATTTGAATACCATCAAGCAAATGTTAATCCGATACACGATTTTTAAGACGGTAAATTTTTACTGAACATTATCCCAAAAACAAATCTACTTAACACGTTCATTGCGGGACGGGACTTTTTTGACCTCGTACTGCTGCTTTCATTAAGGACGGAACGGTTTTCAATAGTTTTGCAAGGAATACGGAGGGTTTAAAAACTAAAGCATGAGTGATAGAAACAAAACTCTAGCAGTCATGAGTTGAAGGCGTTTTGCCCTACTCGTCTCCTACATACCTATGCACGAGTCTAAATGATCGTGAGGGACGGCACGGGACAATTTGAACTCGTATCAATAATTGAAGGCTTCACTTTTATGAGTGCGAAATTGGATGGTTACCGTGCATCTGAGTCACCTCTGACACATATTTGAACAGAAAATATAAATAGATATTTTTATACTTGAGAAGTACATTTAATTTAAAATTTATCTATCTGAAACTAAAAGTCATGAATCATACTCGTAGAGTTATGAAGTCGTGCGCTGAGAACTCACATGAAAATGAAATCACGTGTTCCATCAGCACAACGATATTTTTATCATCATAAATAATATATTTTCACTGTTGACTTCTTGAACTATAGGTGGGGAAAACTGAAAACGACTGAGAGCTAACCCTCGAATTCATTTTTTTTTTTTTTTTGTATAATCTGTAGTTGGCTCTGGTAAAAAGTAAATAATTCATTGATACATGGCCTGCGGCTGCCGTCCATAGTGCTAGGTATAAACTCTGGGTCAATAACTAGAATTCCAGAAAATTATTAGGTTTTCGGGGAAATAAACACGAAAAACCTGGTCCAGAAATACGAGATCCAGAAGAAACGCATCGCATTCGGTGAAACCCTAGGCACGGGGTCAATTCGTCTCATTCCGCACTTGAGTTATGTGGAGAAAATTAGTTGCCGCTCTGGACGTGTTAATGGGAAAAAGGCAATTTTTCGGAGAAGTCATTAGTAAGAACAACGTGAACTCCCAAAAAATAATTCAGAAATAGACTTTCAACTATGAACTAAGCGTTTTTTTTTTCTTTTTCACTAAACGTTTATAGAATTATGGCAATTTTGGGGACAGCTGTTTATGGTAGGAAATCGGTATTTTCGCATTACTGTTATCTTTGTTTCCCATATTTTAGACTAAATGAAATAGTGAGCACTTACGCAGATCCATGGGTGCTTGAGAGCATCAGCAGCTGTGATCCTCTTGGAAGGGTTGACAGTCAGCATTTGGTTGATGAGGTTTTTCGCTTCTGGCGTCACTGTGTCCCACTCGGGCGAAGGGTACTTTAACCAAAGGCGCGATATTTAGTGTATTTCTTAGGTCAGATTGCATTAACCATTAAGACTAACTAAACGTTACACATGGACGTAAAAGAGTTTCATTACAGAGAAGAGCCTTTCAATCATACGCTCGATATTTAATGAATTTCTTGGTGAATCTTGAATTAATCATGGAGTTTAACTAAACGTTGAAGATATATTTATAAGAGACGCACAAGAAATGATTAAATAATACTGTCGTTGAGTAATGAAATGTTCAGCAACTCTAACAAGTTTTGAACGTCACGGCAATAAAGTTACCGACGTCAGTAATTTCCTCGTCTGACGTCAAAATTCCGTCGTCACTAATCCGTATTTGAACAATAACCGAACGGATAACATCGTAAAACTCGGATGAATGATTTTGAATCGAATGAATTGTACTCTCGTCTACAAACATCATTTATATTTTATATTAACGTGTTCCAATTACATCGCGTCACTCAATCTTCCGTAGGCAATCGATCAAACTAATTTTATTTATATATGACCGCGAAATATTGGGCGTAAATACAGCACATCTCATTGTATTACCTGTGCTATTCAATGATGAAGTGATTTCATATCAAATCAAATCAATAATATTTCGGTATTGCCAAGGTGTAACGCACTTTTGGTGTTTTGAAATTCACGAACACAACAATAGTCAATAACGGCATTAGTGATTATTTTTTCAAATTCAGATTTTGCTATTTGCGAGGTGACTTTGGCCATTTGAAAAACTTACCACTAATTAAAACCGTTCGTTAACTAGACAACTATTTGGGTTTGACTTGAAATCGGCTTCGTACAAAAAGAAATATTTCACATTAAAAAATGATGATGAAATAAAATTGTGAAAAATGAGTAAAATATGATTATTACGACCATGTTCCATTAGTTTTGAAATGGAACATCATATATCTATTACATATATAATTACGCGCATATTGTATAAATTCATAGTATTTCAGTGGGGAACTGGTTAAAAACATTCGTCATTTCTTTCAAGGGAAACAATCGACCACATGATAATAATTATTGGTATTGAAATACTATCGAAACTGTAAAGAAATACTTTCAGAACAATAAGTCGGCAAAACATTTATTCTAAAGGGACAAAAATTATTGTTTTGACCTCATGAAAGTGGAATAACTTCTTCCTACACCTGGGTAGCGAAACAACCATGATTTGAAGGAAGAATAGAAGTGAATAATAATAATAATTAGGTTATACAAAGTAGATTGCAAATTATTCGTGAAATCTTTAGATGAATTAGGTATGAAACTATGCCACATTGGCAGGAGACCGACCAATCAGAGGGGAGCGTTTTAGATACTAATTTATGAATGGTACAGAGAAAAAATGCGCAATGTCAAAACTGGACGAAAATGAGATTGCAATGCAAGATCAGGTTTAAATATGCAAGGATGATCTGGTCCAAATATCCGTACAACCATTTTGGAGGAGGGAGTGCAAAGGCAGAAGAAAGTGAAGAGAAATGTTTTGTTGCACTGGGGAAGACAGTGCTACTCTCTCGAAGAAGACGAAAGGTTCTATATCCGCCATTGCTACCTTTATTTACCGCAATTCTCGATTCTGAATCTCGCAATTCAGTCGTAAATCTCTTATTAAAGAATTTCAATTTTTTTTTTTTTTTTCAACTTTGTAAAGATATGGTCATGACTTGATTGGAGACATGTGGGAATCGAAGCAGTACTGGCGGAGAATAACGACGGCATTCCAAGACTGGTTGCTGACCTGAAAATCCATGGATTGTGGGATGTAGAAAGGGTGGCGTAGTTGGATACCCGCCTAGTTAACGCTGACGTGCCCCTACAGCCCTCAAAAATGGACATCAGTTTCCCAAAACGCAACTCATGCAAAGCATAGGAAATATGACAGGGCAGCCGAGGATGCGAGAGGCTCGTTTACGCCCTCAGTGATATTCAGCGAGGGCTCCTTTCACAAAGAGTACGACTGCTCCTTAAGAAGAGTAGCAATTGTCTTGTCCGGCAAATAGTCGAAACCTCTTTCGGGAGTGACCCACTGAGTGAAAGTGCTGACCCAGATGATCGTAATACTGGCGGTTTCAGTAGGAAAGTCCGCAGCCTTGGGCTTGGAGATGAAGCCTTGACGCCACTCAACCTGACAGATGGGCCTCAACCCACTTCCTTTCTTTAGGGTAATAAAATTCACTCGAAACCCTAAGAAAAAAAAAACAATATTGATAATGATTACTTCCTACAACTTTACTTTAGTATTTTCCCCAGGAAATCTGTTGTGCTATTAGTTTGATGAAGCTATGATTCTAACACTCCCGAAAAATTCTACAATTCCGTGAATTTAATTGGCATAGTACAATTTTTACCACAATTCTCACAATCGATCATTATTAACGTTGAGAATATTTGTTTTTACACGTGTTCATTAATAAGAGTCAACATTTTTCTACTGCAATCAGCCCTAAATTCAATACCAGTCTTCAGGGCCTTATACAGAGAGGATATTAGTATCCGTAAATGACCCCATAATATTACGATCTCGTATCTACCTTGAATCGTATAAAATTTAAACAAACACTCAATAATGTGAATGTAAACTTCCTTGCCAAATTTTGTTCCAAAGACCCAAAACTATATTTTGAGGACTTGCCACATACCTGAAAAAATCGATATTTTGTCACGCATCGTGATTGTTTTCTTCGTATTACGGCCTTTTTTGATACTTTTAAAATAAAAATGTTCAACTATCAAGTGTAACATTTTTATCATTGATATGAACCTCATACCATAAAAAAAGTGACCTTCTTTTACAATTTTGGGGTTGGTAAATGAACGATGCTGACTACGCTAATCCAGAAAGTTTGAGATTGATTATATGTAAAATTTTTGACAAAAAAACGCTTAGTGATTGAACGAAAAAGCTGATTTCTCAAAACTTTCCTATGACCGAGAATGCGTCTTCTTTCCCTGTACCCTTCACATCGATATCTTAATTTTTTCTAGCGTTTCTGGTGTCGGAAATGCTAAAATATAGAAAATATCGTCGAAAAGAACATTGCCAGATTTGGAGTAGGGAGAATTGCACTTGTCCAAGATGTGCATTCGTGAAGCATACGGTGTCAAGTAAATGACAACTAGTATGTGGTAAAGTTGGATTAACGTGTTCACTCACGTCATAGGCTCCAGCTTTGATTTGCCCGTAGAGCCGATGTTGATCTTCATCCCAAAATGGTGGGTAACCGACTAGAAGGATATATAGGATAACACCTACAAAACAAATAAGTCAGGATTAATTTAGAAACGGTTAATTAGTTTGATTAATTAAAACAACAAGATTTATAGTATTATGTACCAGAAAAGTGAGTGATTAAGTCTGAATTTAAAGTTGGATGATTTGCGATGTTTAACCACATTTTTTAGTTGGGAAAAATGGTGATCACTGTAAGTTACCCTCGAACTGGTTGGTGTTTACCGGTGATTAGGCGTACAAAACATGATAGTGATTATATCATGACCTTAAAATGTATTGATTTCAAGAATGTAATATGACGCGTCATAAAGTTGATCGATTCGATTGTATTTTCATTTTTATCAGCTAAATTTGACGGTAAAACATTCATAATATGAGAACAAAACACATAGATATAACGAGCACAAAATATGATAAGTAGGTACGTGGTAACTAAAGATGCTTTCATACCAGACTAAACGTTGTTGAAAACTCTTTTTTTTTTTTGTAGGAATTTTCCTTCTACACCAACGTAACATTGTTAACAACAATCTTGAGAAACTTGGTAATAAGATTAGATAATATGCTGAAGGTGAATAATCCACAGTCCATTAAGAGGTTTGGATAGCGTGATGGAGTGTTGCAGCTGATTCTTCTTAGTAGTGAGGACGTAAGTTCGAAGTCAGCTTGAGTCCAAACTATTTTCGCAAGCAGTTGAACTCGAAATGTCACGAAAAAAATATTAATTAAATCGCTTTCGATCCAAAAGACAATAAACATTACATTCCCCGGCGTAGCATGTTTCACTTCCTCATTAACTTGAATCAAAACATACCGTGATAATGACCTCGTTCGACCTCGTATTACTGAAGTTATTCAGGGAATGATTCACACTTCTCCACTCAAAATTTCGATTGTTGAATTGTTGAGGCGTAGTTTTGCTTTGCTGCGGCGTGTTTATTGAATCTTTGATTGTGTTTTTGGTTTTTCGGTTGGTATGTCCTTTCTGACGTACATGATAATATTTTGACTGTAGGCTTTTTGTACCAAGTAGAGCCGAATTCATACCCCATCCTGTCGCCCAGCAGTCCACAAAACCATTGTGCATGCGGCATCAGTAGTTGCATAACCCATGGGTAGTACATAATGAACTGTAGACGATCGTCCATACCCAAATGTTATTGCTACGAATGTTACGACGTTATGTTTGATAACTTTGTTCATACACTAGACCCAAAAACAGAAGGAAGAATTGTTATTAGCAAGTTGACGATATCTCATCCTACCTAATCAACCATAATTCGTCTAGATCGTCTCTTCAACATTTCCACAAGATATTATCAACATTTTTTTTTAACAACATTGTTCAGTGTAGCGCTGTCCAGTGCTAACATTTGGTGTGAAAGCACCCTTACAAGCGTATTCAATCAAAGACAAAATTAGTTACCAATGATTCTGATGACTGAAAATTTATAAAATAATGAACGTACACATTTGATAACCAACTTACCGCATGCCCAAATATCTACAGGTTTGCCGTAAGGTTCTTTTTTTAATACTTCTGGTGATAGATAGCCAGGTGTGCCCGCAAATCCTGTAAAAATTCAGAAGACAAAAAATCAGATGTACAACTTATGTTTGTGACGTTTTTCGAACCTTCAAGTAGTTGAATATGAAATTTCGTTTCAGTTGTACTGAAAGCAATTGGGCTCAACGTCAAGAAATTTGACCCCCCCCCCCTCTATAACCACGGAATAATTTCGTTATACTAGAATTTTACCAAAATTTGGGGTGGTGAAACCCATTACACCTGAAGAATTTAGATTGGGTTAACGGAGTTTGACTGATCGCCAAAAGATTTTCAGTGATGGAAGCTTATAAAAATTATGTTTAAAAAATTCGTAATGTATGTATCTAACTTGAATTAAGTAATTTGTTAAAAGAAATTATTTGAGAAGCTTTTGCCCCAGATGTTTCATCTAGAATTTCATTGTTTTTTAAATATGGTGACTATTTTTGTTATTTTCTCCAGATATAGTACCAAACTTGTTTCCCACTAAATCGGATGAAGAGTCGTACTGTTTTAAAATAATTCAACAGTTTGTTGAAATGAACGAAGTAGCAAGAAAAGTTTTGAATCACCGTTATACGATTCTCGTTCATATTCAATGGGGGAAAAGACTTCGGTTTTTGGTATCCGGGAACTTCATAGAAACAACGTTCCCAAAACGGTATTTATTGGATTGTGAAATTGCTCTGAGAGTGAATCAATTCATTGGCTTGTTTATATTGGATTTGAAATGGTACTCTCGAGAATCCCTTTGAAATCTCCGTCTTTATGTAAAACATTCCCTGCGGGAAGTGGATGGAGTTTCCCAACATTATTTGCTAAAGTTTACCTTTCGATGGAGCGAATCTTTGTTTCTATGCCAAAAAAGTTTCGCCTACGGTGTTCATACTAGTGGACGCTTGGGTTACGTGATGAAATAGTATAGTTGCCAATTCAAGAGCAACAATCAGCTAGCAGAATAGCTATCACACAATCAGATATGGAAGGTTCAGTGGAGCTTAAATTTTGGCTTCAACAATATTTTTCAGTTGGGTAAGCTAATTAAATGCTGTCATTACTTGTGTCGGCTCAAAAGTGATCGATATTACCGGAGAGCGGATGTCGAAAGATAACACTCAAAAGGGGAACGTGCAGTTTTCATATTGGCAAAGGTGCTCCCTGGGTGGGACATCCTCTCGCTTATCTCTTCAGACTCTCAAATGAGCATTGTTTTTCCCTCCCAGCAGCATCAAAGGGAGAAAAAACTGGAACGCGAAACTCCGTCAGAAGAGGGAGACGTGAAGAGAGGGGGGGACTGATTTTCAAAGATGGCGGACGAAAGACACGGATCGATATTAGCGAGGGGCAGGGGGGCAAGTGCCCCCTCTCCGAGCTCAAACTTCATCAACGTCCCGGAACCGTTGTCTCCCGCCAAGTGCCACTTGTGTAGTGCGTAACGTTGTAATTCGAGACCTGATAGCTGGGGAAGCTACTTCCTGTCAAAGCACGTGATTGTGAATGTGCTTTGTGTATAATCTTTATCAGATCAAATACAGTGGCAATCGGAGCGCATTCGTTTCTAAAACTTACATGTTCATATAGATACGGTTCTGGGATCTCAACAAGAACATAGAAAAGAATTGAGCCGAACGAAATACAAACAGCAATTTACACATGATTTTAGCAATGTTACCCAAAGCACTTCAATATTAAATCATATTCATTAATTAGTTTAGTTAATCAAAACGGGGAAGATATGAACGCGAAAAGAAATACAAATAAAAGTCGAAGGAACTGTGGAAAAAACGGTGCTGAATACGCATTTTTCGTTATCACTTGTTTATTCATACAGATTATCCCACGATTTGCAACAAATCCGCATCAAAAAGTTCCTATTCGAGATTTTTTTAGAGGCTTGGTTTCGGAAGTTTAAGGTATTTTTCAACTTGACTTCACTAAAATGGACGTAACTCCATTAATTTGCTAATTAAATTCAAAACTGAAATTACCGTTGGATAAAGCGTTAAATTGACTTCATTCTCCTCGCTTCTCATCGCTTAATCAACATTTTATAAACGAGCTGAAAAATCGCGTCAAATTCAAAGCTTTTACAGTTATAACTTTTTGGTTGATAGGTAAGCATTATGAAGGCCATTATTATGAACTTACGTTGCGAAACAATTGGCAAACGTTGGTAAAACATAAGAAACTGGTTATTTCCAAATCAATGCTTGAAATTACCAATCTTGCAAATGAAATTTAAGACCAGAAACCATGATAATTTCTGTCTTGAAATGTTGAGGGAAAAATCTAAGAAATTGAGTATAAAACTGTTTTTAAAATTTTGTGGAACTAGCAAAAGTTTATGGATAACTATAGTTATTACGAGGCTTTTCGTTTTGCCGGCATTAGCGATGTGGCCTTCCTCTTCGTCCGCTCGTATCTTGATTTTTGTGTTCAACCAGTGTTTTTGAAATCCACGCTGTTATCCGATTTTGGTTTATTATTTTCAATAACGAAAATTTCTAACTAAAATTTCAAGAAAAAAACAAATTTTTCAACTCCCTCTAAAATTGTTAGTTTACGTTTCAACATAAAAAGATTTCATAATTCTAATAAATACAAAAATCCGTCCGTCCGTTGTTAGGCGTCCGTTACCCGAAGCTTTCCTCCGAAACTACCGACCAAAACTTTATAAGTTTACAAAATTTCGCTCAAATATCCAACATCTTTAGGTGACAGTAATCTCAGCACCTTGATCAATCAACCCTAAATGGTTGTATTTTTGAATCTATCAAAAAATAAGATCTCAAAAATTTTCGTTGTGAAAGTTTTAATTATTTTTTTTGAATTGAATTAGACCACTCGGGGTAATGCACGAATGATTATCCGGCCGCTCATCGTTTCTAAAATCGATTGGGGAGATCGGGGCGAGAGCGCGAGGCTGGCGGCTGCTCAAGTATTTTAATCTTGAATGCAATTAGAAGATATGAAGGCGTGGAACGCCTAATTTTGATAATGTGCTTTCTACAGTTTTCGATTTTTGGACTAGTGGGATGAATAGCGTTTCATCTCAGTTTATGAGTCGTATGGAAACAGGTTTATTTTAGAGGCAAACTTCAGCTATAGCCTATAACTCCCTTCATCAGACTACCACTGATCCTCCGTTATAGAAGATCCAGAAGAAATTCCGATGGAAAAGGTTTAACTCGGACGAGGAACTCAAGGACGTGGTCACTCACCACCTGTAAGAGGAGGTGCCGGAGAGCCACTGGCTGTTTAAAAAAAAATCTCATTGAACTTGAAATTCACGTCGGAAAATGATTGATAACTATCCACTGTATATAATGACTTTCCCAAATAAATTATTTCTTCATAAATTTCATTTTTATTGAAGATGCTTTCAGTTTTTTTAACAATTGAGGATACTTCTTCTTGGGGCATGCCTCTTGATAACCAAATCGATGTTTTTCACTATTAATTTCCATTTATCCAATTTGTACGAATTTATTAATTACCTCTCAATCCAAATATTAGCTATCTAATATTTGTTATTAACCCGCTATTCGATAAGGTCCAATACGATTTAGAATTAATTTACTGTACAGAGACAAGATATTTTCAAAAATAAGATTCTAACAAATATTTGGTAATTCTCTTCTCCCAGAAATCCCATTTTCAAGTCAAAACTATGAAATTCTGGCCTCTTAGAATTTACAAGCCATTAATTGTCGTCGTTTATTCAGATATAATAGTATTCTTCTACTTAATTCCAGTATTTTTTATTTTTCTTCGTATTTCTTTGTGATCACATAAAAAGAAAATGAATGTTTATAAGTAAATAGGTATGGCTTCTGAGAGTGTTTCCTCCGAATTGAGGGGATTCTGGAACAAGTTCGAAACTCACGAGAACCCATACGAGCTGTTGGTTGACCCGGTAGTTGAAACAAAACTTAACAATTCGTCAGACCGTTCTGCAAAACCCGAATCAAAGGGAACTTCCTCAAATAGTTGAGGAAGCCTTATCCGAACTGACGGCCATTCACCAAGGACCAGGTAGCGATTTTGTGAAAGACAAAATGATACTCATTGGACCTGAAAGCCGTTGATGGGGTCGGGGAAATCTTATAGGCGAACTTCCGTCGGGTATTGGCTTTTGATTAATAAACTTCAACGTCGAAGGGAGAAGCAAGTAAGGAAGCACCATGAAGTACTGGTGGATCAAAGTGATCGGAAGGCAATGTTTCATTCCGCGTC
The DNA here is from genome assembly GCA_031894815.1 of Creontiades dilutus. Taxonomy (NCBI): domain Eukaryota; kingdom Metazoa; phylum Arthropoda; class Insecta; order Hemiptera; family Miridae; genus Creontiades; species Creontiades dilutus. Next base: position 139,354 of record JAVIWC010004520.1, read on the forward strand.
TTAACGCTGACTTAACTTCTCCAGAAGGATGGGGGAATTCGATTCTCTAGAAAACCTTTCACGACTCATACGTAGTCTTTGAACTCACTTTGATGATTTCCTTGCTTAGTGATTGAATGAGCAACCTATGTCGCATTTTACAATTAAAAAAAATCTTGTTTCTCTTCTATCTCCCTTTGAGGAGCGTGGAAACAAAACTAGTCAAAAAAATGAAAATTGTCGGTGAAGACGAAAAAACAGTTTTCACCTGCTGAAGTCATATTTTACTTCGTGATTTATGATATTGGTGCTTCTGGTTCCCGAAATAACCTCAAATGTGAACTTTCAAATCCATTGGCGTTTTTTGGTTATAAATGTTTAATTTCATATTTCAGTTTTTCAAATTTTGTTTGACTTCAACTAAACCAGCGGCTCTCAACCTTTTTTGGGCCTATCGCCCCTTTATGGAGTTGGAACAACAGTTATCGACCTCTTATCATTTCTATATCTCGAATAAAATATTTGTGGAAAAGTGCCCATAGTTCCACCCAAGCTAAGTCGTAATAAGCTTTGCTTCAGAGTCATATTTTAGATCTAAAAATTCCTACTGAAAACATTTGTCAAGCTTAAGAACACCTTCGAATGCAAATGGATCTAAAATCCAATCAGGAATGAGTAACTTGGTCAAATTGGCTAACCTTGTTTCCATTTCAGTCTTCAACTGGTTAAGGTGATCAATGAAAATGAGGATTTTGTCTTTTGGGAGGTCGGAAGTCTTGGTAACTGACAGTAAACGCGTTTCGAGGGTAGGAAACTGAATCAGTTCCTCGCGGCCAACATCAATCTTGAGAAAGTCGAACTTGGCAATGAAGGGACAAATTATTTCTTTGGCTTTGATAGGGTTCATTTTGTTTCCTCGAAGCTCTACGTTGATCGGGTTTAGTTTTTCTAGGAGAAAGGTTAGGAATTTCCAATATACGCCGCTTTGAATTTTCGCTCGAAACGATCGCAATTGTCAAGGAAACAACTCGAAGAAACTGTTTCCTTTTGAGAGGCACCTCACAGCATCATGTAGCATTGTATGAAGTAGTATACCTCGTTATGTTCTCGACAAAGATACGTTGATAGACTTATGTTGGGTTTTCTCTACAGCAGATAATTTGTGTGCTGTTACAATTATATAATAATTAGCCCAATTCATTGGGTTTTGATAACTAATCGTCCCTCACTGATTTATCGGCCCCCTAGCAATTGAAACTGCCCACTTGGGAGATATAGCCCGCTGGTTGGAAACCACTGAACTACACATGCCATTGATTGAACCTAGTTCTGCTTCGACTGTCCTTCAGCTATGTGTAGATGTAGCTATTCATTATGGAACATTTTATCGCAAAATATTGCATACTCAGATTTTTTACTGATGAAAACACCGTTACATCTAGGGAAACCTTGAGTAACAATAAACTATTTTGAAAAAGTTACTTCATTCATTGTGATTGCGTGGGTTTCGTTGAAGTTATGTCTCCTACGACAATCTTGGATTCTATGAGTCTTCAATAAATTAATGTAAATAGGTTTTCAATCAAGTTTATAGGTGCTGTGAGTACACTAATGGGGTTTTGAAGTTTTTGATTACGAAGGAGTCTTCGAGTTTTTTTGATCATATACGTTGTGACACAGATTCGATTGAGATGGGTCCCTTGCCATTGAAACTACGTCCATGTCCGCTTTACTTGGAAAATGGGAGTTTCCTCGATTTTGTGAGTCACATGCATGAAGGATATCGTTTTCCAAGTAATTTTTTTGAATCGAATGTGACGGAAAATTACCTTTCTCAAGCGAGTTCTTGCAAACTGGACTCAAAAGAACTCTCTCTGTCTTGGAACTCAAGTTCTTCGAGAAAAATCGAGTCTCTCTCTGTTCTCCGTTCTTTCATCATGAGGAAATGTTCCTCTCCATTTATACAGTTTTGTCTAATTAGTTATCATTACAAGTTTTTTAGGCTCGTAAACGAAATTACAGTTTTCCGAGTACCTAGACCAATAAGACTGAATTTAGGAAGTTTTTGTAAACATTTTCTTTTTCTTCTAGACGAATCTGACGTAGTCAGCTGGGAGTGAATTTAGGGAAGTTTTCTTGTTTTATTAATCTCTATGTCTAGACGGATCTTACATACTTAGTTGGTTAAAGGTGCGGAAAGCTTTATGTCTAGACGTAACTGACGTATTCGCTTTCGGTAGGGCATGAAAGGTCATTCGTCGAGATGGATCTAGCGTACAAGCTCAAGGGGTAGTTGAATGTAAAAGAGTTTTCGTATGTATTTGAGTGAAACCAATAGCCAGGCATCACAGAACGATTAACGCTCTTAGCTTAGTTCTCAGGGATTGAATAGGGTTCCCCTCCTTGTCCCTGTCTGACCAAGAAAGGGAGCGGGCCTTTGCTGTACAATGAACCTGAACTTAGGGCTTTCCTGGCGGTTGTTTGATTTTATTATTTGATAAAACATTATTATTTATTATGTGGTAATGATGAAAATCGTTACAGTTTTAATTCATTAAACTTTTCAATAAGATAGTAATTTTGAGTGGGGAGTCAATATCATTTTCGTCATATTTTCAGTCACTACTAGTTTTTCGGTTATTTACTCCTAATTTACCAACCTCAGCTATCTTTCAGTTCCCCTGAGACAGTTATGTATTATCAAATTTCTTATATTGTTCTCCATTTCAAAGCCCTATGTCATTCATGAAGTTCCAACGTTTCCCATTATTTGCTTATATAAAAAAGGTCTAAAATAATGTCAATATTGATTAAAATAACGTATAACAGAAAAATTTATGTCAAAAAAACATTTTTTCGGCCCCAAGTTCAAGAAACTATTTTTGCAACCATTCCCATCTACTTTTCTACAGGTGCGACGAATAAATTGAATGTATTAAACGTATTTGAGTCTTGATGTTAACCACCAAATTGTATGTTCGGCAAGCCTATAAGCGATCAATCATATTCCGAACTATTACTTACCTACTTCTCTCATTACGTTTAAAGCGATGAAACTACTTAGTAGAGGAACTTAATAAAAGGGGAAGGGTAATAAAACACAAATTATTACCGAACCACGCCTGCTGCTCCCCTTGGACCTCAATCGCGAGGCCGAAATCCGCCAGCTTGACCGCCGCACCTTTCGCCTTACTTGCTAGTAACAGGTTTTCTGGCTGAAATAGAAATGTCAGTAGGATTAAGTATTAATTTGCTTGGTTTTGTGGGGTTTGTGATATTGCCTAGATTCATCCAGAAGTTGTTCGGGGACCTGCCGAGTACTTGAAAATTACGTTCACACTTACCGAAACCCCAGAGACGTTCCCTGCCAAAACTATATTAAAATAAATACGTTTAATTCATTTTATTTCACATAAATGTAATTTTTTCTTCCCAAGTTGACCATCTGGCTTCGAGGGGGATGATGATGAAATGATAAACTAGAATCAATTATGGGCGGAAGAAGGCGTTCTCAGTAGATCGATCTTTCTACCAACCAGAAAGAAAGATAAGCTACAGAAATAAGCCTATCTCAGTAATAGCTCATTACAATATAATTCACCGCTACTAATTTATGAACTGCTGATCTCCTACTTCAGTTATACCTAGAACTTCCTATTATCACAACAGTTATAATGAAGAGCAAATAAGAAGTGCTTTTTGTATTGGGAAACCAGTAAAAAGTTAACTGTTTACTGTTCATTGTTATGGATGTTCATTTTTGATGTTTATGAAAAGTTTTCCATGTTCAAACGATTCGACAGCGCACCATTTTCATGTAACGTTGAGAAGTTTATACATGATCGATATCCTTCCACAAGCAAAAAGTCCAAAATTATGCAGCAGAACTTACCATTTCAGTAGGTCGTTTAGTAACGTATCCGTAATCTTTGATTTCCATGCCCAACTCTTACAAAATCCAGTCAACAAACAAAAAAAGAAAAAAAAACCTAGATTTTCAGAAACTAGCAAACGATTTTCCAGTTGATTTTCTTTTCTTTTTTATACATAATTAAGAAACCCAGAAATTTACTTTCGCCTAGACTTTTGCAACCTATTAAAAATTTATATGCTTTTTTTTATACATAACCAGAAAACTTTCGCCTAGACTTTTGCAACCTATTAAAAATTTATATGAAACCAAACGATAATGTGAGTTAAGCCTATTTCGCAGGTTTTAAACAAATCACGTTGAAATATTATTATTTCTCAAATGCAAGAACACATGTCATGAATAGGTCTGCATTTTTCGTATGCCACTGGTTTACACACAAGCAATCATGGTTGTCGTATGAAGTCAACAAACATACAAAAGAAGCGAAGAAGAAATGTACAAAATAGAAAAAGAAATGACACGAAGCAAAAAAAAAAAAAGAAACATTGAAAGACAGATACATATACATCCACAAAGATTGAAACAAAACATTTTATAAGCTGAATGTTTTGAATATTGCAATACATTCTATAATCTAATGGCAACACAGTAAATATGACAACGTCACAAGTACAAGTCCGCTGAAATTTCTTGTGAAAACACAATTTTCTTCCTCGTGACGGTGAAGGAGACTGGACGCGTTGAAGTTTTTCGGATAAAATGAGGAAGAATTCACTCTCATATTTAACATGCGCAATCGGAATGAGCGGAGCTCCGTATGTGTCCCCACGACCAACCTCTTTATAGTCAACGGTTAACTCGACAGAAAAACAAACTTGATTAGCGTTTCAAAAATCCCTGATCTTCATTTTCCAGTGACGTTTAGACTCTGAAATACCTAATCTTTGAAAACTATGAGGTAACATGGGAAGTAAAATTAGTTCCACTTCCGTGAATGACCCATACACAAATCGTATTTTTAGGTCTTCAAAGCATAAGATATGGATTATATTAGCTAAATTTCAAACCACCATCTAGGAGATTGGTCAATCATGTAACAATACTATAGGAGAATCATGTAAGAATACTTCGAATAATATATTGAAGCGATAATATTTTCTTTAAAGTTATTGAATTGGGAAACTCATCTTAAAAATAAGCATAACAACAGCACAACAAGAATAACTTTTATAACCGCGCAAGCCAAATATAAAAATACCAACCTGACAATAGATGAATTAATACTATTGTTCGATGATATCCAACACCTAGATGAATTAACATCAACTCCTAGTGAATGCGACTAGGAAAATTGCAAGAAGGAGGTGATGCAGTGGACCCTCCTTCCAACTGCTGAGACAACATGCATGCAACACTCAAAGGTACCCCTGAAGCTGTACAGCTTCTGGTATATGCTCAGGCTTATCTTTATCCAGGACAAAACAGGGTTCTTTTGGGAATTAAGAATGAACTATCAACTATCTCGCCTGACTTAAAAAGCTATCGGGGACTATATATTAGTTGGTTTCGAGAAGACCTTATAAAGGAAAATATAATAGTGTACTTGGATTCGGGAAGAAAAATAATTTCCCAGGTCCTCTTGATGTTCATATTCCTCAAACTGCAGGCTTCAGCATCATCATTCTGTACGGTGTAATACTGGTTTGATTAATGTGCGGGCACATACGGATCGCATTAGAAGATAGATGTAATTAACTGTCGGAATTATCTAATCACAATTTGACATGATACCAGAACACTCAGAGTTGTTCGTAACTTGAAACGGTATGAGCCTTGCATCAATGAGCTGATGAGATGGCCAGGAGAAAATGATGAAACACTCAATTTGCATAATTGACGAGATGATGGACTGATCTATCCTCAATCTCTATCAGGAGTCTGATCTGATCATATGTTGAAAAGTCGTATGAAGATGAACTAGTGCCTGCCCGTTACGTATCAATAATTGGCAATCACTTCGTACAAAATAGGTTTGAAAGCAGTCACGTTGAATTCTGCACTTATCATACAGCTCGAGCAGAAGCTTTTGCAGAAATGGGATAGAAATCAATCTGCAAGGGTCTCGACTTTTTGGGTTCTGACGCCCCCCCCCCTCCTGGAGGAATACAATGGCATTGCGTTGACGTAGCATAATTAATTTTCACCATCCTTATATTAATATTCGTTTCCAGAATTGCGAAATTCCTATCTCAAATGAAGAATTTACGTAACTGAAGATTTAAGAGGACGTTCGTTCCCTTACCAAACAAGCGTTCGTCCGAATTTGAATATAAGCCTCAGACTGTCCATTGCAAGCTTTACCCCACTCCAACACACTTTTTCATGTTCTTTACGGAAACGTGAATGTGAATACAACCGAAAGCGATATCATGCGATGTGTTTGTTCATTTTTCCCCCAGGATGTTTGAAAATTGACTTTCAAATATTCTCATCTGAATTTCATTGAAAATAGGAAAACTGTACCAATGGTCATCTCTATGCATGCAAATATAATCTGTCAGTTCCCTTTTTTATTGGTGCCCAGAAGCATTCAGCAGTCAAGTATTCATGCGCACGTATGAAGTCCAACAATAATATTGAGCGCATTATTTACTGGGTTATTCAAAGAATGATTCAAACTTATTGTGAACTCATACAAACGTGGTCCAGGTTAATCGAATAGTTAACCAGGAACCATTCGAGGATTGATTGTTCTCATACCACCTGTGAAATATTGGTCTCTCTAATGGTCGATTTCCTTGTCATCAAAAGAATTCATTTTTCATCAGCGTAAATTCCTATTAACAATTCGCTGTACACCTACTCAGTATAAATTTGACCTGCACCCAAAAGACTAAAAGCAACTTACAAGAGAACGTCAACAGTTTGACCCACACAAATCCTGAGCATTTCATCATAATCAGATGAAAGCTGTAAATGAGACTTGTGACAAAGATTTCCCTTTCGCACTTGCGCAGTGGCTACTTATGATGATGTCCCGTCGAAATTGATATGAGGTTGTCAAATCCTTTTTCTCTGGCTATCCTGAAAATTTGAGCGTGATCAGACCACCAGAAAAGAGAAAATGATGCCTAGTGGGTTTTACAAATGCGCACGGGCATACGGATGTATTAATTTCGGATTAATATGATGGATATGGTTAGTTTGCCTTTCTTGGTTCTTGAATCTTTAGCATATACCAGACGCATACAAGCGGACAATACACAGCAAAACGGGCATATTCTCGGAAAGTGTCATCAAAATTGGATAAAAACTGCAGGAATTAGGCTTGTTACGAAATCTGCAGACGGACAGACATATACACAGGCTGATAGACAGACAGAAACGAAACGATAATTTTTCAAAATGGTCCAAAACGCAAAATGATAGTGGAATTTTTTCTTCTACTCTCGAAACTAAAATAAATTAAACAAAAAAACCTCTTTAAGAAAGCTTTTATTTAAACGCCCTAGAAAGAAGGAAATACATTTTTACTCACAAATTTTAACTGTCTACTTATAGCCTACATACACAATTCATAAAATCATAAAAGCTTGTCGCGAGATTTAGGCTTGTGTAAATTAACTAGTTCCTAGGTACCTATTTCATTGACCAACTTATTCCGATAAGTTCATTTTTTATTTCAGTTTAATTGGGTAAATACTTACAGATACCTATTTAGTATACTATTAAGTGAACGTCGCGACAAGCTTTTATGATTTTATGAATTGTGTATATAGGCTATAAGTAGACAGTTAAAATTTGTATACTTCTTTTTAAGGCATTCAAATAAAAGCTTTCTTAAACAAGTTTCTTTATTCAATTTATTTATTACTTTTTAGTTATCGTTAGCTAGGTTTCTGAATCTATTCATCTCATTCAAATCATCATTGTTGCAAGGTCGTTTGCCGGTTAATTTGGAACAGTCTAGCTCTTCAGTAAGGAGACGTTCTAATGTCGTTACCCTACTTAAGGCCACGTATGATTGACCAACAGCAAAGAGCCTCGGACCTAAGTAAACAACGGCGTGTTTGACAGCAATACCCTGCATTTTGTGTACTGTGCAAGCCCAACATAAAATAATTGGCAGCATTCTTCCCCTCAACAAGCCCTTTCATTTGATACCCATATTGTAGAAATGCATTAAAAACTGTTCCCCCATCTTAGGTCGTCCGATATATTGAAATTAGAATGACATCACACAACTAATCGTGTATTGTCATCCAATCTAAACGTCCATACAAAATTTCAGCTTAATCGGTTGAGAGTATCTGCTTCGAAATCGGGTCGCGAGATTCCACTCGAACATACATACGAGTACATTGCAACTTAAATAAAAGCTTGTAAAAATAGTGCTTCCGCTAACTGAGAAGTTTCCCTAGCTTTTGATGGACATGAGAGAATTGGCGCATTGGAAAGGCAACTTGTTCAATTCGTTACCGACAATATTCAATGCCCATCTGAAATGTAAAGTAACAGCTACAAGGCTAACAACATCTAAAATGTAAATTGTTGGTTCAGAGCTGTCCAAACTTCAGCTGTCTTTTTCGATGGAAATAAGTACTTGTATCAGTGATTCAAATAATACATACTGATAAAAAATCGTTGCACATAGTTCTTGGGCACATGGTGCAAACGAAAGCACTATATCGGGGAGCGTTGGTCTGATTTTGCTGTCTCTGGATACTCCGAAAATCCAGATTTTCAATCTTAACGGAACAGCATCCTTGCTAACATTGTGGACGGTGACAATATATTTTACTCGTCCGTGTTCCAACCATACTAAGGAATGAAGGATGCAATAATAAACATTGGATATACGGTTGTTTATTGTGCACCGCGAGTGCCCTCAATAGGTCTTTCATTAAAATTAAAACATTCTCTCCCAATTATTTTCCTCTTGTGTTTACCAAAAAAGGACTTTCGAATGGCAAGAAACGTCTTCCCTTCAAGGTTGGGTTGGTTCCGAATTAATCATTGTTGGATACAACTTCCGAATACCTACCCAATATTTTCTCATATATATTAAGATAAATATTGAGCTTAGTATTTACTCCCTTATTACGAAAAGCGAGGCAGAAAAACAGCTGAGAAGAATCACCCTCATGTCTTGTATTGGAATTACTAAAATTCAGAGACTGCAATCGTTGTGCACAATACCTATAATCAGATTGTTAGCATACAAACATATATTATATATAATGGCATCAGTATAGTCTATTTACATCAAACATCTGCCGAGTCTTGAAATCGGCGTTTCCAACTCATTCAATAACTGCAAGTGTGAAAAAAATCGGGATTGGCAGTTAAGATTGGACGAAACTAGAAGTAATGAGGTTTCCAAAGCGCTAATGAGGTTTTATTTCGAAGGGTCAACGATTGTCTCCAAAGAGGTCGAAGGTGAGGACACACACGGAACTACACCCATGGAGATGGTGAGCCGATTGGTACCAGAATCATCAAAATCGGAGCAACACACAAAATCTGATGCACTAGAATCTAGTAAGTACTACAGAAATAATACTAGCAAAAACGGTGAAAGTGAAACAAGGAAAATTAACTTCTTTACATCATGTTTGGTGGAATTGATAGAAATTGTTCTGTAATAATATCTCAACGAAACATTGCATTTTACTGTGGACTTCTCAAGAAGGTACTCTGTTTAATGAATTGACTTGACAGAATAATTTATGCAAAAGTAAGATAAACCGGTAAGATAGAGCAATTTTTAGGGAAATTGCATGAATTCGAATCCACTGTTAGTTTATAACAGGGGTCTCCAAACTATTTGCCCCAAGGGCCGTATCATAATGTAAAGGTGGTGGGGCGGGCCAACATCGGGGTCTGGGAGGCTAAACCCCAAGCTGAAGGGGGCTCACCCCGGAAAATTTTGAAAATTAGACACTTTAAAAGAGTGTTTCTAGGAATTCCTAGACGGGTTTGACAAATTCAAAATAAGGCATAGTATAAGAACAAAAAATTAGTTTTTAGAGATAGTATTTTTAAAATTTATAATAACTTTTTCGTTGTTCTATAAAAAATGTTGAATTGAATTTCCAGGAATGGAAAATTTTGAAAGTCAGACACTTGAAAACATGGTTTTTAAGCACTCCTAGACGCATTAGACAAATTCCAGATTAGGCCTAATATAGGAACCAAAACTTAGTTTTTAGTGATTAAATATATATTTTTAATTGCATGATTATTGGTTTTTCATTATAGCTTTCGCTGGGTCACATGGCTGACTTTTCTTTCTGTTCTGGGGGTAGCCTAATTTTTTCCGTTGGCGTCCGCGGGGCGCACCCGGCCCGCGGGCCGTAGTTTGGAGACCCGTGGTGTAGAATAACAGTAATTCTGGATTAGTGCAAGAGAAATGAATAAACTAATAATTAGTTCAAACTATAGATTAAATGGATTGATGTTTTAGGGTCTCGTCTAGTAAAATTAACTTCCGGGCTTGACAACGTCATTCTTAGCTGATCTATTCTGAGCTTTGCCAGTAGCTTTGCCTGTTGCGAAATTTTCAACTTTTTGTTGGCTTGAATCATCCTAAGCGAAACAAGTCGAATAGAGACACCCACACGTGAATTGCATAACTATTAAATGTGATTACATTATTTACCTAATGTTAGTGATTGTTGACAGATATGGACTGATCAAAACTACGGATATTGATAACCCCCCTATTTAACAAAGGCCCTCGGATCAAAGTACCCATGACAATAAGCGGACTGATTTATTTTTCTTAATCTACTCATATTGAGATGCGAATCAAAATAAATCGGGCAAAGGAATAAAACGCGTCTTTCCTTGTTGATTACAACGATTCATTACTGAAAGTTGTGATCAAAAGTAAGATATTTTATTTACAATCAAGTTGGGAGAACCCATCTTGGATAAAAAAGCAATATGAATGTGAGTTTCCCGTGAATAATCATAACAAATAAATGGTTGAAATGAATGATTTCTCACAAACCTTTACACTATTCTTCTCCAATTGGCTAAATACTACCATATCCTAAGATGAGCAAATGAACTCTCCGAATTGACGTCTCCATTATGTTTCAAAATTGTTGAACTATATGGAAGAAGATAAAATAGAAAAAATGCATGAATAGCAGAGCTGGCGCGGTCTTGGACATTTTGAATAAAGCGGGTTTCCGCAGTTTTGCTAAACCTACGGGAAGTGGCTACACTAAACATTCCTATACGCTAGTTTCCCGTGTACTCCTCTAGAACTGTAGTTCCTTTAGTGACTTGTAATCAAGTTTCACCGAATTATTGGTAATAAAAGTAAATTTATTTGTTACCCGTTCGTACTTTCGTTATTTTTAATTTCTCGATTACCGTAAATCCTATTACAAAGTCGAATTATTGGAACAGTTTCTCTCGGATTCCAGTGTGGGCTTCTTAAATGTTGCCAAATAAAAGAAATAAGGAGGTGATTTCTGCCAGAGATGGTATTAACCCTATTAAAGATTAACTTCCTTATTAAAATATATCATTCAAAGAAAGAAGAAAACTTCTTATTCATTTCTCTTCCACAAATCCTGACGTAACTTACAATTCAACTCCACCATATTGAGATTTGTTTTTCTAAAATCTACAAGTAATTTCTTCACGCACAAGACCGTACATTTCTCCAATGACAATTATTGTAGCTAATTTTGTACAATTCGAACCCAGGTTGAAAAAAACTCGTTATCAGAATAGGCACCTTTAGATCTCTGTGAACTACTCCATTTTGATGACAGTGGTTCACGCTTTCGAGGATCTGCTGAATACAATGCGAGGCGTCCGCTTCCGAGTAGAATTCTCTGGCGACGATGTCTTCGAACAGTTCTCCACCCGTGACTCTAAAATGGGAGAAGAAATGGTTAGTTTCCACTGAGACAATATCACAGGGTGGTTCTCCGGAACGAGATATACTTGCGTCCGAATGTTTTTGTGACTCTTCTGCTAAACTTTGAACAGCCTGTTGCCTGTGTTTGTGAACCTACTTTCCTTTTCGGTTAGAAAAACTAACCGAAATGGCCAAAGTTTCTCTCCTTCCTCAACACCTCATATTTTATTGTGAGAGAAAAAAGGGCCTTATGACCTTGAGTTTATTCGGGTTAATTTCTCAAAACTGTAATAACTGTCATGCAAAAAAATGAGTATTTAGTATCGTATCAGAAGCAAAGAATCCAGTGCCAAATATCATTCTTCAAATTGAAATAGTAGTGATAAGAATTCAATTAATGTAAATATTCGAAAAAAAAGAAGTTTTTTAATGTACTCTGCAGCTTAACGAAGCGTAAAAAGATGTGCCATAAGTATGAAAGGAATAAGATTGGTTTCAAAAATGGCATCGTAAACATTTTATTGTTGTCAGACAAAAACATGACATATAGGTACTTTTGGACACTTTGTAGTACAAGGAGAAACATAAGGTTGAGTAGAAGTTACTTAACAATTTATATTTTATAATAAAAGAAACATCGTCACAAAGCACATACCTATATTTCAATTCAGTATTTTCCATTTGCATCGGATCTTTTTCCAACTGAATTTAATTTTTTACGGTTGAAATAAAATTCTTCATCTCAAATTTGACAAATTTGTACAGAAACAAGATAAGAATATTTGTCGGTAACTTGGGTGCTTTCCGCTCTGAGTAATACGTCTCTCGAATGTAATTGGAACCTTATTACTTCTATGAACATTAGCCGATGATATACCTAGCTGAAGGCCGGAGGCCAAAAGCTCATTTTCGTCTTTGAAACTGTGTAGAATGGAGATATTTTAAAATTGCTGTAAATGTTCTTGTTTCTGATGAGGTAAGGACATTAATGGCCTACGATGACCTAACTATTGACAGTTGCTCATCTAACATAATCTAAGAAACATAATCGTTTGGAACATTCCAGAACTAAGGATTTGGCCCCAAACGAAAGTTCAGCTGGTCAGTTATAGATATCAGCTCTTTCATGTCACTATCGGTTATTTATTTCTCAAGAAACAAGGATTTCTAGTCTGTTTTCCACCGATTCCGGTTCCTCACCAGTTTCACTAAGGGGTGCCACCTTTTTCTTGATAAACAACATTCTTTTTTGTGTCTTTCGACAAGATTTCTTTCTCATCCAGCTTGGTACAACAGTAGATTATTGGAATATTCTTCCCAATCATAAATTTCAATAATAAATTGGTGTCAACGATTGGAAGATAATTTTTGTTGATAAAACATGATAGCTACTTTAACGGCTCAAACATGGGTTGCCGAGCAAGCTATTTAGATTTTTACAGCTGATAACTTTAGCACACCGATCTACATAACGGCGATAGCCCAAATCAGGTGTAAATGAGCTAAACTACTAATAATGCTGTTATTATGGATAATTATCCCCCATTTCTTACTGCGGATTAGGATTTTATGCAAAATCTCGTGAATGACTGACGCTTTGTTTGACTTTCTGTGTATCTAAATTGAGCAAAAACTATTATTTAACCTCTGTGGGTTTTCCCTTCGATTTGAAACAGGTTCAAGTGAATTCCCAATTGTAATACTCTTGCTAGCTCAGGAAAGTCTTTGAAGAATATTTGTTGTTTGGAAGTGACTTTCACAAGTTTCGACATTTCTGATCCACTCGGGTTTTTAAAAGTAGATTTAAATTCCACTTCCAGATGGGCCAAAATCTGTTAAAAAAAAAAAAAATTTTCTATGACCTTCTGTTATTCTTGCCCTGAGTTCTGTAGTAAAATGAATTTGTAGTAAAATCTGTAGTAAAATAAAATTAATTTTACTACAGAACTCAGCGCAAGAATAACAAAAAGTCATAGAAAACAATTTCTTTAAAACAGATTTTGGCCCATCTAAAAGTGCAATCTAAATCTACTTTTAAAAAACCGAGTTCGAGTTTAATAAAACAAGTTCAGTATGTAAATACCTGTAGGTTCCAATTCAGCCCACATTGGTCTATCTTTGATTTAGAGTTTGATTGAAGTCTGCTTTATATTTACTCGATTACTGAAATACGTATTACACAATTGTAAAGCACTATCCTACTGGCCGATCCTGATTGACTTAAATTTGTTAAACAAAGCGACAATAGTAAAGAATCATCTACTATATTTTCAACTACGCTGTTACAGAAATGGTAAGCGAGAAAAGCATTAGCTCAAATCAAGTAATTCAAATATCCGTATTAGATGCTAATTTTGTGTCCCAAAGTACGAACAAGGCATGTTTTTGCGATAAGTGATGAAAAAATTGTAGCAGAGTGAAATAAGAAAATTATCTCATGCAGATATCAAAACATTCAACGTCACCCCATGGATAAAGGGATCATTAGTGTGAATTGGTTGAAGAATATACTTTTATATCTCCATAAAACAAATTGCTGTTTTGTTAAAATTAAAGAATATCGAAGTAGCAAAATTTAATTTACCATTAAAAATAAAATGAGGGGTTAGTAGAATTGATATTGTTGTCACCACGTCTTTCTACAGCGTTAAAACGGCGCTTAATGTAGTTGTTCGTCTTTACAAATTAAAACAAAATTAAACTATTATTCTGATGGACTTTTTCAATTTTTCCAGTTTTTAAGGAAAACGTTTTGAGATATTCAGCCGGTTGTTCACATCAAATTTGAAACAACTAATCCAATTTTGGATTGATGATTTTATAGGTTAGCTATTTTTAACAACACCAATGTCTTGTGCAATGTTATTAACTCTTCTTCTTGTAAAAGTGGACGTCAAATATGCCTAGTTCCAGAGAATCACCTAATTTAATGCTATTTCTTAACTACCTACCTTCAATACTACTAGGTATATGATTAGTGCATGATTACAAAAAACAATACCGCAAAGACGGGGTATCCTTGAGAAAACATTGGAGGTACCTCTCTATGAATGTGTGTCAATACACGTTTCGGATTTAATCACAAAAGGCTGTTTGGGAGTCTGAACGGAACCGGAATTTGAATAATGTTATTCCGAGTGGAAAGCCTCCCGGAAAAAGACTGAGATGAAGCTTGACAAGTTCATTTGCACAAGAATGAGAAAATTTCGAGGAGAGAGGCACATTCTAGATGTATGTGATCAAACCATTTGAGCGTTGTGAAGGTATTGAGTTCGGAGTAGTTGCGGTAGAACGCGGATTCAGTACAATATAAGTCTATTCTTTCAAGGATAGGCATATAACGAAAAGACCCATGACTTGGCAATCATCAATAACAAATGCCATTGAACCACAAAGACTTTGTTTATTACGTTATTTAAGTTGGTAAGATTGATTTCCATAACGACCTCATCTTGATTCACTTTGAATGATGTCCAACCTTGCTTTGTGATTGGCTTTTTAAAGAAAATTACAACCCACCGACTGATTAGTTCTGTTGTTAGAATGTTTTTTTTTCTGGGATTTTTCAAATACTTGAAGTTTTTGTTACATCTCAACAAATGGTTTGACATGAAAATGAATTTTTCTGGAGAACGAATCCAAGTTACAGTATTATAAATTTGTTTTCACTATTGAGTAGATTCCACTGCAGTGCCAGAGTAACTCAAACCTTCAGAAAACAGTTAAGACGCTTACGAACTATAAGCAATCGTTTGTCATTTTACCGAAAGTTTGCCCCAATAAGGTACGTATTGAAACGGCTCAACGTTGTAAGAAGCCCATAGGTCGTTTTGATATTAATTAATTAATTTTTGTTTCCTGCTTTTATATTTGTATTTTTACACCCTAAAATCTCATCTTATGGTGGATAGGAAGGAAATTGTCTCAGTAATTTTCATATTAATATATTGAAAATTTTGAACCAAGAGGGAGCACTTCCGATATTGATAAACTAATGCTCAAAGAGATCAGGAACGATAAAGAATCATTCTAGTAAATGATGACGACTGAGTCAATGCTATTTAAGAACTTTTCAAACTAATAATTTGTACTTTTAATTGTCTTTGAGCATAATTTTGTGGAGTTTGGGTATTGTGAATTGTTTGTTCTTGTTATTTCATGACATAACGCGGGAGGTGTCATTTTTTGGAATAATCTTTTGCCTTGGAAACCAAACACTAATGAATATTTTTGCCCCTAAATGCATTGTAACATACCAAAACCACCTACCTGAAGAAAAACTAGATCAACATACACAGCACGGTTTATGCTTAAAATATTCAAAAAATTGAAACAAGCTTTTTAAGAAGCAGTAGTATTACATAGCACTTCAGGAACCCATGTTTTTAGACAAAATACGAAAATTCCTTGGTGATTTGCATACAGCAAATTAGAAGATAGGATATTCCAATGCACCAAAATGGTTATAAAAATCAAATATACGTAAGCTAAAACGGCAGCCAAAATGAATAAAATTTATATTTTTATACAAATGTTCGCTGGTATAATCATGCTGCATGCCTGAAATGGTATCTCATATCATTCTATTGAATTGAAATACAATGGTGTTCTATAAATTTTATGAGATTTGTTGGTTTGTTTTCATTATTAGTTTGTTTTCATTATGAATCGGTTCAATTGTGAATATTAACTGCCCTCAACATATTGCAACAATTGCATAGCTTCCACGGAGGCGATTCGAAGCATGTGAAGATACGACAATGACGTATTTTTACGCACGTAAAAAATCGTCTTCAAATCCTATTTTCAAATCGTATCCCTCGACTCATTATAACATGGAGCTAATTGGATGGACTAATTGACCCACCCAGGGGCTGATGTGACAAGCCCGCAACACACAAAGAACATCCCTGACCCTAAAGAGCTTGAGGTTTGTGCTCAGAAGACCCATCATATTGTACAGTTATAGTAGTCAATTTGGATACTAATTTTTTCTGCCACGTAATAATTTTGAAGTCATTAAGATTTCCGTAGGTATTAGTCAGTGAATTAAGCTACAAATTTTATAGTTCAATTTATGGAAATGATATTTTTTCCCAAATTCGTAGGATTTTGGAAATGTATGCAACCGGAACGATGGATCAAGCGAAAACATTCTTCCACACAACTTCCCTTCGAGAGTTCAGAAAGCCGAATTAATCCAAAGCTGGCAGACAACAGCTAACGCTAACCCAATTTAGCTCTTATCTGATCATTCATATTTATTTGACAAACCAGTCTCCAGCTCTTTATACTGTCTCTCCAAACGGTATAATGGGTTTTTAAATACTGCATCAACATTTTCATATTTATAATGCACATGAATCGTAAATGAAACTGACAAATTGCCACAGTGAATTTTATTACACCGGCAACATGATTTAGGATCCCATCAGTTGTGAAAATACCATCGTAAGTATCGTCATTGTTTATATATAACAGGGACAATAATGTTTGATATCCCGTGCTTCATTACAATCACTTACCATTTCAAACACGTTTTGATGGATAAATCGATATGTTACACAGTTGATACCTAATTGCTCAATGTTAAAGCTAAATGTTAGTTCTATTTCTCTACATGCACTGATAGTTTTAGCTGAAAGATCGCAATAGGCCCTCTGTTCTGGAACAACCCACTACGGAGATGTCTAAGCCAGGGAACTCCCAGACCACTATGTACAAATCTACGACTGAATTCGAAATAAGTCCCAACTCACAAATCGAAGACGAGGTAATGGAAATTTTCTTCTTGAATGCTGTCGTGCAGTCTCACTGGAACAGAAGGAAAAGTTTTAATCACTCAATTGAGATTCATGACGAGTAATGGCTTGCAAATGGGTTCAACAGGAAAATGAGAAGTTAGGCATGCATGAACGAACTATAAAGTGGGAACCCACAAAGGAAGGTTCTCTGTCGTGGTTGCGGTTAATAGACATTTTCAGAAGAAAAGCAGCTAAGGGAACGGGTCACCCTATAAAGCTGAACATCCGAGGGGTGGTGAATGAAAATAGTTCTCTTTCTGGAACGTTTTGCGACTCGGAAATTACATTATGTATTCTGCTGGGGTAGCCAAGCAAGGGTTAATCGTGTTTGTTTCCTTAACTTCGCACTTTAGAGAGCAGCTCTGGATTTTGGAGAAAAAGAGCGGGTAAGATTGGAAGGAACTGGTTAAAAAAAAAGAAAAGATTCTGTTTGTATGTTGTAGAAATCTAATCGGAACACGTTTTTCCAGACATCCTCTTAAATGAAAGAGAAAAGTGTTAAGGCTAAGTGGGCCCGAACGGCTAATTTATATACAAATGCTATGATAGAAATTTGGTGGTCTACTAAGCGATGAGACGATATGGCTGCAACACCCAGAGAACACCCTTGTAGCTAAAAACGTCCAGATTTATGGTCAGACTTACAATTTTTGGGAAGGGGAACTATCCATATACATTTCAATTCTGATGTTATTTCGGGGCATGTCGAACTCGAAAAGGCTCGCAATAAGCAGAACAGCTTAAATATGCTATTTTATTGGGGTTATATTTAGTGGGTATTGCTACTTTTGCTCATGCAGAGAGGTAAAGAGGTGTATGGCAGCCAATATTAGAGGGTGAGTGGTGTAACCAGGCTCTGCTCCCATAAAACGAGGAGGTGATAAAGTGGAATTTTCGCCCCTTCCAAACGCTGAGGCGATAATCCTGCAACACCCAGATAATATCACCGAACCTAAAAAGCTGGAAGCTGTTAATGAAAAACTAAAAGCCTCGGGGACAGCAGTTTCATGAAACGGCGAGGGGACCAATCTATGTCAGAAGTGATGAAATGTACTACCCTTTTCACGGATGTTTAGTTATCGCACTGCTCTTCATTATTTCCTCATTTCCACCGATCTCGATCATTCCTTTATTGCATCACTCATTAAGGATAGTTCCAATAGTCATCCTGAAGTAGTGCCAATTAAACTGAATAGGTGAAGTAGCCTGTTCATCATTTACGCTTGTTCATTTCGGTTCCTTAATAGTAATGAGCAGATACACAGAGGGCAAATCATCTCGTCTCAATAGTAAGTTCTTCTAAAGCACTGCTGTTTTGACTTATTACCATAGTGATGCACATTTCAGAGAAACTTCGAATCGCTTAACTGGTTTCCTTCTCTATAATTTCTACACGTTCACATAATTCACGAATAACCATTTCGTCTGTTAGCCAAGAACTGATTTATCGTTATGTGCAATGTACATAAATGTATTTTGCGCTCTTCTGCTCAAACTACGCTGTAAATTATCAAAAAAAGGTGCATACTCATTGGTATGTTTATTTGTAAGGAACAATCCCAATTTCATCATTTTTTATCAGATTTTGATGAAATGTTCAAACAATGAGCGGGATAAGCAGCAGATAGTTTCCCAAGAGTTTCATAGATCGCAAACGTCATTGTTCAGCTCATATGATAGGGTAAAATCCATCAAACATAATTTTCTTTATTCCGAATCGTTCGGTCTCACTCAAATTTGGAGGAGGATTGAAGAAAAACGGTTTGATCATATTAATACGGTCGTATCAATACAGAACTATAGAATAAGCGCCGAAGACCTGCAAATCATCCACTTGAAGTCGTGGATTCCCGTGAATTGTTGCGGATTTCTATGTCTTTTAACATTAGGAAATGTTTAGGATTCTCTCCCATTTTTCAATGATTTATACATTCATGGTAAAAATGTGAGGAACGTCCCACACTTTGCAAAAGTTTGGAACAATGTTTACTTAATTCGTTGATAAATATGGTAGTAACCTGGTTTCTGGCCACAAAATTCACAAAAGTAATGGTTCTTGACCGGAACATGAAGTAATTTTATAAGTTGAGTCGGAAATACATGGTAAATAATGATGTGAACGTCCAAAAAATATTTGTCACAAATTTGTTTCAAGTTCAAAAGATAGGTTAAAATGCAAGCTTTGTATCGAAAACCACATGTCGTCTTTGAAAACGTAGTTTCCTGCCTCATCATCCTTCGACGTCTTCATAAACGCTCAGTAAGTGAATTTTTCACACTTCCATCGATTTTTCGGTATATTCACGTCATGTATTGTTATTCGTGTAGTTACCCACATTTTTTGTAAGCTTTCTACTTATTCTCAAAACTCCATGCAAGAAGTGGCATCTTTAGCCATTATTCATTTGAATTTTCCTCTACAAATCCCTCTTTCCAGCAGGAAACTGGTGAAACAAGAAAAAAAAAACAGCTGAGGTGCAAGGTTTGCTCTCTAAAACCAGACGGAAAAATTGATTAAAAAAATTCGTAACCATATTTTTCCTGCCTGCCCTGAAAAGCCTTGCTTGGGGTGTTTGGTACAACATTATCGGAATCTGAATTTTGAATTAATTATATAAATTTTGTATAATAACATATTTTACAACTACATATATATACAGATATCAGTTGTTTGTTGTCAAAATCCTAGAATACGTATTATTTTCGTACATCGAGTCTTCCACAATCACTTCTGTATACAAACGTAGTTCTGGGACTACAGCAGTAGTGCAACGATGGTAAAAAACAGAGCGTTGAGGGTTTGTCTACTTCGGCCTACCGTAGCCTTCTACTAGTTCGGGAACTGTATTAGGTACATGAAAACGTTTTATGACTAATAAGTTTTATAGGTATGGAAGAATTTATTCATTGGAGTAAAATAACGGAGCACTGGTCACAATTTGAAAAACTACTTCAGGAGGGGCGGATAGACCGAGAAATCGGGCCAGCAATGAAAGTGTTGATAGCCATCGCCTGCGCAGTAGAGCGTTGACACGTGAATCGAATTAAAACCGGCGATGACGGACAGGTCAGGATAATTCGAGAATTACCTCGACAGTTTCAACGTAAAGTTTCGGGCGGGATACTACGGTCGTTAGGGCTTAAGGGAAGCAGTAGGTTATGTCCTTAGCCTATTTTCCAGATAGTAAATGTTGAGGTATCAGGCGAAACGGCCACCGACACGCGATGTGTCGACGAAGGTAGGAAGGCACGCCATCACCGCCGGTAGACGCCACCGACGGATTTTCTCCACTTCCTACCTTCTCTTCCTAAGTTGAATCCTATGACCTAAGACTACATTTCCATGGGTCTCCTGAGGGAAGGTACTGGAAGCCATACAATCAGAACTAATGCGCGATCTACTACCAACCTGAGATTGAATTATTTCCAACTACGTAAAACATGACATATCGAACTTTTTTGAACGGGATCAACAGGTCCAAACATTCTAAGATGGATATAAACCGTCGAATAGTTTAGAATTGGTAACAAATCAATGAATGCAAGCCTGTATAGAAATTGAAAACATTTTCCATACTCGAAATAATGAATAATTCACGACAGATCCAAAAAAATGGAGAAAAACGCTGCAAATTCTTTCACTGGGGTTTATTATTCAATTTTCTTGCGTTCATGATTTGAATTTCTACTAAGCTATGGAGTGTGCGTGTTTCACAGGTGATAGAGCGATTATTGAATTTCAGGAGATATGCATAGAGCACGTAAATCTGTTCTCAACCAAAATACCTATTTGGATTGTTCAGTTGATCATATTTGTGTGCCTCCTGAAATTCAATAATCTCTCTATCCACGTGTGAAACGCGAGCACTCCAAAGCTTAGTAGAAATTCAAATCATGAACGCAAGCCAATTGAATAATAAACCACAGTGAAAGAATTTTCAGCGTTTTTTTAATGGTTATCAGAATGCTTCAACCCGTGTATCGGCTACAAAGCCTTTTAGGAGTTCACTCCAGTATCCACATTACTACATCACTACATCACTAGGTTTCTGCGATGAAAACATAAACAAAAATAAACCAAAAAAACACAAATGTTGGCACCATAAATCGGGCCGTATAGCGGGAATGGTTTGAGCTACCTGGGGAAGGGCTCATTCGATTCCTCATGGAAAGTTCTTCAGAAAGAGTCCAAATTTTGGCAGCTTCGACTTTTTTTGAGGTTTTTATAGATTTTACAAAACTTTGACAACCCTTAAAGGGCACTTTAAATTAAGTGAGATGCTGGCTAAA
This sequence comes from Creontiades dilutus, assembly GCA_031894815.1. Lineage (NCBI taxonomy): Eukaryota > Metazoa > Arthropoda > Insecta > Hemiptera > Miridae > Creontiades > Creontiades dilutus. The sequence continues at coordinate 161,183 of JAVIWC010004520.1, forward strand.
GAATTTGGTCGTTTTCGGACCAATATTGATTTTTCCTGAAAATTTCAGATATTTTGCTCCAGCCGTTTGGGAGAAATCGTGTGTACGACGTACGGCGGACGGACGGAATTTTTTTATTGCAGATTCGGATTCTACACCCTTTGAAACGTAAACCATGAAATTTTCAGGGGGGTTAGAATTTTTTTTTTTTTTTTTTTTTTTTCAAGAGCGATTACAAGGGTTTATTATTGAATAATAAAACAAAAGTGAAATTGCAGAATATTGCAAAATCTCCAATATGGGTTCCAAATAATATAAGTCAGTAGATTTTTGTTTAGGAAAAATAACAAACAAAATAAATGCTTACTATTTACTTCCTCCCTCGCTTCCCAATTTCTTAAATTTGCAAATCTCTCCTACGGTCTATCTGAACCTCAGCTTGCACTGTAACTCGATTTGAGTTCTAGATTGACATCTAGTGAAGAAATAGAAGATTGAAACAAAAATTGAGGTAATTTGCAAGGTTCATGAAAACTACATATAAACAAGAAGAGTCCTACTATACTTGAAGATTGGGTGTTGACCATTGTATTTTTCTTTGCTGAAACTTTTTGGACAGAGTATTGAGTTTTAGATCGTTCATGTGTTCATGGTGAATTGTCGAGGAAATAAGACTTTTCCGTTTTTGTGGTTATACTATTCAACGGGAGTTGTGATCCTGAGAATACGTGAATTTTAAGTGGTTTTTGAATTGGCAGGCGAAGGTACATGTTAACATTTCCGCTCATTTCCAAATAGTATAATGAATGAATGGAAAACAAGGGTATTTGGAAACTAAATTGCAAAGCATATATATAATCCACATTATTAGGCGGCGGGCTGGGCCCGCATGAGCTGATTTTTTTTTTTTAATATTGAGCTTATTGGGAAAGATAAATGAATTGTACAGTTATAACTCTTGATCGATTCCAGTTGAAAGCAGATACCAGTTCAGATCTTTATGACCTTGATGCCTTCCAGTACCTTGCTAAAGCCAGCCAATTTGCACCATTTAACATTTATGAACAACTCATCCGAGATCTCTGCTGATCCGAAATTGGCAACACGGAACTCTTAAGGACCGTGCATTGAGCTACAAAACGCAGAATATTTTCGGGTTCACCCTTTCGCAAAGAGATCACATCTCACTGACGATGTCAACAGTTAAGCAAGAGCAGATCACTCCGAACTTTACAGACCCATCTTAGTTCGAATTTGGAGGATTTTAGGGTATCAATAGTTTAAACAATACAACTAGTGTCCAAATTGAAGCGTGGGTAAATCCGTTTCTGCTTCGCCAGATCTCGTGCCAAGGTATCCCCCTCCAAGCCATTTCCAACCTTTCACATAGGCAATTTCCAAGTAGTCTAAAAATTGAAAAAAAAAACTTTCTCAGACAGACAGTACGCCAGCTGTAGGGACTGGTCAATGGACAATGATATCGTACTGACATTCAATCCTCAAACACCTTCAGTATCGTGATAAATTAACCTGTCGAGTATTCAACGCCTCCGGAAGCAACCATTTCGTTAATGCCTGCTTATTCGTACTTCTACCCATCTTGGATCCAGCTCTTATTATTCCCGCAATTTTTTGAAAGAAAAATGAAAAAGAAAGAAAGAAAGAAAGAAAGAAAGAAGATACATATCCAAAGTTTAATCTGGTAGTTCTGAGGTGTGATATAAGAGTAAAAATGTTGGTAAGAAACAAATATTTCTTCGTCGCTTGAAAAAATTAACACTTTGATTATATTCATTTCATCCATACAAATGTTACGGTACTTTCTTTCAGATCGTTTCTGAACAGTTACGTTTCAAGTTGATGTCTGAATACTAATGTGACAAGGAGTTATTCATATCTAAATACTAAGAATAACAATTAAAATGCAATTTTATCATAACTTACCAATATTTGGATGCTGAAGTTTTCGACATATTCGGGCTTCTCTTTCTAATTTCTGGAAGTCTGAAATGTCAAAAAGATATGAATTAGACGTGAGTAAAACCATTTTAATATTCTTTTGATGTAAAGGAATCCTTCATTATATAAAAATAAGCAAATATTTGTAATTGACGAACATCATGATTTTGTTTCAAGGATTGGTAGCTGCTACTTCATTTTCGAAGAAAAGTAAATTCATATTCATGAACCAAACTAGCCCTCCTGTTTTATTTTCAAGATTTTAGTGTTCTAGGGTACCAGTCAACGTTAGGTTTGAGCTGTAATTACTTCAACGACTAAAATATACTCGTCACTGAATAATAGCTATCACAGTTCGTTACAGGGAAATTATGTTTTTCGAATGATGAAAATATGCTTTCCATAAACAAATGTAAAGAATGTCGAGTCCACGGAAAGGAAGAGAAGCGTCCAGTGTCCCCTCCACCTGGCTCAAGGCGGCCTTCCCCCGGGAAATTGAAGACGGCAGTTTTTCTTAGGAAGCAGCGAACTGCACAAAATTTAGTCCGGAGAAAGCTGCGGTAGGAAACAATTAGCTGTTGTTTCCTACCACATCCACGACTCTTAAGACGAATAGCCCCGTCGTAGTATCCAGTGCTCAAAGCAGTCCCCCTCGCGTTCGGAACAAGCTATCGCCCCATCGTTCTCGACGTTAAGGTACCACATGAGGAGAGACTTTAGTTTAGGGTTAATTAATAGATAATTAGGATTAAGCCGAAGTTCTTAATTATAGTCTTTATTCAGCTTGATTGCCAACTTTTCCTTAAATACTAGTACCTAATTGAATCAAACACCCCAAAACTAGCACTGAGAAGAATAATGCCAGTATAACAATCCCACAGTAACCGAGCAATGTAAGTGAGACAGGTGAGTTCAAGTTTTGCACAAAATGCGCCATTGATTCGGTTTTTTGAAGCGAATATCGACTGAAACCAGTCGTCGATATAAAAAGAGTTGATTACGTGAAGCCAACCAATGAAGGATCGTCGGAAGTCGATCTCTATAATTAGTGCGGAAGGTACGCCGAGTATACGATTCTTCCCTTCTTTTAATTGAAAGGATGGTTCAAGCACTTGGGTATTAGGAAGGAAATTAAAGAAATAAGACGATTTAAAAACGATATGAATCAAAGGGTCAGCCATCATTCAATTCAATTGGCAGAATCGAGGTTGTTCATTTTTTGCTTTACTTGACTTTATGAAAACTGCACCGACTATTTTCCTTAGTTTCCTTATTTAGATGACAGTTTAACTACTATTACTCTACTCCCTTTATTTTCTTTATGAAATAGGTTTGTTTAAGTTGCTAGAGTTAATTTTCCCAAGACCAACTTTACAAAAAAACGGCAATTGAGGACTCTAAATTAATTATGCCACGAAATGGAGGAGTTTTCCACTGTTTTTCACGGACAACTAATAACCGTTAAGGAAATTGTAACTTCCTCGTTTCAGGACAACAGTTTGTTATGGCGTTGAAAAGCTGTGAAATCCCAGTTTCCTTCCATCCATACTAGTTATCCTCAGGAACAAGAACGGTTTTAGAAATCTTACTTTGACAGAAACAAGGAAAATCGTGTTTCTTGTTTCTGCGGTTCTAACGTAGGCTCTACGTAGTAGTAATTTGAATTGGCATTTTCTTCTGTCAGTCTTGGTAAGCCGTCACACGTGTTATACTTTAGGTTTACCATTGAGGAATATTTGCTGTTACATGGGTTACCACCGTTTGTTTACAAGTGTGGTGTGAATACCTATAGCCTCCTATTTCATTAAATGACTACCCCGATAATATTATCTGTAAATCCATTACGAATCCCAGCAGCTCTATAATCCATAATGACAACGTTATACCACCACATGACTACTTGTCTCATTCATACAGCAGTTGGTTGGGATATCGGACTCTAGAAGCTTTGTTGTAAGTTGAAGAGATTTCCAGTGTGAGCTCGTGAATTAAACCGTACCTCTGTTTTTCAGTCCTGAATGTACTAAACCCGCAAGACTCCTATGAAGTGCAATTGTAGTGTTTGTGGTATTTCCCGTCTATTCTAATTAAGTAAAACGTGTGGATCGTCTATAACCTCAACGATGAGAGATATAAATTGCCATGGGTGACAAAAAATTGGAAAAAAACATGCAGCCTATTATTCAGTTGAAAACAATACAATGCGCTACCCAGAATGATATTTTTTCGGCTTTGACGAGAGAAAACTCTGTTTGCTTCCTTGAAAAGGCGAACCAACAGAAATTAATGGGCGAAATTGGGGTGCTTTGTTCGCTCACGCAACTACTCATCCATCAAGAAATGACCCAATTATTCGAGGGTAAACAACACGGGCTTATTGATTGTTTGCTCGATGGAGTGAAAGAACATCGATTGGTTGGATATCAACTTTCGGCTATGCGTCAAGATTAGAAGGTTCAATGATGGAAAAATCTCAAAGTCACGAATGGGTAACTTATCAATATGGGTAATTTATCAATTTATTATCAAACCATCCAACAACGTCTGGCATGTTGGAGGTTACTGCAGCGGTTCACAGTAGCAAACAGTTGGTGGTGATGAAATAGTAGTACCTATCTTATAGTATCAGTTGAACTAACTTGTACTAAGTAGTGACGTAATTACAGTTTGAGCGGTTAATCGTGTGCTTCTTATCTTTTTTCATGTTGTTAAAACAGAAGACAGATTATGGAGAGCAATTTTCAACTTGTGTTAATTTTAACGGTAATCAACATGGCCGAGTTGATGATTTGAAAGCGCTTCTGTCATATTATATGCTGTTATCAATTGTGATAAATTTTATCAGGGAGGTGACACAAAAGAAAAACTGATATTCACACTGACAGCTATAACTGCACTTAAAAAACCTAATTCTTGAACCATAATTACATGGTTTGAGAGAAATTGAGTTATTTATAAGATCGAAACTGTTAAGTTTCTAGCAGTTTTATTGAATTTTTGTTTTTAAATCAGATTTGAAACACACTGATGATGAATTATACTATCACACATTTTCAGTTAACATGGCTGTCCAAATTGCGATGAGATTCATATCGCACCACTTTGGTGGCTCTTTCCAACAACCCCCTAATTTCAAGCGAATCAGAAAACTTAGATCATGAAAAAAAGATGTTTCATAAAATGCTCACAAACTGATAAGAATGTGAAAATTATTTAAAATAGTATAAACACGTTGGTCCGAAGTGCTACACTAGTACACGTTGGTCAACTATGTGCCTACAAAACTATTGAACCTAACTTTTCAAAAAGTTAAAAACTAAACGAAAACCCAAGTAGGTAAATATATTATCTTTTTGTAATCGAGTTTTAAGGAATTCAGTAATAGCATCATAGATATTACTAGAAATAAATTTCCCGAGTAATAACAGCCTCTGAACACAGCATTACAAAATAAACACGGCGTTAGTTAGATTAAATCTGCACAACACGCGTGCCTTGATGGCGAGGTATACCCTCACCTAATGACACTTGACATTCTGGCAACCTTCCCGGGTAGCAAATAATTAATGAGGCTGCTTTGCCTTCGATATTCTGGTAGATGTACGATTATGAAGGGACTGTTGCATTGATAATTAACCACAGTCATTAGCATATAGGTAATATTGATTTTACAATAGTTCTCACGTAACCCACATTCCGAAGTTCCAGAATACCGCGGTTCTTTGTTGAATATCCCTCCAGGAAATTCTCTAGGTATAATGTAGAAATACATAACGGTAGATGTTTTATGACAATTTTTTCAAGTTTACTACATTTTATCTGATCTCAAGAGTGGTTTGAAGTATCGATGGGAAATTGGTTTCAAACCAACAATTTTAACGAGTTTTCTAAATTTCAAAATCAAAGTTGGAGTACTATTTCTCTATTGATTGATTAACAATCTCACTACCGTATCAGGAAAACAATCATAGTAACATGAACTCTCTAGATAACGGATGCAGAAATACAGACACACATATACATGTTTCTATATTTATACAGGGGTCCCGTCTATTTGGGCCCATTAAGGAATTACAGCCATACGGTACGAGCTGTCAAAAAATTGAACCGGACCTTTTCTATAGTATTTTCATTCTGCTTAAAGGTGTCGCATCCCGTTTTTCATTTTTTGATGTTTTAGTGCCTCAAATCTTCAATTGATACTCGAGATTATCTCTGGACCCCCCCTTTTTTATTTTAGTTTTCGATCTATGTTGAATTTGAAAGAGAAAATGCATCGTTGAAAAATTTTTTTAGAGACTTTGTTTCAGAGTTATTTCACTTTTTGAGAACAACGAAAATCGATGTATTATTTTATAAAAAACGATTTTCTCCAATTATCGTCAATATTTTTTAGATTTTGACCACATTTTTGAAATCAGCATCAAATTTCCTTCTAACAGAAGCCAGTTTCCATCATCAACAATCATCATCAGAGGATTGACACTTCAATTCTTGCCTCAAGTGGTAGTAAATAACTAGTACACATACAAATTTCACCAGATAAGTTTTATTGGCAGGAGCAAGGGGACTATTTGAAACGCAGGTGATTTTAATGGAATAAAAAGTGCCAATGAAATCTGTCTAATAAAATTTGTAAGTATACTACTTATTTATTACCACTTGATGCAAGAATTGAAATGTCAATCCTCTGATAATGATTGCTGATGATGGAAACTGGCTACTATCGATAGGAAATTTGATGCTGATTTTAAAAATGTGGTCAAAATCTAAAAAATATTGAAGGTAATTGGGGAAAAGCGATTTTTATTGTTCGCAAAAAGGGATATATAAGGGATTATGGCTGTAATTCTTTAATGGGCCTATATAGATGGGGCACCCTGTATATTTCGTTAAGCATTAAAATCTATAAGCCACCTTAGATAATGTGTTAGTTGCCTAATGAGAAAGTGGATTCCCGTTTGACTAATTTTATGAAGTCATTATTGTCACTATATACCCATATACATTTGTTCACCATTCATTCAATTCATTAAATAGCTTCAACTTCCAGGAATAAAATGGGGATCGTAGTTTGATTCTATCAGTTGCTATCCTTTTTGTCCGGTGGACCTCAATCCTCATTGAAGATTCCCTACAATTAATTTGAAGCTTGAAACCCTTGAAATTCCCAATACCATTGTTTATTTATATGAGTGGGAAAACAATCAGTGGGAGCATTAATTCCAAGAATGTTATCGTTCAATATGTTGAACTGTTCACTTATCGACCCTCGATCGATTTTGAGGATATAATGCTGATCTTCGGAATTCTTGAGAATCAACGACGTAATAGTGCACCTTACAATCTTCACTTTTTGTTTAAATATGAAGACTCGATCCTTAAACCGTCCATGAACTGCGGAAGGGTTTTTTTTTCTCGGGGAAACACGAGCCATTTTCCCGCTCCTCAGTGAATGGGAAACATTCCTAGGGCTTACTCGAAGGGATAAAATCGCCAAGTACCCACTCGTGCTTCGCTCCTAGAAGGTTGGATCGATCAGGTTGTAGGATGGGGCGTGGGGAGAGGTCGGCCGCCGGCGGGAACCCGCGATGAACAGCCAGAAAGGGTTATGATACTCTCTTCCAGTTTTCGCTTATTCTGCAGAATACCCTCATATATTCGGCGGAGCGCTTCCTTCACCCCATGGAAACTTTTCCCGCCTCCTTCTAAACCTTCAAAGAACTCATCCTACTTCTTTGTTCGGGCCTTTCAATAGGAAGGTTGACTTGTTATACACGTCAACTATACTGTTTCCGCGACGACATATAAAATGCAGACATTATTTTCAATGGGGGAGTTGAAAAAGTTTGTTAGCATAAATCAATATTTCAACTTATACCTGTTTCACATTTCTGAGTAACCCATTATGAATAACGATCAAATAAAGGATATCCGGTCATGATTAGTATTATTACCAAAACATTCGGTACAGGGCCCACTCATATTTCTCAAATCAACATCTACCGCACGGAGCCCCCGAGATTGTCACCCAAACACATCGCTGACGTTTAACCCTAACGCAGCGCTCCGCTAGCCAACTTTCACTCTCGATTCCCCTAAACTCATTATCGTCGTTATTTGTTGAAACTACTAACTATTGAATGATTGTTCAACATGAAACGAAATTAATGGTTCATTGTAGAAGTTATATAATATCAGATATATTATATCTGGCGATAACAACTACATTTTCTCAGAACGAGCAGGTTTGGCTAGCATCGAACCACCAATGGTTTCAAAAGAATATCATTCCATCCTGGATTTTTGTTCTGAAACTTCTTTTGATTCTCTTCTTTTGTCCAGACTTCTGCTTTAATACCACTAAACATGAGTTTACAATTATGGACTGGATGTTGGATAATATTCCTACTGCTTCCCAAAGTCACCTCCTGCGATTCAATCTGGATATCATTTTACCCAAGTAGAAGCAGTGGTAGGAGATCAAGCCAAGCTGTTTCAATTACGTTCACTCAATTTGTGAAGGAAGTAGATTAGCTGAAACTGAATCCACAGGCATTTTTGAAATGATACCCTTTACTTTATCGAAGGTATCGCTCGATTTCGATTTTTCAGCGACCAGATATCTCGTGCCGCATCTCAATACTACTGGCTGAGGAGGTATCCCAGGTATGCCTTCTTAAATTTGGAAATATGTGGTTAAGTATGTAATTGTAATCGGAATATGCGAAAATATATAATCGACACGAAATATTTAAAACATGTAACATCAAAATTATATAAATCGACTGTAAATGATTTTTTTTAAGGCCGACTGATCATGTCAGGTTTCTTAAATCTTAAATACTAAGTAAATATATGAAAATTTCATCGCTAATCATAATTTTTACATCCAAATTACGTTCAAAACAATCTGAAAATTTGAATAATGTACTAGTTTAATAAGAATCTATCTATCTATCTACATGTCTATTTTATTTTTTTCTCCAAAATCTGTTTTGAATTAAGCCGGTGCCTTCAGAAATAGACTCCTCAATGAGGCCTGCAATTCCCAAAAGCTCTCATTCTCGTTTATAAACCTCCAAACTCCCCTTTAGTCGCAATCAGAAGAGCTGTAACTACCGTTGTTAGCTGCCCGCTCCTAGAATTTCAGATCCACCCTTTAGAGGTTCCTAAACCCACCAGGGCCCAATTAAATTATTCGGCGGAGCGGAAAGCCCTGGTACCGGGGTCTTCTCACACTGGCCGTGCAACCAGGAAAATGCCTGATCCCGCCCCAACTTCAACGCACCACAATAATTTCCTCTCGGCCCTTTTATGTATTAAAGGGCTCTCCAACTGACCGTTAATGAGACGGGGAAGTTTTTGAGATTAAAGTACCTCTTTTGTCAAGAACCTGCAAAGTTTTTCGTTCATTTAGATTTTAATTGAACCGCAATCAATAGTGTTTGGATAAACCCGGAAGATGACGCTTGTTGAAGTGGTTGAGCGCTCAGTCGTGATGGCAAGTAATTTTTCATTATTTCTACTACTTGAGCTTAACAGGCTTAAAATGAAATGTTCCACAAAGGTGTTCATCCTATTATCGTTTTTCATATTCTGCTGAACATAAGAGACAATTCATGGTTATTGATTTTTGTGTGGATTTTGCCTGTGACAAGTCAGCATCTTCCAATTTCATCATCAATGAAACCCCCTTTCCCAGCTACATGTTTTCTAAATTTTGCAAAAGTATTTTGGAAGTTATTGCTTTCGTTCTAGAAAAAGATAAGATGAAGGTGTGATGAGAAGACATAAGACTTGGGTGCACAGCGCATTAGAGTCCATCCACATAGAAGGGGAATTTTAAAACCCCGTTTTATCATTCAACCAAAGAAAAGCACATTCTACGAATATTTAAAAATGATCTAAACAATTTCAATTTCTTCCTCAATAAGTTTTAAGAAAAGCTGAAGAAGTAAGACTTCTAGAGGGTACCCATTCCACCAAGAGAACGTCTTGCTATGTGCTTGAACTTTGTGCCGACACTTTCGTTTCGATTTTATCTAAAAGTACCAGCTTACTATTTGTCAAAACAGTTGAAACTGCATGGAACCTTGATAAATTGTTTAAATCTTCGGTAACTGTGCAGCCATTGTATCGATACAAAAGAAGCTAGGGGCCACAACCAACTTTTTCTGTACCATTAGCGAATTTTTGGAAAAAAATCAAGCTATTGAAGAAGCTGCAAAAAGTGTGAAGCACAAATTTTCTCATTTTTCTATTCGAAATCCGTTTTGCGGTATTCTAAAACGATGTTACCACGGGTTACATATATCCTACTTTTTCGGAGAACAGAAGATTGACATACTTATTTCTCCAAAATATCCTGTCTTCAAATCCTTCAGCACAACAGGTGCCATTCGTCACACCACGTTTTTACAGCAAGGAAAAAAGTTTGGCAAGATTTCGTCTCATCGACACACAGATTCGCAGCCAGAGAAATCTCAGCAGCCAGAGGAAATATAATTGTAGAAGGCCAATATATAGATTGTTCAATACCGTGACGGAGAGCTCTACTTCCCTCTCCTCAAAGTCCAATCACTCATATGACTGTCTGGGTTAAGCAGAGTGCAGAGTGCCAATCTCGCCCAGAAGCGTTTTATGTTGGCAAATCCACGACGCCTCAACATAGGGCCTCAGTAAGCCAGACCTTGAAGCTTCCTGTAGTCATCCACGTTCAGACTAACCAAGCCACATTTGATGAGTATAAGTTTTACGCTCCTTGCCAAAGGGAAATGATCGGCTTCTTCAACAATCGGAGAGGGCACATATACGGATTTTGGGTGCCAACAAACCACCTGGGCTCAATATCAATGAATGAATTGAAACGTGCTGGGAAATGAGGTAAGAAGAAAAAATGGGTAACACCCCAAGAACAGTTGTTGATGATGTGGCAGTTGGTTATGAAAAGCGTCGCCGAATCAAGTGACTAATTCCCACGAAAACAACCTGTTGCATTCATTCTTGTATTTCCTGTACTTTAAAAAAGAGGCAATTCGCCGAAATATCAACTGTACTCTTTCTTGTTTATTTGACAAATTTATTATTATCTGTGTACAGTTCGTTAGAACCGTCGCACAGTGGGCTGAATCACTAATTTAGGTGGACAAAATTCTGAAACTTGTCCATATGCAACCTTTGGGTTCCCAGATCACGGAAAAAATTATTTAAAAAATCAAATTAATTTTTTGACATGATTGGCGAGCACACAGTGGTCTAAAATCAAATTGATTTGCTAAAATTTAAAACTTTCCTAAATTCAACGATTGAAGTCCCAGAATACGGGAAAAATTATATTTAAAAATCTAATTCATTGCAACATTTAAAAACTAGAAGGATTGATGAAACAAATCCTGCAAACGAATCCGTGGAATAACTTGGCGTTAATGTAGTTTTTCGTTATTGAATAGGGGCATACATTTACAAGTTGCTAAGTTAAATCCACAGGTAGAACGCAATGTATATTCTATTACGAATGCAGAAATTTAATGTCTTACCTGTCTCAGCAATGTCCATTGTTGAATAAAAGCAATAGAACTTCGCGCTACACACACCTTTAACATAATGAATGGCCATCGAACAAAGATAATCCCACTGCCGATTATCAGGCACTTGCGTAAACATGACTGATTCAGTCCTTTACTATTTGTTTGTAAACACAGTATGGAGGAAAATATTAGTATTTACAGTCTCACTAACTAATAATAAAAAGCTAAAGCACTCAGAAATTCCAGACTTTTGACTTGACTTTTATCCACCTAAATTGGTGATTTAGCCCACTGTGCGTCGGTGAAAAATTCGTTCTTTACATATTTATATATCCCGATTACATGTACAGCCCAAATAGTCACCGACGAACAGTAAACTCAACTAGACGGTAAAAGTGCGGGCTCGGCGCAGTCATGTGTGAACTACCACGTTGAAATCCCATTAAAGAGTTTTCCCGTCTCCGGTTGACAACTTCACGCTGCCGCGTAACCACCTGGTCCTATGATGGCAAAAACTGACGAACCAACACGAAGTTTCACCTGTACCTTGAAAGATCTATGTGAAGGTTTAGCCGGGCTGGCTCCTGGCCCGCTCATACAAACATGTTGTGTTCGGGAGGTTGCAGTGATAACAGCTTTTATCTGCCCGAAACTCCCGAAATTATCGAATGCTTTTCCCTATGTATCGTCATGTACATACTTTATGTATCTGTTTCTGCCTACGCGACTTTGTTGACATAGTAAGATTCAAAGGCTCCCGACAGAGCATTGTACTGTCTTCCCCCGTCGAGTAGGCTCATACCACTCTGCTCGCAGTCTCTCTCTAAAGTTGTACAAACGAATGAATCAGCTCGCGTTTCAATTAATTCAAAAGTCAAATTTGATAATTAATTTCAACGTGAAACGTTTCAAGATTTCTGTGAGTGGTTCGCGAAGCATCCCTCTTGTCATATCTTGTGTTCTAAAATTGGCTACTCCTCGTAAGTGGAACAATTTGCAGCGGCGATCTACCATTACATCCATCCCCCGGGCTGGAGAAACCCTCAACGGAAACGGTGAGTCCAAAGCATTTTCCATCTTCTTGCGGTTGTGCCAATTTAACGATAAAAAGTCCTGTTTGTTCAATCATTATAAATTATTTCTTCCCAAGTTCCGTGGTGGTAACCGACTCCATATTTTTCATTTTTGGAAGTTACGCCACGTACCCAAAAAAGTATTCTACTTCGGTAAAAGAGAAATTGTGTCATTTCAGCTTTAAATGCAACAGTGATTCACTAAAATAATGAGAAAAATGTGCTTTTTCACACCATGGCACGATAAGGGACCCTTTTGATCCTACTTTTTTCCAACTCATTACCACCTACACTCCCTTTCTTCAATGGTCATTCCAGTAATCAGACCCCTTCCTTGAGTTAAGACGTTTAGCATGCAACACCCAGAGGATATTATTGAAGCTCAAAGGTTTATCTTAGGAGTAGCAGTTTCAAGAAACAGGAGGTAGGAAATGTGGCAAAAAGAAAGTTTCATGCATAAGTACGGGCATTCTACTTTCTTTTGTTCTTTAACGTTAGGGACTAAAACGATGTTGGACACGTAGAACTTTCAAACAGGGAATGTGGAGTAAGTACCATTTATTTCTATAGGGTAAAAGTTGATGTTGAAGTAGCACGAAGGTGGACCTGCTGTCTGTATACAATAAGTTGGACGGAGATGAGATTTGTTATGTTTGATAACGACGAAATTTCTCCTAATCAATTCTTCAATATTTGAACGTAGCAATTTGGCTGAACTTCGAAACCCAATCCTTCCATATGACGATAGCTTTCTTACCACGGTTCGGTAACTTATAATTAAAACTATTCAATTATCCACCTACGAGGTTCTTTAATAACGAAATACCATCGCAATTACCTTCCCATCCTACCGCGGGCTGTAGGTAAATATCATACCTTATACCTACTAAAATTACAATACAAATGGACGACTCCCTAACGGCGTAGAGTAATACTTTGAAATAGCCTATTACGGCTTTCTGGTAGCGTCCACAGTCCTTTTCGCGGGTAGTACTTCATAAACTGTTCGAACCGGTAAGCCCCATCTGAAAATCGACAATAGGATCGTTTTTGAATTAGCTCATTTTATTAATAATTACTCTCACACTCTTTTCTCGGCTCACACCTACTGCTTTTTTAGATTACATGCTGAATGTTTATAATCTCTTTTGATGCGTACAAGTACCTTTTTTGACGAGTGTCCAAAAGTTTTTCTCGGAAATAAAATTAAAATCGAAATAATTAAGTGGTTTATATGTGATATTACCTTCTTACTTTATTCTAGTTTGCTCTATTCTTAATAGCCATTGAAGAACAATTTCAAGAATGTTATTGGTTAAACAATTCCAGTCACGGAGCATGATCGTTTGAGCCAATTATCCCAATATTATCGTATAAAATTTGTGTTAAATTGGATTGAAATTTTATCACTTAGCTCTTGAGCGTTAAATTGTATTTTTTTTTTAGATTTTATCAATTTTTAGGACATATTACTGAAGTAGATTGCAATTTTCAGCTAGAGTTTGAGCTTCAATTTTTGAATGACCCAGTTCATGTTTGATGAACTTTTTCCTTGAAAAATATGAATTCAAAAATTTTTAGACGTTTTTGTTGAAGTTTCTTTAATTCCTTTTTTGTAAAATTTCATCAATAAAATGTTCTCAAAAATTATAGTCCAACGAACTCATCCTTCCGTTTGGAATGCTTGATGTTTGGTGGATACAAAGTTGTTATCTCAACCCTGTCGACAGTTATCACCTGGATAACCGGTACATCTTTCTGTTCATGTAAAAAAGCGTAAAATCCAGGAATAATTTCAAAATGCTTCAAACCGGATTTCAATCAAAAGAGTTTCTAAGAATTGGCATTTTGAAATTTTTCGAAACACTGCAATAGTTTCATTATTTAAAAAAGATCGCAAAAATACATAAAAATAAGAGAATTTTACTTAAAAGTTTTAAGGAACGATGTTTTGCTCGATTGGTTCAGGAAGAATTCAATTATCCGCGTATTGATTACAAGCACCTTCAGGCCCACTGTCCCAAGTACTTTCATCCGTGAAATTCATAACAGCGAGGAGATTATTCGTTTCTACTGAACAATTATTCGTAAATTGTTAAACAGAAAAAGAGCCGAGATCGGTTCAAATTGACTTACATCTTCTCTCATTAGCCTTTGACACTAATTGGCTCTCGGTGATAGGATGTACGGTTTTTTATCATCCACTGATACACGTAAAATCCAAAGAAGTTGGATTATATCAGACTCTAACAAAACTAATGCCCGCAAGGAAACTATGTATAACAATAATTTATCCATCAATTTGTCCAATAAAGACACATCGGAATAATTGTGTCGGTTCCCACACTAGAGCTGGAGTAGGCAGGACTGATACTTTATTCTCATGTTCCTGACGACTCCTAGTTGAGGAAACATCTTTGGTCCAACAATAACTGTTTCTCCACTGTTTAAATGAAACACGTCTGATATCATATTGCCTTCAAAAACTTAAGGCCATGCCTCCTGTTCAGGAACAGGTCAGAACAGGAACCATCACATTACGAAATTATTGCAAGACAACTAAACTGCAAATTGACGAGATTCAACTTTTTGCAATGTCCTTCCAACCATTATAGACAAAAAAAGTGAAAGATGATTTCATATATTTGTACCATTTTAGTATCGTCTTCATCGTACAAATACGTTTTCCATGCGACGATGTCTCATGTCGATTGAGATTAAACTGTTATTCCAGTGAGTTTTATTCATTTTTGTATGAAATTGAATTTGTATGATTGAAGTAACTTAGAAGAAAAGGAAAATTCATGTGGCCTAACTAAACAGTCGCAGAGGTGACTTGTGAAAGTGTACATTGTCGAAGCCTGTGTGGTAATTACTCTACCAACTCGCTAAGCTTGGTATTCAATTTCAGGTGTGTGATTGGAGCCTCATAGACGAGGTCTGATAGCCTCTGATAGCCGGGCAGATCCTCCAGCTCGCTATTTCAGAAATAACTCAACCGGTTGTGCTTGGGTTCACCCGACCTATAATTTATCTTTCGATTCCACTCGACGGACTAAGCCTCAAACCGAGTGACGTGAAGCTTGTTTGTGTCGTAACTTCGCGCCGCATCCTCCATTCACGAATCTCAGAATTTCGTACTTATAAACACATCATTAAATCAACCTGAAACACAAGATGGCTCCAAAAGACAAAACTATAGAATTAGTGAAAAAGGTTATTTTGTAATGGCCTTTTAAAACATTTAGCCTGAAGGAACGTTAGCATGATTTGTTGGATTACAAATAGTCACGCAATCAAAAGGTTAACGGCATCCGATTTTTAAAAGTGCACTTATCTGAATTCCGAGCTAAGATTAGGTGGAAAGTTAGTAAATTGAACTATTTGGAAATTAAGTTAATTTAAAGGGCAAATACTCGTTATGAGGCTAGACTGTACACTATTATATGTATTTTCAATGATTTACATGTTTTTTTCCGTTTATTCAATTGTTACTACTAAAATTTCTGCTTTAAAGTTGATTTCAGAATAAGTCTTGAATTGCTGTTGTTCTTGTTGTACTAAACATGTTTTACTCTTTAATTTAAAGTGAATAACATTTAGACAAACGAACCAAACAATTAAATTAAATTTTCGTATTTCGTACAAAACTTTTTACGTTGATGTTCAAAATTCAAATTATCTATTGATATAAAAATATGGAATTAAATACATATTTGACAAGTTTTTTTTTTTTTTTTTTCAAATTTGAACATCATTTTTCTGAAAAATAGAACAAATTCAACTTTTCTTCTGTGACGGTTGGACTTTCTACGAGTAAAAATCTTTTTTAATTTTTTTATTTTATTTATTCATTTATCATTACCGTAGTTTACAGCCATTTTTCGTATATTGGAAATAAAAATTGACATTTTTTTTATTTAAATTGATCAACAAATCAGCAGCTCACATATATTTACAAATAAAGACTTTGTTCAAATAATATGTTTGTTTATATATATTATATAAAACTACACTTTGCGATAAATTCAAAAATTTCTCCATCAATAATTGATTATTATAGTTTTAAGTGGAGTGAACATTAATTTTGACCATTCTTCAATTTTATCTTTTTATTTTAAACTAAAATTGAAAAATTGTCAAGATTAATGTTCACTTCATTTAAAACTATAATAATCAAATAATGTATTTGTCTTTCAAGTTCTGGGCATTCCATGATGATATGCTGCAGAGTTCCTTCTGGCTGTCCGCACTGGTGACTTCGGGTGGATTGCGCTGTCCAATTTATTTAGGTATATTTCTTAAACGGCATATTTTTTATTTCGATTCCATCATACGTTACGCGTGGAAGTATAAATATTTATTTACACGAAAGTTGACCAATTTCTTGCTTAGCTGTTGACGACAGTTCGTTGTTACAAACCTTGAATAATAAACAAGCTGAGGAAATACTGAAAAACCCGTGTTAATTTAAATCAACGCCGAGTTGAAGAAGGTTAAACCGGAGGGTTTAATTAGAGAAGCAAATGGCATTCACTGGATTCACTCTGTTTCGACGAAAGAGAAAATAAGTACAATTTCCCCGGAGGTTATCCATCAAAACGTTCGGACACCTTTCTTCGCTTCGTCTTAATCCCCCTCAGGAGTTCGGAAGGTTGATGGATGAGCCGCGAGTCGGTGCTGTGGGGAAAGAAGCTGATGCCTTTGACGGCATTCCAACGCCCAGTCCCACTGCGGAAATCAGAAATAGCCTCTGCAAGGCTCTAAATATAGCGAAACTTTTACATAGGCTCCACACCCCCGTCTATGAATAATTCTGAGTGACAAGGGTAAACATGGTGTGTCACCGGTCACCACGTGAGGCGCGATGTTCTTCATTTTACCTCTGGTGGAGGAATTAAGTTTTCGACAGCGTTGGAGAAATCCATACTTTTGGGTTGTTTGGCTGAAATTCAAAGATGAATAGACTAGGTGAAAACAGAATCTAACCTTGAATAATTGACGAATGAGCCAGAGTGTTCAGTTAATTTGCCGCATTCATAACTGTTGTTGCGTTATTAAATCTAAAGTACATTTAGAGGTCCATTTTTGGTTCAATTTTGTTGAAATTATGACAAGGAGTTTTTATATTGTAGGTATTTTGTTGGATTCCCCCACTAAAACAGAAAATTTGACCAGAATATATTTGCCAGAATTCCTGTTCACTTGCATCTGTATCCAACCATTCTGTTGTTTTTACAGTTATTTATAATGAGTGGAGGAGTTCCGAAACTAGCTAAAACAATTCAGAGCTGAAATTGAGTCGTTGGTATTCACAAGTTCAGAAGCGCTTCAGCTATCGATCGACTACATACGGTTTCTCACAGCTCCAAACCATTTAGACTCAATTTGACCAAAGACATCTCGCAACAATTCCAAAGCCTGCTAAAACACACGTGAAACTAACATAAAATCAGCAACAAACCTTCCAATCCAAAAATTTTGCCCGTTTTCATCCTATTTGATTTTAAAAAGGTTTTGCATCCTAACAAGGATCCCATTGCAGTAATTTATTGTGAAATCTAGTTGCATTATTTCGAATTTAGGTTAGAAAACCATGCAGCTACCGTGTTTGGTCAAGGATGGATTTAAACAAGTTTAGAAACTCCCCTGCTAAACTAAGTACCCCACAAATGGAAGCCGATATTTTCGCTAGACCGTACTCGCGTAACTAACCATTGTTAATTCCTTGAGCTCCTAACATACAATGAAGCTCGCCTTGTAATTGCAGAATATGGAAATCGATATTAATTTATTCTCGCTTAACATTTCCTTGATTAAATTTGTATGTTTTGTTTACAATGTGATGGAGGGCGATGGGATTAAGATAGTGAAGGTTCCAACGAAAACAATCGAAAGATAGGCACCAATATTGTAGTCGAGTTCCGAAAAAACTGTCTCTTTTGTGACTTATCATCATTAATATTGAACGGAGGAAGGCCAGAAAAGGTTCTATTCTACTAAGCAGACAATTACCATATGTTCCTCTCATTTATAACAAACATTGGTCTATGGACCACCTTAGGGTTATTTCGTGATTTTGATATTTCCTTATTGTGACCAAGGAAAGCATTGATACCAATCGATGAACTTCGCAAAGTTGTTAATCACGGAACAAGGTCCGGTGAAGGGTTTTACTTTCGATTTTCAGAATTATAAAATGGTTTCTGTGTGGTAACTCTATCAAATGTTGAATCAGATCAGATATCTCTCTTATCAAATCTGATTAGTATGGCTTGATAATTATAATCGTCCTCTGTAAAGAATCACACTATTCAAATGCTGCACTCACTTACCTATTCGGCAGAACAAATAGATAATTTCCGTATTAGTTATATTATCTCCTGGCTCAGTACTTTTTCAATTCAAGTGTTATAACAATTTTGACAGCAATTTCTGTTTCTTTCAATTAGTTCCTTTCCATTATTTGTTACGAACGGTGACTTCATCGCACTCCTCATAATTACAAGAAACCAACGTTTTTGGTTTTTGGTATTTTGTTATAGCATCACAATGGAAACTAAAATTGGGGGACAAATATACTTGACACAGAACAAAAGCGACTGGGTATTTGCACATGGACTTTTGAAAATACTTACCTACCTCAAGGTAAATACATTAAATAACCGGCTCATGTTCATTCTATTTAACTATCATATTTTCCTTTTCTACTCGAATCTATTCATTTAAATCAACTTTCTCTTAATTATTTGGATTTGTAACATTGTAACACATGTAAAAATTACCTTAGCGTGATTTCGAAACATAAAATTAGCTTCGGTCTTAACAAATATCCCAAATATCGATATTTCACCATTCAACCCAAAATAAAGGACAAACATTTCGATGAACCATCACAACGAAACCGTGAATCGATTCGCTTCCTTCAGTCAAATATTCAGAATTATCAAATTTGGTGTTACTAGGTTGTGAAAAATTTCAGTCTTAAGATCGTCTAATTTAAGTGGTACATCAAAAAAATCGTGTTCCCTATAGCTGCTCTATAGTTTCCAAAACATATTCCAAAACATATTCCGGCAATATATTTACAGAAACCTTATACTTTACAGAAACTAGTAAAATAAAAAAATGGGATGGGTATACGAGTCTATAATTAGTTGATATAGGATAGTTAGATCCATTTTTCTGCACTGCAGAGTACATAGGACGTAGTTATGTAAGAGATAGATTCATGAATCGGTATATACTGATGTACAACATTTTTGCTTACCTCTGGCTGATAATTTTTTCGTATTGATTATTTTGGCAGCGAATTCGTGTCCCGTAAGTTTCTGCACACATCGCCTCACAACGGAGAAGGCGCCTCTGCAAGAAAAATAAACGTATGAAATTCGGTATCACATTTCTTCTCAAATCTTTATGACACCAAATATTTCATAAAACAAGCCAAATGAACAGGACATTTCACGTGTTTATTTTAAATTGCTTTCTTCCATTTCAAACAATGAACCTTCTACCTAAAATATACTTGCCCTGGAATAAGGATATTGGCAAAGCCAGTTTTCAGTATGGGATGCCTTACTCCCTAAAACCCCACGACAGTCTTTATTCAAAGAGTAGATTAGAAGACGTGATATGGTTTTACGCTCATATTCACGCTCATTCATCTGAACAAGATGGCAAGCTTTGCAAAGTCTTGTGAAGTCAATTCGTCATTCAACATCTCGCTTTAAGCAAAGTGATATCATAATCAATAAAAATCACCAAAAAATGTGAATCTGAAAATGCTAAAAAATTATCTATCAAGCCATTGTGGTTAATATATTATAACTACATTTACTTTACATGACTTAATTGTTACAATTACACTTCCATTAATTAATTGATTTCAAATTTATTAAATATATCACTCAACATTACAACCTCATCCATTAACTTCTTTTCATTTTATTAAATATATCACTCATCTTCCGAATAATTAAATTCCTTTATCATAAATTTTCTATATTTTCGAAAACTCATTTTTTTCGATATATACGCACCTTTTTTTTACTCTCCTAAAGCTCATTGCCATTTCATATTTTGTTAACAATATTCCAATTTTTGACAACTGCTATTTGAATATCAAATGATATTTCAGATTTTCATGAAATCAAATCTGGAAAAAAAGGGGGTTCCGGTAAAAATAATTTTTTAAATTGAAAAGAAAGTAAAAAGTTGAAGTGTGTAGTGAATATTTGGTCATGTGCTGGATGGGCAACATGCACGTAGTTGCTATTCTCGCCGAAAAACTTTGAAACTAAAAAAACTATAAATAACGATTTTAGAAGGGAGAAATATTTGGGGACACCCTGTACAAATTCAATTGAAGGATCTTTACATCTTACGTAATAGGAGAAAGGATTTGATCAATTGCGTCGTTTTCATGACATCGTGGAGACTGGTTGAGCTCAGAACTCAGTATCGTTAGATTGAGCAGTAAGGGCGACAGCCCACTCTCCTGGTACTTCCCAAAGAACAACAAAGTAGAGAGAACCGACCCCACAAAAACCACCTCGTCCTATCGGCAAAGGGAATCCTGAAACTCCTCGAAACTCGAAAGGTAATTTGCCCAACCCTGAGTAAACTGGAAGGAGAGAAATGAGAAGGATTGACGTCGAAGGGGAAAGAGGATGAGCGAACTCGGGCCCTCCGGACTCCACCTAAACTGAATTATGCACTTGCCTCAGCCTCACCTACACCGCCACTAACTCCCCCTGAAATATTCAGTTAGTGACTGTTCCCTCATCCCCCGCTCATTTGGCTGACTGAAACTCCTCTCTTGTCGAGCCCAGTTTTTGTTTTAGTCTACCTGTCACCGCCTAAACATCGGCTAATCCAAAAACTCCGAGTTCATTCTGATGTAGACACCTACTTTCATTTGAATGCTGATTGCAGCAGCGATAGTGGAGTCTGCGTTCGTGCAACTTGTTCACAAATTCATTATTCAGTAACGTGGCAGATTCGCTGAGCTTCAATTTAAGAGACAATGCTACAGTTCCTACTACTGAGATTGGATTCTTCTCTAATTCCATTATAAAATTGAGTAAATATACCAGTGCGTAAGTCACTGTAAATGATGCTAGCAGTATGAATAATGACTTCCATCGTGATTTGTTACTCTGTATTGTATGTCCCAGCATGCATGTTTCCAAATATCTAGGACTTCGATTCAACTGATCCTTTTTATTTCAAGTTCTTTCATGATTCGCATTATTAAAACCCAAATCGTGGAAAGAACAGACTGGAAATTGTGAAGTATGGTGTTTTAGTAGATAAAACAGCTTGTACGTTTGGTAGTGAACACTTACTTACAGGTAGAAATTTGTTCCCTTCATATGCCGTTATTTCACATTTCATTAATTTTTCCAGTTGACAAAAGGCGCTTTCATCCAGCCACAAACTCCTAAATTCTTTAACAATCCCCCAAGTCCCCGGAAAATAGATGAACAAAAATTTGGGAACGAATAAACTGAGATTTTTAAGAGCATCATAAATCCTTGGGTGATCGTTGGGAAATTACGACTAAAAAACAGGTTCACTGTATTCGATGCCAATAAATTTTATGAATAATGTGAATTTCAATTACTAATTCAATGCATACGGTATAATTCATTGGGGCTTTTTTGATGCGAATTGCGGCAGTCCAAAATCTTTGTATTCCATTATTCAGGGCTTAACCTCTACAAAATTGTGACCTCAGAAAAACGAGGTTTTTGCACTTCTTTAAAAAAAAAATTAAATTATTATTACTACCTCAGCCCTGGAGAGTCTAGTTGAAAATAATTCAGGTGACATTTTTATTAAGGCCACGAACAGCATATAATCGGCAATTCTATAGACAATGACGAATTACTGCACCTAAAATGCACTCGCCATTCTCCTGGCACAAATGGATGAATTTTTATTAACTAATCAATTCTAATTAACGTCCCAGTTCTAGATTATTGTGAATCTTTCTGCACAACCTTTCGTCTATTATTTTATTCATTAGTTTGTATCCTTATCAAAAGAGGGGGTTTCCGAGAGCCTAAGTATTTTTCCTACCTAAAAGGCTCAATTGTATCAAAAGTATAGTAACATCTTATGACTAGCTCTTAGAGTTTCAACCTCAACGTTTTTGTCCTGGGTATTCACAAACAAGATTGAAATCCTTTGTTGTGTTATTCTTCAAACAATAATTTGTAAATTATGACTAGTTGCCCCTTCAAGGGCGGAGACGCTAAGTATGCAACACCCAGTGGATTCCCCTGAAGCTAACGTGCTCCAGGCCTATGCACAGGATTATCGCTTTTACGAAATATGAAGTAGGAACTATCCACTTCCATCACAAATTATGCCACCAATTTCATGCATTCTTATTTGATTTGATTCAAATGTCTCAAATTGCTCTTTGAAGCCGTTTCAGTAAACAATCAGGTACTTTGTAGCAGTTCCTGGAACTGCTAAGCGAACGCGGACCGATATTTCATCGGCCCCGCCTAAGCGGGCGCTCCTCCAAGAGGCGCGTTGTGAGACTAGTTGATCCCTAGCCGTCGCATAACTGGTAAGTCCCCTTTCCATTATTTGCGGTTTCCTTAATACAACCCAAATTCTCTCTTGATTTCATATCGGACCTATATCAGATTCAATAAATCTATATAAACTCCAATCCGATTAGTTATTTATTAAAAATACCCAACTCACCATTAATTTCTATTTTCAAGTTTAAATGATTGAAATAGTAAATTAGGTTTTTAGGGTAGAAATAAGTGTTAATTATCATAGATAATTCCAACACAATTTCAACTTACTTCATGCTAAGGCGTACCGCTGGGACTTCACCATCTTAATTGCGTTCATTTGTCCTGTTTCCAACGCTCAATATACTTGCTTGTAATCAAACTCTTTAGAAAGCACCTTCAAACAGTGTTTGTCGACATTCTTCTCCATTAGGTGCTTGACGTTTTCGATTAAGGCGAGTTTATACGGCATTTGGTTACTGGGATGGTTCACGAGGGAAGGGGCCATGTAATTAGAACGACAAGGTATGGAAATTATTAATCAACGCCTCAAGCCACATGCCTTGTCAGGGTGAAGTATACACGTCCTGTGCCCGAAGTCGGTAAAGACGTGTTATCGATCCCTAGGACCAGACAGGGGAATGAGGTGCTAACTGCAAACCAAGCGCTACCTTCACGGAACGCTACACTAAATGAATACTTCCTTCGAAGGTTGCCATAAGTATTTCTTGCAGTAGTTCATCCACGTAGGGAAATTACATTGGCATACCAACACAAAACAAGGGAGTAAGCAGATAAATCTACACGTAAGCAATCTGGCTGAACAACGGGCAACTTTACTAGTTCTTATGGAACTTATAGCTGATGAACATCCCTAAGGTTCCAGTTTGAGTGGTATCAGAAGATTGGCAGTGAGTAGTATATATAATCCTAAATGCCTTCATCTTAAAAAAGGCTCCTTCTAAATTGCAGGAACCCTGTATGCCGGACGACGTGTATTAATTTCGATTATTTTCCAATTCAAAGGAACAATTCCTTGTGAATTATCAGTTTCTAGGTTACCTGTTGCGTTGCGAACCCACATGCATTAGTGTCCGGATGACGCGACTTTCTCCCCATTGATTTAGATTGGTGTATCAAATATCTAAAATGAACAATTCATGGATGAAAAGATGGGAACAGACACACAATGGGATTATTCCCGTCAAAATCGGTATGGAAATCCTCGTTTTCCAAATTTCATCACCTTGAATATAATTGCTTTCAGTTTTCGGACCCACATCTTCCCCATTGAATAAGAATGCTGTCACAGAAATGGTCCAGGTATCGTTACATTCGTTATCCTCGAAAGTTATTTTCTGAGGTTAGCACCATATCCCAATTTGATTTGATAAAATGAGAAACTACAACATTTTTCCCTGTCAACGAACATGTTTATTCAATCGTCGTCACTAAGATCGTCCAATTCTAATGTGGAGGAAGACATTTTGCGAAGCCTATTATCAGTAGGAACCTTATAGAACTTGATGAACACAATGGAGCAATCTGTATCAGAATCGGAAAAACGGGTTTGTTCGTCTGCAAAGAAAACAGGCAAAATTGGAGATTTACATGTAAAGATTTTGAATAAACATTATTCAGGTATGTATTAACGATTAGTTATGTAGACTACCTCACAATAGAATCCTACCTGTATCATCGGAATAGTTGGTGGGATTAATGATGAATAACTCTCACATTGTGGATATCGTTGATTTTTTGGTTACAAAAACTTCAACTATATATGTATGATAGAATGAATTATATTCTGTTCTATTTTGCGTTCAATCACACTGTCTCATAGTTAGGTTTTAAACCGTTTCAATCTAAGTTACACGTGCAAGTTACAGTAATTAGCCTATTTAGCCCACTAAACTTGACACACATTTTTACTGTATTTCCCACAATTTGCGGAATGTAGTTCGAAACTGTAGCAATGTTTTCTATAATTCGTTTATTCAAAAGAAAGAAGTTACAGTTACCAACTGATAGAGCTTTCGAAAAGACTTGTAACTTGGACGTGGTGATACGAGTTCGAATCCATTACCACTCCCACTCTCTAAACAAGAATTTCTTCAATGCCCCGCATTTCTGTGCGTAAAAAGGACCAAAGGTTGACCAGACCCAGTGAAGGTAGCTTATCGATTCTCTGGAACGGAGGGAGATGGGCGGGAGCTACTGGCTGAGAGGATTCTCTATTCATCATCTCTCGACCCCCAGGGATGAGTTGCGGGTCGTATAACACACCTACTACCCCCCTACTAAGCCCCAGGAGGCGCTCTTCTAACGTAATTGAAACCTCCTCGTCAGGTTGTCTCTAATTTTGAAAAAAAATACAATGACAACCCTTCTGCTTTTATTAAGTAGGTATTTTGATGTACCTACGCATTTGATGTATGAGCTACGATAAATAATTTTACGCGATGTCGTGTTTCCGATTTACCTTGACATAAAAACAACCTAGCGAACATGATGATTCTAAACTACCTTACAGAAAAACTGGCAACACTTTGTATGCAGTTGATATCATTTTAACTGGGGTTCATCCATTAATCAACCCATTTCCTGCCACAACAGAAAAGTTAGAAGTAAATTATGAGTTGAAACAACTGATTTCAAGATTATTGAATGATAGATGCTCCATACAAATTTAAATAACGTATCTTTGCAACAAGAACACTGAAATAACGAAACAGCGAGAGAGATCGTTTTAAACCTTCAACCACTTCGCTTGGCTAAATGAAGCTACAGATATCGATAGAATCAGCCGCCATTAACATAATGAGAACTCAGATTCAATTCAACCGTGATTGAATGAGAGCATATATCTTATCCTAACTAGATCTACAATGCTTAAAAAGTATAAAAATGTCCGATAACGGCAGAATTATCCACTGAACGACACTACGTACCATTGGAACGCATTTTCTTTATTAGAAACAACGTATTCAGCCTAACAAGTTGGTAAACCATAATGAAGTGGAACATTACCTGTTTGTACTCGTAAGTCAATGGATGAAATTGTACTCATGATATTTTGTGACTTTGATTCTTGGGCTAGGGACAGCCGGGGTCTATTGTTGTTAGATCAATTCAACTTTTTATCGCATTAACACGTCATTACCATTGCTTACCACTAGCCAGAAGCCGCTCAGTGGGCTACAGGCGGAAAAGACATCCACCCCGAACATTTTTAATTCTTCAAAAGCCATTATTTCCATTCAGTGTGCTTAGTAGACGTCATATCAAATGATCCCATTCCAAAAATTCAACAAGCTGATTCGTGCGGGCTGCAAAACCACGAGGTTATGGTAAAACGGCGACATTAATTGAAACGTTCTGGAACCCTGTGGGACTTTAAGAAATAAGTGGAACACGAATTTTGTTCAACATGAAGATACTTTTTCCCTATTTTTCACAAAAATTTCTTGGCACTGTTCAGCTCATTAATGAAATGGTAGTCATGATATTTTTTGACTTTGATTCTTGATCTAGGCACAGCCGGGATCTATTTCGGTTTATAAGGCGTTCAATAATATGCCTTGGTAGCTTATGGGGAAAATGTTCCATGGTACTGGCCATAGTCGGGTTCAGCACACAATAGTTATGGTTTTTTTTTTTTTTAGTATGGACAATTTTGACCTAAATTGACTTAAGATTCTCGTGGAAAAATTCATAAACCCTACAATTTTCAACCCTCTGAGTTGATGGGAAAAGGTTCTTTACACGCACAAAAACGGCCATTTTGAACCATTTATGACCTAGTCCCTTATTCATTCATGATTCTAATTCTAAGATGAGACTCTGAACAGAGGTCCAAAATCAAAATCCAGCTGACCATAACCCAAAAAACTTTCCGCCGTGTATCTCATTGGGAGTGGGCGTAAACGTATGATATTGGTTTAGCAAAAGTGGAATCGAATCTAACAGCCAGGTTCAAGCTCCACAAAATAGTTGTAGTCCCCTCTCTGTATTTTTACTTCAAACTTCAGTCATGTTTGTAGCTGTTTCAGACATTCTCGAAGAATCGCCACATAATGAGCTCATCCAGCGTAGGTAAGTAAAATATTTACCGCCCAAACTAAATTTTTTAAGTCATCTGTCTAGCAGTTTAGGATTTGTCAAAATGTATCAAAACTTTTCATAAATTGCTTACCTTCAGAAGCTAAAAGTTGAAGGGAGCAACTGGGAGGAACGTATTTCCAGCCTAGTCCTGGATTCCATATAAACTTATTTCATCACCTTCTTTTCCCCTCATCCTGTTCCTTTCCTATCCTATCCTTCCTATCTATTCATATTTCCTACTCTCAGAGTAATTATGTTTTTCATTCTCAGAAACATCACATAATCCGGGAGAAATAGCTGATTCCAGCGATGAATTGAGCAACCAACTGGATAATGATGAAAATGATCATTTCAGCTTTAAAGGTTGGAAGTGTGATTTTGATTTTATTCCTCTATATTTAAAATGACTTTGATAATATTTGTCTGATTTTTTACAGCCAATCGTGGTCAAGAGGAAAACATAAATGTATGTCTCTCGACATTTCATTGTTCATTATCACTGCTCTCCTTCGTAGAACGTACATATTGGTTGAGTATATCTTCAATCTGACTGGACCATCGTTTGCTCCATTATTAGAAAATCTGTAGCAAATATAAAATTTATCAACAACTTTATTACAATAAGCGCTGTAAAGGTTTTAACCAGCTAAATTTGAGTTCTGGACCACTATGCGCCTCCTCACAGTATCTATCTAGAAGCAATTTTGATTATTCTAATTGATTCTGATTGATTAGCAATTAATTCAGCTTTTTCCAATTAACGTATTCTTACTGTATAATACGAACTACATGTCGAAAAGAAATTATAATCAATTACTCCGTCCCCACTGATTGAAATCTCACAGACCACACATCCGAGTCGTATGGCCTACATTGACATAGTAAAAGGTCATCTCCAATCTCTAAAATCCACTTTCATTATTGAAAAACCATTAAATTTATTTAGGGATATGACATTACCCGCTGATCTCCAAGGGCACATATTGTATATTATTGTCTTACAAAATCCTTAATTCATTAGGACGATTTTTTTCTCGAAGAGTTTTCCATTCACTCAAATGTTATTCTTTTTTCATTTTAGTATCATATTTTGGTTGATTATTTCCAATAATTAGATTTTGTAATCGTATACCAACAATTTTAGATAACCAGTACCTAACCATCCATTTACCAAAAATTTTAAGTAACCCCCCTTTTGGTTTTCAAGGTGGCTTGATTCGAAATCTGAAATTTCTGTCCGCCAATGAAATACTTCCTACGTACCATGAAAGGACTTAGGATTGAGGTAAAAAATCCGTTTTATTGCAGGGTACTCCATTTCGGATTCCAACACATAGCCATCCCGATCGCCTGACAAGCATAAATAGTACAGACCAAACTCCTGTCAAAAATGTGGAAAAAACGAGGTTTTATGAGATTTTTACTTATAAGGAAAGTGGGGTATTATTACCTAGTAGTTTTGGATGCAAAATCGATTAGGAAAAATTTCAGGTCAACAGAAAATTACCCAAAGCGAATAATCAAAATTTCCGAATCTGAGAGTGAATACAAACAACGACAAGAGCAATCATGTTCTATTCAAAAAATTATCAACCCTTTGTGTGAGAATTGGCAGCGTTTTCATATTTGGGATTTGTAGTTGAGCGTACTAATGTGATAAAAAAACCCTACCATAACTTTTATAACCTTCAGCGTTGGAACAGGAATGGATCACTGTGGCCTGCTGTCGCCTAGCTCATTTATCCTTTTCTTCAACGATCACAAATGAATTGATCAAAAGGTAATATACGGAAAAACGCGGACCCATTTCTCGTGAGTACAACAGAATAGACGGAAAAGTGTAAAAACCCGTCTGAGCGAAAACGTGCTTTTCATAGAGGTCGGCTCGCAGGCTAAAAAAAAAGTTTCGTATCATAAAAGTAAGAAGAACTCAAACCGTGAAATATTCAGTTAGGGACGACTCCCCTTCGCTTACCTCCCTTATCTGACCCAGTTTTCGTTGGTTGCTCGTTGGAGCTTGTGTATTTAAAATGCCCGTTCTCCCTTCTAAAACACAGACCTTTCCCTCGTTCGGAGCACCGTTTTACGGCCGCTGATGTAATAAAACCGAGTAGGTGACGAGTTTCCGTAGTTTTTTTTTTACAGTAAATCAATGAGGGGAAGGAGGAAGTGAACAAAAAACATTACGGACGTGCGGAGGATTTTGATGGATGATGAAATTAATTTTTAAAACGCGTTTCCGTAACGTGGCATTCCATGGTTGAGTATTGGCGAAAAAATTCTTGGAAAATTCAATAACACGGCGGCAAAAACACAACAAAGAACTTGTCATTCGGTTGTGGCTCGTAGTTTTCCAATACCTGTGTCATATCTGACAGAATGTTGAAATGTGTCGATTAAATCTATAGACAGATTGATGGAGTGTCTATAAAGATCTGGGTATACGTAATTTGTCGTAAATTCTTCATTTTAGTTCGGTGAGGGGTGCTTAATATTCGTTAACTTTTCCTCTTGGTTCGTTCATTATTTTGCTTTACATAGTATTTCTCATCGGCCTCATCAGGGTTTATTTATTTACTTGTTAAATCTTTCTTTATTCTAAGTATTATTCTTTCGTTATTTAAGTATGGATGATTCTCAAAAAAAAAGCTCAATTTCCAATGCTGAAGCCGTACGACAGTGCAACACTCCAAAATTGCAAATGGCTTCCCGGGATTACAAAATTTCAAACATAATCCATTCAATCATCAATAATCAATCATCGATCATCAATTCAATGATTAGATGGTGATAATGAGTAGGATCGATAAGTCGTGATGAGAATATGGAGTTTGTGAGCTTGCTTTTGGTTTATTATTCAATAATAAACCATTGTAATCGCTCTTTAAAAAAAAAAAAAAAAAAAAATTCTAACCCCCCTGAAAATTTCATGGTTCACGTTTCAAAGGGTGTAGAATCCAAATCTGCAATAAAAATTTTTCCGTCCGAAAAACGGCTGAAGCAAAACAGCTGAAATTTTCAGGAAAAATCCATGTTGGTCCGGCGACGCCACAATTCTTGAGCCAGCTTTCTCACTTAATTTAAAGTGCCCGTTAAGGGTTGTCAAAGTTTTGTAAAATCCCTAATAACATCAAAAAAAGTTAAGGCGGCATAAATTTGTAATCTTTTTGAATAACATTCCACGAGGAATCGAATGCGCCCCTCCCCAGGTCCGTAGGTCAAACCATTCCCGATCAGTGGCCCGATTTAAGGTACCAACATTCGCGTTATTTGGTTTATTATTGCTTTTGTGTTGATATCAGTAACCTAGTGACGTAGTGATATAGTGATGTAGTAATGTGGATACTGGAGTGAACTCCTAAAAGGCTTTGTAGCCGATACACGGGTTGAAGCATTCCGATAATCATAAAAAATTCTGCAAATTCTTTCACGGGGGTTTATTATTCAATTAGCTTGCGTTCATGATTTGAATTTATACTAAGCTTTGGAGTGTGCGTGTTTCACAGGTTATAGAGCGGTTATTGAATTTCAGGAGGTATGCATAGAGCACGTAAATCTGTTCTCGACCAAAATACCTATTTGGATTGATCAGTTGATCATATTTGTGTGCCTGAAATTCAATAATCGTTCTATCACCTGTGAAACACGCACACTCCAAAGCTTAGTATAAATTCAAATCATGAACGCGAGCCAATTGAATAATAAACCCCAGTGAAAGAATTTGCAGCGTTTTTCTTAAGAAAGTGCAGGATTTTCAAATATTGTGGTTTATTTTCAAAAACCATTTTAAGGTTAACCAAACACATAAATTAAAAACAAGCATAATGCATTGTATAATTTCCACGTTTTTCAGGGTTAGATTTTAGATTAGAAACCCTTATTTGTTATTGTTATGACCTGCAACTGTATCGAGGTTCCCAATTTTGAGTTGGTTTTTATAATATTCTACCTGATATTTAAAATTACATGGAAATTTTCACGTCTTCAGTTACATGTAAATGCAGCTGTCAATGAGTTTTCAACTCCTGCTTCAAGTTTTTGATGTCCTAACACTGCACTCCATTCAGGCCACTATTAGTCTAGGGTCATTGTCATGGCCCAAAAAGAATGTGTTCCTGAGGGAACAAAACGGGGATTTTCGAGGAAGTTCTTGTTTTGATGGTAGCAGTGACTCACAAGCAAGCGGGTTTGAGTAGCCCTAAACGGCAGGTAATGTGTTTTTTGATCGAGCGAGAACATCTGAAAACAGGTTAGTTTGTTTATTCAATGTCATTTTGATGGCCTAAGTTGCTCAGATATTATGTTTGATCTCCAAATTTTCTTTCTACCCACTTATTCTCTTGGAAGGCCGTATCACGTCGCATTTTTAAAACCTACAAAAATTCCAGTAGTATTGGAAGAATCTCTGTTGAAAGTCCGAATTGTCTTTGTGGGATGTCTTGAATGACTGAGCATCAGAAAGACATCCAGGGAGGCCAATTAAGTGATAAACATCCAAAAACCTAGCAAAAGAAACATTTAAATGTCAGGCCCAGAGAAATTGCCCGTAGTTTGAGAATCACCCAGGGATCAACTAAGCAAAAACAGCACCCAAACTGCTTGAAACAAACATCTACTCGTACATTACGTTCGTGAACGGTTCGCAAACCTTTTTTTGAACTCCGAATAGGTACACGAAACTACAACAATCCAGGTTCCTCAGGCTGTAATCTTCCTGATGAAAGAAAGTGTTTTAAAAAGTATAGCCAACGTCATTTAGCTCGAAAGTCAAAAGAACGGGAGAAGGGGAAGTTTGGTTGATTCTGCCATCAGACGAGGAGGAGGAAACTTGGGTGATCAATAGAGTCGGGGAGTTCTCTATAAATAGTCCCAGCTTTTCCATCAGGGGTTCCCCACATAACAGACGGCGTTAGAAATAAAATCGTCCTTCCGCGAAGGGGATGGAGGCGGTGATATTTAGCAGGTTGCTCGTATCGATCGCTGGGTACCTTATATTATATAGCGAGGAGAAGTGAGGTAGTTGCAGATGTCTAGATCTTTCAGTTATAACTATTGTTGACAGACAAGAACAAATTACGATAGGCAACATTTGTCAACTGGAAACTCCCCGTATAGCAATATCTAGCATCATGTTGATTCATTGATACCCTCTGAATAAGATGTTCAGTGAACTTTCTCACTTAATTTTACTAGCAAATCTAGAATTATTTGATGGCAAAATACCACGGAATTATTGAAATTCCAGAAAATACCACACACAGTATTGTTTGTCCTATTGTGGCACTGACAGGAAGGCAGCGGTGAAATTTATATTGGACCTAGCTCGAGCTTACAACAAGGAGGTGATAAAATGAACTAGGTCAGAGGGCTGATGCCTTAAGCCTGCAATATAAAGACAGAAGGCCATCCCTGAAGTTAAAAGCTAGCGCACCTCATTCGACAAAGGTGATTTTTTGCATTGCGCCGCACCCTAATTGTGTGTTTCCAATCTGAAAAGACCCTGAAAGGACCTCCTCCTAACCTATTGATCACCATCAGGATCAGTTAGTATGCACTATGAGCATTTCATTCAGTCTTATTCTAGTAATTATGTGGAGAGAATACTACAGTTCAGTCGTGTGTATAATCCACTGATACGAAGTCAACAAACAAACGTAAACTAATGAAATCCAAAATATAAAACGTAGGGGAAAGGAAAATATTGGCAATTGAAGGAACGAGAAAAGGGCAGCGGTGCGACAAAACACTTGGTTTCGGTAGACACCGCGGCGCGCCGGTAGAAGGTTGACAATCAACGGGGGTCTCCATCGAGGAGCTCAATACTGCGGGGATTGGGATTGAAATCCCTTGGACCATAAACTACAGCCAACCGCTCTAACAAGTTTCCAGCTGGAAACAGGCAAAGCCACTGTCAGACCCTTTGCCCGGCGACAAATTATTGTCTTGACACGATTTAAACTTGAAGTAATTTGAGAGCAATTGAATTCATGTACCCGTTTGGGTCATGGACCATCCGATACAGCTGGTTATCCTTTTCTTTAACCGCTGGCGGGGCGGAAGATATACTAGAAGACGCAATATTCATAAAAAGTTCCCCGTGTGATAAGGTTAAAAAATCCAGTTCATTTGTAAAAGACGGTTTTTTTTCCAATAGTTTGGGATGAGCCAGTTTGCTCTTTAAAAATGTGAACGATTAAGAACTATTGTTTGATCCTGAAATCAAAGATATGTCGTATCTACAATATGGAAAACCCAACTTCGTAAAACTTTGGAAAGAGCTGTAATCACGAATGTGGGAAGCCAAATTGAACTCAGAACAAGCCTTAAACTGAAGAACTGATCAATTAAGATGAATCGCTCGGTGGGATCGACCAGAGCTCTACATATAAGAAATTGAAATCTAGCAGTGGTAATTCTCTGAACTTCACTCGATACTGATCGGAAGTAACTCAGGCTAATGATGGATATTGATAGAGCTCCCCCTTCCCGTTTTTTGAATCTACCAAACCTGAAGCTTTTTACTACCAGGGGTATGCTCTGGGTGTTGCATTATTATCGCTTCAACCCTCAGAAGGGGCAACGAGTCCATACCATAATCTCATTGTCACAGACTTATACTTTTAACGTTGAATTATTCTTTGTTATTACCCCTAACTGATGTAAGAATGCTTTTCTTCCCTCTTGCCTCCTCTTCCTTCTTGCCCACTGTTATATTCGGAGATTAGGAAAAAATTTTAAGACTTGAAAATTAAAATCCATTCTCTTATTGGTTTATTATTCAATAACAAATCGTTGTAATCGCTCTTTAAAAAAAAAAAAAAAAAAAAAAATTCATGGTTTACGTTTCAAAGGGTGCAGAATCCAAATCTGCAATAAAAAATTTTCCGTCCGTCCGCCGTACGCAGTAAGCACGATTTCTCCCAAACGTCTGTAGCAAAAAATCTGAAATTTTCAGGAGAAATCAATATTGGTCCGAAAACGCCTCAATTCTTTAGCCAACACTCACTTAATTTAAAGTGGCCTTTAAGGGTCGTCAAAGGTTTGTAAAATCTCTAAAAACCTCAAGAAGAGTCAAGGCGGACTAAATTTGGACTTTTTTGAAGAACTTTCCATGAGGAATCGAATGAGCCCTTCCCCAGGTCCGCAGGTCAAAGCATCCCCGATGTATGGCCCGATTTATGGTGCCAACATTTGCGTTATTTTGGTTTATTATTGTTTTTGTTTTGATTGCAGTAACCTACTGATGTAGTGACCGTGGATACTGGAGTGAACTCCTAATAGGGTTTATAGCCGATACACGGGTTGAAGTATGCTGATAAACATTAAAAAACGCTGCAAATTCTTTCACTAGGGTTTATTATTCAATTGGCTTGCGTTCACGATTTGAATTTCTACTAAGCTTTGGAGTGTTCGTGTTTCACAGGTGATAGAGCGATTATTCAATTTCAGGAGGCACACAAATTTGGTCAACTGATGAATCGAAATAGGTATTTTGGTTGAGAACAGATTTACGTGCTCAATGCATATGTCCTGAAATTCAATAATCGCTCTATCACAGGGACACTCCAAGGCTTAGAAGAAATTCAAATCATGAACGCAAGCCAATTGAATAATAAATCCCAGTGAAAGAATTTGCAGCGTTTTTTCCCGATTATGTTAATCCTGGTTATAATGTGGAGTTGAATTTACAATTATTTGATATTTTTGCCAGCTACACGCCAAGTAACAGATGTCTGTCTAATACAGGTACCCATGTACATCATTGTACAGCTTGTGTTTTTATATAAGAGTACATTAGAAGTAATGTGAGACCGATATTGATTTTGTATTCTGCAGGTTCCAAAACTTTGTGGTAACTACTTGTCACTTACTGACGACGAGGATTACAATTCGTCCTGATACGTACCTGGAACAAATTAAAACGTGTGTAAGCCTCAAAATACATACTTATATACAATTTTCATCTTACATTCCTCCTTTTTATGTATATCCTATATTTATATACTTTCTATCACAAACATAAAAAATCCCTTAGAACAGCTCGCAATTATGAGATATGATTGAGGTGTAGATATGCTTTAGTAGAACCGAATTTATTACATTTCAATACCAAGAGGACTTTGAATGAGAATCACTCGAGGGACTGTAAATCGTCCATGATCGTAGTTAAAGTAACCAACCATCTTATGGACAAAGCACATCGACTTGGGTAAATTTCCTCGGTTTGAAAACTGTTGTCACCTGAGCTGTTTCTCCACTCCTCAGTCCCGAAGCTGTGAAGAACATGCAATGCCAATTCAATTGTATTTTCACAAGTTGAACGCTTTAAAAGCCGTAGTATGTAACTGCTGTTGTAGATAGTGTAATTTTGTTGTTATACATGGATACTCTACTTGAAAGGGCTTCCATTCCGACAACGACCTATAACTTCCTTCCAATTTACAAGAAAGTATATAGAACAGTATAGTGGTGGTTTTCTGAAAGTTTCCCCACTAATTTCCATCGGGTAACTTCTAAAGCTGGAAATGTTGGTAATTATGTCATTCCCCAAGCCTAATTAAAATTCAGATGCATAGCATGCTACCTCCTTCAAAATCGTTATTAGCCTAATGTACAAATAACACTGTTGATTAGCGAAAGACAGATTCAATCAACATGGAAACCAGGGAGATATCCATTATTTGGATCAATTGATTGGATAATACAATTGAATGAATAGTTTACAATTCCAATAACAACTGTTCTAAAAAACACACTTTTAACAATCTGATCCGGCAAACTTTGTACCGCCTAACACTCAATTAATGTCGTGTTTCATATTAGCTGAACTTAATTTATGATTTTGAAAAGTAATACAATAAATACCAACCAAAAATTGAGTTTATATAATACAGAAAAAAGTTTCATCTTCCTCCACTTCAATGAAAAACATTGAAACGTAGATTTGTTATATGACACTGCATTCTCAAGTACGTTTCTATGTAAGTATAAAGATATTTAGAACACACATTGATAAAACCAGCCACCAAAATTATGGATTGGGACTAAGTAATCAGCTGCTTTTAGTGAAGCCTGTTATTTCATTCTTCTTCTAATGTGGCGGAGAGACACCCTACCGAATTTAAACTTCCAAGAGTGAATGTGAAGGAATTTACCTCTCTCAGCTGATCATGATGTCATGTCATATTCAATCGCGTACTAACGTCCCAGACAGCCTTTAATTCCAACCGATCTCTCATATCCCAGAAATATTCTATATCAAACTTCAACCTCTCAGGGTGAACGGGAGAGAATCGTAGACCCGATCTCTTCCCGGTACCGACCACAATACAAAGAATTTACCTACTCAAAATTCAAAACTCTTGAACTGCGATAGCGATTTCGTACAAACCTCTTAACTAACTCCATTCTTAACTTCTTAACTAACTAAATCTACAGTGTACCCCAAATATTCGAATACAATTTGGTACCACACATTTCTCTGGCCTTTAAGTAATGATTCATCAAACCCATGAGTAATACTAGTTGAATTTATTGACTTCGTCAACACGTAATTCGATTTTATTCTCCCAATACATAATTTTTGGATATACACGAAATGACTCGGCAGACACCGTTAACTTGATTTTCCAATTCAAATCTTCAACACATTAAAATAGACGTAAGGGGTGGTAGGTATAATCAGGTAAGCGGCAAAGAACGTGAGTGTAAATGCACCTTCTTTCGAATATTCAGTCTTAAACCAAATGAATAACTTTTTCACTAACTGTAAAAAAAAGCGTTTCAAGCCTTTACAAAAATGGTACCTTTGTTTAAGGAGCATCATCATCGAAATATCTGTTAATAGTTATGACTAATAACAGGAAATAGACATTGGTTGGGAATTGCTTCATTTATTACCAACATTCTTGAACGAAGAAATAACTAGACCTAGTTAGAGTTCTGTTACCGCAAAATATTCAAATAAAGACAATGAAGAAAAACGTGTCTTTTTGTTGTGTCGCCACGTGTTCTTAGTCGTTAACTTTGGAAATAGAGAAAGTGTTGGTTATTTTTGCCGATTGATTGCACTCTTTTATTAGCTCTTAAACATTTGTAACAATACTGAGGGATAAAACGGTAAATTACAAACCCATGAAAAATTACCTATTGCTGGATTAATTAGCTATTTTGAACGGATTTATACACATTTCATTACTCTAATAGGAAGTTGATAGAGCCTCAGATAAAACAGCCGCTTCTAGCGTTACTAGCTTAAAGCCCGTTTGTATGAATAACGGTGCAGTTCAGTGAAAAACGGCGCCGATCAACTTAACGTCTCTCGGTTAACCAATTCAAGGCGTCTTATATTGAGTTAGCGGTAAGGAATGGTTTGTTCAGATAAGCGACGGAAAAGGTGAGTGTTTGCTCCGTGCGGCCACCTTCCTCTGCGAGTCAAGTGCTCGCAAACCCAATTTGTTACTCCCCAGCTCTCCGAGCATGAAGGGGGAGGGCTGTCATTAAAGTGAATAACACTCAAAGTAGACGGCGTCTCGCGAGGGCTCTCTGGGTCGTATGTAACACGCAAGTCAAACCGCGAGGTAAAATCCCAAGGGATCTCCTGAAGGAAGTGGGATCCCTCGGTTCCTTCTGCTACGTTTAAATAACTCCATCAGGTGCAGCATGAGATACATCTTATTCACTTAGACAGAAACGGAAGACGTTGTCTGATTCCGCATAATAAATCAGTTACCAAGTTAAATTGAATTCGACGCTAGGCTACCATCAATAACAAACATTAATTTTTGTTCAATAACAATGTTCTTTGTTTAACTCTTCTATGAAATTGATTCCTACAAATTCGTCGCGATGTAGTTCCTTCACTATTTGAATAAAGATGAGCTATGTACAATGTAAACTGAAAGTGTACTCCCTGCTGCGTCACTGAAGAAATGTGATAAATAGGACTCCCGCTCTCACCGGGTCTTTGTCTGAAGCTTGCTCGGATCTCCCACTGTCGATCCCATTCTACGTAACTTGTTCAATTACAATTTGTCCTTTTTTAAAAAAGCATTTTTCTGGCTCTTAAACCTCATTTATATATGGACAAAGGCATGATTTGCCATTCATGATGACGTTGACGACGTCAGAATATTGCTTAGAAATGAAAGGGAACGGTATAATCATCGCTTTTTCAATAATTGAATCAATTATGAATTGTGTAACCAATCTTTTTTTAACCTAAAAAATCAACATCAACTACAAGGGTTATCCCAAAATTAAATTCTCCAAGGTTGTAAAAGTTCTCAATTTTTGGTTTCACAATTTTTTTTAAAATTATATGAACTTAATAACATTCAACTACGCTTCCATATAATCGCCACTGTTCTCCTGCGTTTGTCTTAAGGATCCAAGAGTTTTTTAATTCTGTCATGAAACCAATGACCGCCAATCGAGAGAACCAATCTCTGGTTTTAGTTTATTTTTATTGGCGAAGCATTTCCTGGCAGGATGTTTCTTGGGCTTCGGAAAGAAATTGAAATCTTATCAGATCTCGCACCATCAGATTTTATCGGGAAATCCCAAAATGGTCCAGGAATTTTCGAGACATTCGGGGAAGAACAGTCAATTAATCTTATGCCAATTTCTAGCTAATTTTGAGAGTTAGAATGAAGGTCTCCTACTAGTTTTTCACCCAGAAATTATTACATCAGTCGGCGTGCACAACGTGAAATTTAATTTAGTCAGGTTCATGTGGTTCGATCGTGCTTAAATTGAAGCCAGTAGTGGGGTAAAATCGTTCTAATAACTTCACATCGTTTCAACACCCTCGTACCATCATTCTATCCCCTTCAATATTACTACAACAGATCCTAAATACAAGTGGGCTAATCCTTTGAAGGCGGTAATGATGTGTACTGGGACATGTCCTGCGGCATTTTCCCCCTGAACCGCGAGAAGCTGAAATTCTGCGCCTACCGGGATTATGTAAAACATTTCAAGAGAACACATGACGAGAAAGCTGTGCCACACCCAATTTTTTTTCTCCGGATATTCTCATACGTCATTTTTATTGGAATGACTATCTCGCTTCTCTCGAGGGGCAAGTTAGATTTCCGACTAACCTCAGTGATTGATGGACATGACATTCGGCTTGATACATGTCATCCAATTCGTAACGGGTCGGGAACCGTTCGTGTTGATGCAGCTGATCAAACGGTCCTTTGCATTATGATAACAAGACTATATTTTTGTTGACTCAGACCACAGCAACAGACTCTGTTCCACGAAAAAAACACCCGAATTGAGTTCGAACATTTCTTTTCATTCTCGTTTGTTTGTGAAGGGAAAAAATCCATGGTAGATCTTTGTTTACTTTACCCAAAAAGTTTGTTTCATTTCCACGGATACGATTGGAAAAACGTAAGCCTCCTGTTATCCGTAACATAAATGTTCTGATGATGATTGACATATTCTGAATTTTCACATAAGATCCAATAGCGGGTGAGAAAAATTGAATCAAGTTGGAGCGTAAAATGACGAATTCGTGGGGCGGAAATCAAATTATAGTGAATATTATCCAAAACCTTTTGGCAAAATTCAAATTAGTTTATCTAATGATTAAAACTGTAGTTTTACGTAGAACCCGTGTAATCAGAACTCTCCAAAAAAATACATATTTTTATTGTAGCATTTTAGTTGTAATAATTACAACTAAAATGCTAAATTATTTAGGAACTGGGTAGTTAAAGTTGTTGTTCTGTACATTTCATACAAGTTTAATAAAATCAAGCTGATCTGGGAGCAAGCAACGCCCATATGATCTGTCATCAGCAACTATTGGAAAGTGTTGACAACAATTTCCACAAGAAAGATTGTAATAGAGATATTTTTTAACATTTTAACAGACAGAACTTTTCGGTAATTACATTACTGTATAGTTGTGGTAATAAATAAATAATATTTCACGTACACCATACGATGGCACGTGGGACAAGGTTTTCACCGAGTAGTAGTCTTTCTAACAATTTTATTTTTTAATCATAAATTATTTTATAAGGAGTTATTATGTTTTTTAAATTGGCAGAAAAAAAAAATTATAGGTCTATCCTTTTTTTGCGGAATCCTTGATTTTTCCGTTTAGGTTGGTGTCATGGAAAGTAGGGTTTGGGTTTCGTGTTATCCAGTCATTCTTCAGTAATCGAACATTTCAGGTGAAGTGTGATTAAGTGGGATTATGTTTGGTTGCGTCAGTTTCATAAGGAACAATACTCTATCTTATTTATGTTAGCGATGATCCCAATTCACCTAACACAACATTATCTATGTTTGCGGATGATCAAGCCATACTATCTCGGGCAGGTTGTGGAGCTGAGGCAAGTAGAAAACTCCAGGAACACACTACGTTGATAGAATATTGGAATACAAAAATTGCGAACATCAAACCCCCACGAATCTAACTTAACAACCTTCACGCACAAAAGGCACTATCGTGTTACCCCCATCACACTAAAAAGGACCACAATACCACAAAGTAAATCAGTTAAATATCTAAGAATCATAATTTACTAAAAACTTACGCTTGCCGACCACATTGGGGACTTGGTCAAGAGGCTGAGGACTCGAACAAACCTATTGAAACCACTGATTGGACCAAGATCTCCTCTCAGCTTGAGTCTCAAAGAGCTTATATATCTCCTGCTAATCCGACCAGTAGGGCAGCTCCGCAGAAATTAAAAGGATACAAATAAAGCAGAATCGTTTGCTGCGCCTGATCACAAATGCTGAGCGGTATGCGAGGAATTCCGTTATACACCGCGATCTAGACATCCCTGAAGTGAAAGATGTCATTTCCCAAAACTTCCAACTACAGCTTAAAGCCTATCAGCGCTATTGTGAATTTTTATCTTGAGAAATACGCTCACAAATACTCTAAAATACATCATTTACAGCATATGGTTTTTTACTATGAAAGGAATAAAATAAGGGATATTTGATGACATGAGGTCGTCGCGGTTGTAAACGTCAGAGGAAAAAAGCTTTTCTTCAGAGTTACATCCTAAAAAGTATAAATCCTATTATACGTTCACTTTTGCAATTTCTGACGTCTCGAGTCTAGAATCTTCCCGCGTCATTCATAAAAATTCCTACAGCGAGCTCGCAAAGCTTAGAGTATGCGACGTACTCAGAATGAATGAGAGGTGAATACCATTACCCGACCATGTGTTCCACTACGAGTTTACGGCCCCCGAATTTAAACAAAGGGGATTTTTCCCGCCGAGAACGTGAGCACTCTACGCCTAAAGAAGCTTTTACTTCAACTTCCGAGCGGCGCTGACATGTTTTGACAACAGCCCATCAGAAAGACATTTGCGTCCTCCCCGTTTTTGACAAGCGAGACGGTCTTCAATATAGAGAAAAGTAACGATACCGCATCTTCATACTTTACGGTGACATTTCTCCTTCCTATCAATTTTTTCCTTTGACGTTTACAACCGCAACCGAACTCATGTAGTCAAACATCTCTTATTTTATTCCTTTCGTAGTAAATAACCGTACGCTGTAAATGAAGTATTTTGGCGTATTTGTGAGTGATTATTTCTAAAGATGAAAATGAAGCATCACAATATCCTTACAACAATCTTCTTCATGGAAATCCATCTCAAAATTTTCCAATAGTTACTAATCGCAGATCATCCGGGCGTTTCTTGATCCTAGACCATTTATAATTATACATTTTATACATACACTTTTATACATACATTTTAATTATACTATGTAGTACCAACACGCGATTAGCTTGATTGTGTAGAAGTAAATGAACTGGGCACAGCACCATCGTTCATCAAATTCGAAATCTTTTTGGCCAATTCTGATTATTAGCGTACCGTGTGAAATTAAGAATTCGGTTATTAAAGTTGTACCGAAAGTAGCCAAAAGGTTAAGGATAATTATTACTGCTAGTAGTATTGTACTCCGAAGGTTGCAGTAGCCACCGAGAGATCACTGAAGAAAAATAAAATTCTCCGATTATCTCTGGACAGTATAAAAATAATTAGGTACAAAACAGACTAGAATAAGATGTTAGAAGCACTTTTAGGAGTTGCTCACAGGACGGGCTAATCAATAAATGAACCTGCACTTATGATGTACGGGAATAAGTT
The DNA here is from genome assembly GCA_031894815.1 of Creontiades dilutus. Classification (NCBI taxonomy): domain Eukaryota; kingdom Metazoa; phylum Arthropoda; class Insecta; order Hemiptera; family Miridae; genus Creontiades; species Creontiades dilutus. Next base: position 203,512 of record JAVIWC010004520.1, read on the forward strand.
ATGAATTTGATGCACAACTCGATATGCACATTATTTGTTTTAGATATTTTTGTCTTGTGACCTAGGACTGCTACATTCAAGGAACGGGTTCATGAAACAATTCTGATCGATTTGGGAGATTTTTCATTCCCACTTCAGAGAATCCAAATTAAAATACACTGTCATCTTGTTATCCATCCACAAGGCATATCTGCTCCTCGTCCTTTGGATGACCATCTCTTTTTGCCACGAATGATGACAGAAAACGTCCAGTTCACACAAAAGTAGTGAGTTTCATTTCCTTTCGTTTCAGGGAGCAAAACTATATCAATATTAAAATCAATTTCCTTTATCAAACTAAAATCCATACTGCTCTGTCCAGGAGTAAACTGTGAAAATACGCTTGAAAACCACTTGATATTCTTCATTAAAACAATCTATGCATTAGCTATGTGATTCTGAATTGTCATAATGAACCATATTGTAAAACCAACAGTTGTTGTACGATACTGTACAGTTACTATACAATAAGATCGTGGAACGCCCAAAGAATCCGCTTAAGAACACGAAAAACCCCCTAACTAAATCATACACGTTCCACCTAATTATAACGATGCTAAATTCGTCATTACACAAAATATGCCAATGACAAAAATGAGGCAAACGATAAGAATTGTGAGATACATAGGAAAACGACTTTTCATTAAGAGACCATACAAATTAAACAAGTGCCTATGTAAGGCTTGAACATGTAGTTAGGGACAAGGATGTTCCCAATTCCAATCCACCTACCATACAAGGTGCATTTGATTTTCGAACGTGATAAAAGGACCGTTTTGGCCAATGAACTTTTCATTTTATTTGTTGTTATTATTATTTATTTATTTATTTTAATTTAATTGTTTCAGAAGAAAAAAAAACTAGAAAGAAATATCTAGATAAATACGTATTTTAGGCATTTTCAAAAACTTGAACAAGTTTCTAAATTATGGAAAAAAAAACCCAAGATTGGCCAATTTAATCTCTTGTATCAAATTTCGGTTTACAATGTGCCTATTAAAGATGTACCCTGCATCAGGAATTGGTAAGGTGGTTACGGTCGTGGAGTGAAGAAACATCTAAAAGAATGTAATGTGAATAATTATTTCACCAAGTACAGTATTTATCTATCTATCTAAAAGAATGTAAAGATCTTTCTTAAACTATAAATGCCGCTGTTTGTATCTCCCAATTTGCTACTTTGTGAACGGTTTGCAAAATTTCAATGAGTCTAAAACCTGACCCATGAAAATGCTCATAATTGTGCAAAAATTAGTATCTAAATTGATCCAGCTAAATTGTCACGTATAAGAGTCATCCTTACAGCATGAACAAACACCATCAATACCGAAGCGTAGTCCCAGGATCGGGGTTTACGGATAACCAAATTACCCTTTGTCTCAATACATCATTCACGTGTGTTTAACATAATGTATAATAACGTCACAAAAGCAATAAGGAGAAACTTCGTTAATTGTTGACGAGGAACAACTTGGTGAAATCAAAAACTTCCCAAATTATGGAAGTTTGTTGGCCTTTTGTCTCTCGAAAGACATTATTAAGCTTTTCGCAATTTAGGACTTTACGGGAGGATTCGAAGATTTTAAAACCCAAATGCAAATCAAAACCATCCGTTTCAGCACTTATGTGTCTTCCGTGCAAAAACACCAATCAATAGTAATTAGTATTTATTTAATATTAGATGGATCAAATCTTAAGCCTTTCCAAAATACCATCATGTTGAGCTCAGATTTATTAACATTTCGCTATTCGCTGTATATAGTGGTACGGGGAAACTAAAAAGAAAATGTCCTACGATTAGGTTTGAGTTCGAATTCCTATAATATACTTATTATGATCATACTGAATTTTCATCAATGTTTACTGTTTTGAGTATTGGTATTCGTTAGTTAAAATATCAATATTTCTTTTGGACCTTACGCTATCAGAAAGGTAGCAAAGAGTACTATAGCTTCGGGTGTTTTTTGAACTGAAACAAACTTTTTTATCTTATTTAGCAAAAACAACCGGCAGTGACGCATATTCTAATCTTTTCCAAACTGTTTTCACACTTCTCTTGATACGAGGGTCTTAACAGACGAGTAACGACCAGAATCATACACTCTAGCAACATTTCGGTTTGGGTTTAAGAGCTTAGAATGCAATTTGCAGTTAGTTTCTAACTTGTGTATACAAGTGTCAGTAATTGCTTCCGAAGAAGGCGCTTCAATGACGAATATCAGGAGAACGAAAATTGTTCATATTTATCTCAAAAAATCTAGTACAAAGCTTTCTGATGATAAACATTACGGAATAGATGTTGACTCGGGGCTTCCCAGATTTGAGAGATGAGAATCTTGCACAACAAAAAAATCCAAATTTCTTGCCACATTGGCAAAACCGTACACAAAAATCATTTCAACATACTCGCTTGTGGTATAGCTACTCTTCTGAAAGCAACTGATCGCAATGTCCTACAACTGGATAACACGTTTGAGTCAACCAACGTTTTACTAAAACTTAATTTGGTCAGAAACAACAAAATATCAACATTGCAACGCCCTATGCTACGGCCAAATCAGATTGGGGTTGATAATACACGGCGCACAAAGCAACCCCTCCTTCAAGACCTGTGGGTCGTGCGGGTCGTTGCATACCCTAGCCCCTGACCAAGACAATGCTTCCCCCGTAGCTTTCCCCATTTTCAAACATTTGGCCTTATTTAGTTATACGGGGAGTTATGCAAAATCCGACTTCTATATGTTCTACAACTCATTTCTGAACCAAAATGCCTCATAGCAATTTTCGCCAGAGACCTCGTTTCCGAATTATTCGCGATTTAAGATTTTTTGGAGTTTTCGATCTTGTGACATTAAAACTGCCATAACTCCCTCTATTTCGGAGATGGCTCAAATTTGATGACACCGTTGGAAAGAGCGTTAAATTTTCTATCTATTCAATTTCGTAAAACATGTTTTTTATTGCATTGAAGAAATGCCAGTTTTTTCAAAATGCCGTCTCCCGGTTGTTCGATTATCCTGACTTTGGCCGGACTGCTTAGGAATGCCGTAGATGATGTTCACTAACGAACGGGTTCACGCATCCGACAAAACTAGCTTAAATCGTCACTTGAGGTCGGCGTTGTCATCATTCGATTCAGCGAGAAAAGTTACGTATATCCCGCCTCCAACCTTTTTTCATCGAGACTTTTAACACACATTTTTCTGTAGTTTAACACCATTTCCTTAACTAAAAATATTTTTAAAAGCCAAAACGACTACGCCGCTGGAAGGCTGACATTCTGGCGCACGTTTTACCAGGCCTGCACAGTTCTGCGTCAAGCACTAATGGGGTTTCTAGGGGAGGTGAAAAACAGGTCATTTAAAGATTTTGACAAAACTGCCATTTCGCGCAGCAATCGCACATTTTCAGTGCAATAAAAAAAATGTTTTGTGACATCAAATAGATAGAAATTTTAATGTTCTTTCCAACGGTGTCATTATATTTGTGCTATCACCGAAACTGAGGGAGTTATGACAGTTCCAATGACATAAGATCGAAAACACCAAAAAAATCTTAAATCGCGAATAACTCGGAAACGAGGCCTTTGGCGAAAAATTGCTATGAGGCATTTTTGTTCGGAAATGAGTTGTAGAACACGTCGGAGTCGGATTGTGCATAACTCCTGGAACACCGTGTAGAATAAACCATAAATGAAAAATTCGTGAATAAAAACACGTGAATGAACCTATGTGTATGAACAACATCTAAAACAGCCAAATAGGATTGGGCTATAGAAAAATACATACCTGCCTATGTTACATTCAACATACCAGTCTTAGGGATTACGTTTTGGCGCAAGTATCATTGATCAGGAAAAATAGGTTCCTAGGTTTCAGGTGAAGGCATTGGTGATGGTCGCTTCCCCTTGACTCAAGCGCGCCGCAGCAGGAAGCGGAAACAACGTAAGCATAGGGACCTCAAAGGTCGCGCTCTCCCCAGGGAAAATGTAGTGGTCAAAAGAAAATCGACAGTGCGCCGTAGGATGGATGGAGGAATACAAGTAGCCAAGTCTAAGAATAAGTTTCATCAACAAGACAGTCCGAAATAAAGGTATTGTACAGGTTAGGTTGACAGCACTTTCAACATCACTGAGTTGAAGTTTTTGTGGAAGTGCCTGACATTGCCACGTCATATTTTATTTTTTACAGACGCATTGGAAAAATCCACACTGAATGGTGGGAACGAGTATATCCTGCAGTATTTCTAGATTGAAGCGTAAACCAGCGAATTGTTAGCGGGGATCTAGTTAAATTGTTTTCCATTGATGATTACAAAGATCCGTTATTAAAAAAAAATAAAATAAAATGAATTTATCACCGATGGAGGAGAAATATGAAGTCCTTTATAAAAAAAAAAAAAAATGGGTTGTCTTTTCTGAAGAAGTTTTCTGGTCTCAGAAATGTCCCTTTTCGTTTTGCCTGTAATTGCCTAACGTAGGTGGAATACCACATTGCTGTCTCAAAATTTAGTAAAATTGGACATTTAAGTTGTCACACAGTTGTTTTCGATCTCTCCTATACTTAGAAATACGATCCACAGCACAGTTTTGGGGCATCCAAATGCAAAGCGTTCAACTGAGAACCCAAATATTATATATTCTGAACAGGCGGAGGATTTGAAAATCTCAAAAGAATTCTTTCATCTGTCCATTGAAATTGCTGCCGTTTTAAACCACGGAGCAATTACTGTTGCCTTTTGAATTTGGAAAAGCTCAATTGATACAATGATAAATATTTCCAAGGTTTGCACCGAGAACAAGTTTCAACTCAACCCCTTTTCTTTCGGGGACTACATGGAAAAAAAAGTTTTTCTGCAGTGTTTAATGAGTAAAGTGAAACAACCTATGAGTTTGTCAATAGAGAAGGGCTTGAGCTGAAGTTCGCTCGATGCCAACCTTCTAAAATATTTAACCCAGAATCGAAGTCTACCGATTCAATTGGATTACTATTGACGTCGATGATCAATTTTGAAGTGCAAAAGTATTGACAGAAGAAGGGGAGGAGTAATAAAAAATTAATCTGATTGAAAAATGTTATTTAACACTTCCGGTGATTAATCGTTGTTGGGGTCGACTGTTTTTTCTTCTTTTCCTTCTGTAATAATTATAATTGTGGAGCTGTATACTTGCTTACCTGCAAGGAAAACTTTCGAATTTACGATTTCATCTTTCTATGCAGTGTCTTTATTTCATATTATGACTGTTTTGAAAAAGCGAAAAAAGATTTTCTCAGTTAAAAAGGACTGAAATTCGAGAGCCCAAACTGTTTGTTGTTCAAATCAAGATAATTATCTTTTGATTATAATCAAAATGAAAAAAGGAGAGTCACACATGTAGCATCGTTTGAAGCAGCGATTCAAATGGAACTTTGTTAATTAGTTACTAGTTAATAAGGTCTCAGTTGGAAATCATGGAAATCAGAATAGAAATTTAAATCACTAGAGTTTTGCAACACTAACCATTCAAACTGTCTTGAGTCAGGTTATCCAAAACTTTAAATGACGCTAGTTCAAAATTATATGTTTAATGCATGAGTCTTAATGTACTAAGTACGTTTTTCTTGTTACGTAGAATATTTAGGAGTAGTAATAATTACTAATAATTATTATATCCGAAAGGTTGATGAAATATTCCAATTGAGGGAATAAACATTGTTTTAGTTCTTGACTTGGAAGTCATATTTATTTGATTATTGTAGTACTCATAGATAAACTGGAACTTATAAACAAGAAAGTGAATTAGAGAAATTACCGAAAAAATTGATAATTTGCACGGGTTAAAGAAAACCGATTGAACGGTTAGAGTCATCATCTGTAATTAATTATGGACAATTATTCTTTGTTACTGATAATAATCTAATCGTCAAAACCTATTCTAATATCTCGACTTTTTAATTCGATGGCGTTACAATTTTTTCATCAGTGAAATTCGTTCCGTGATAGAAAAATCAAAGACTTGTGCGTGACTTCCAATTGACTAGCGAATTGGCCACAAAGAGCAGAACGAATGATCTTTGAATTTCGTTAGTTTAAAAAAATAAAACTAAGGTGGATTTGGTTAAAGGGTTATTAACAGCTAACTAGGTTTCTCTCTTCTTCAAAATAATTGGTTTGCCTGGAGTTCCGCATTTAAAGGTAAGTTGAGGTAACACAGAAGTTCGTTCGTCCGATATTTGAAGTTAAGTACTTAGCGCTCGGTTTGGGAATGAATAATTTAGGCAAAATATCCTCGCTTATTATCCTGCCCTCTCGTACCTTCTTGTTAATTGCGAGTGTTTTCTGAGTTCCCAACTCTCTTCGCTCATTTATATATCTCTTATTGGGACCAATCACTAGTTCCCATGTTGCGAACGGTTTGCCAAGTGAAGTCGTCTCAATTTTATATCCAGAGGTTTTGATTTTTCACTGATGAAAATGGGTTGGATTTATTAAATTGTGAGAGTTGATGATTATTTACACTTACGAGTATCTCACGTATATTACAATATATGTCAATCACGGGACATGGTCTTTGTCTGGAGATCAGCAGTGTCAAAATTAAAAAATGCAGCAGACCCGAAAAATAACGATTGAATTCACAACTCGACTAGAATGAATCACGTAAAAGACATAAAAGCTGTAGTTTTCTTCCGTCTACAGACGAAACTGCTGGGCCAAACTTGAAGAAACTTATTTGAAAACTATGGCTATAATTTCAAAAACATTTATTATTTTTGAACTCCCGTATTAAGCTCCCCCCTTTTCTTGACTGATGAATAGTCAAAACGAGAAAATGAAAAAAAAAAAAAATTGAATTTACTTCCATTCTCTTCAAAATGATTTGTCGACAGAGGTTTTTGGTATTTTGCCTTTTTACTTGATCGTCCAAGTGTGAAAGGATGGAATCGATTCAGCCTTTTATGATCCGAACGTCAAACGTAAAGTGAGAAATTCTGAAGGAGGGATTATGAAAAATTGGCATAAGGAATAATCAAACATTAGTTCCATGAATCCTGTATGACCAATTGGTTGCTGCACGAACATCGGTTCTCTCACCAACAGCAGGGTCATCTTTAAGGCTGCGATGGATACTGTTAACCCATTCAGGGTTTCGTCCCAGGCCGATGACTTCATATGAAGTCATGCTGCATAGTTAGGAGCATAGCGGCGAAAATCGTCGGTCTCCGACCGGATTTGAACGGAACAGATTACAGCTGTCCCATGTTGTCTCCCAAGCTTCAATTAAGTTGTCAGAAGAGAACTTAAACGAAATTTTTTTCGACCCTTTATAGCCTGAATTTCCTTGATCGAATTGGAAGTACCTCAAATACTTTGATGGCGGAAAATGGAAAAACAATTTGTCGCCCACTGATTGACGAATGAACTACTAATATAAAATTAGTCACTTGTGAAATTCACTAATCACTAGTCAAATGATAATCGATCAATCGTTTATTCACATCTATCATTAACTTTTAACTTATTTACATCAATGTATCGTACACCATATGGTTGTTATATTTAGTCAGGTCAGCTGTTGAGCTGTTCCTGCATCACGTTTCATGTTAATTATGAGTTTTTCCTCCTACTATATTGCTGTATTTTCATAAATGTAGTGTTTATAAAATAAACAATAAAATTGTTTTGAAAAGAGTACCTAGAACCATCGTCTTTGGCTTTACAGTCCAGTTCTGTTAGTCTGGTGGTCCGAGTGAGTTATCTAATACAGAACTAATGAAGCTTTGCGTAACAATTTGCTGCGTTTTGCTGATCTTCGACTCGACAAAGTAAAACGCTTAGTTGTACCTGTGCACTTTTTGGAAGATAGTTGGTGTATACTGCTTCCTTGTGTATATGTATTTATACATAATTTGTATATATTATAGGGTTTGAATAGAAAAGTTGTACCCACCCATTTGATTGAGTGACTATGTACGTTTCCTTCCTTGTCGTTGAAATGGAAATATCTGGAAGTAAAATGAAGGCATCTTGCAACTTCATCGTTCATCAGTCTTCTCCTGAAATACTTTCCTAATGTTACAACGAGGAGAATAGCAAATGACTGAAAAAAGTTCCGAGCCCTGGAAACACTCACGGTTATTAACAAGAAGCTGGCGCAAGAGGGCGAGAGAATGAGACAGGCATTATTCGCCCAAGTAATTTACTTGCAAACTGAGCGCTTAAACCTAAATATTAAAAGCTAGCCTAATCCAAGAGTGGCTCCCTTCCCTCGTTCACGAAAAGCCTCACTCCACTGGATGTTTTTCCATTACTCCAGATAAACTTGTATTTTTTGCTGGAGAAAGAGCGTTCGTGGGCGAAGCTGTCTTGAGGTTTTTTCCTGAAGCCCTTACCAAGGTTGAATATATATTGAAATGAGTATTTGTCGAGCTTTCAGTAATACGATAAAGGAGGGAACTTTCGAAGAGACATTTTCGTTCAGTTGGGTACTAGGTTGCCAGACAGCGGTCTTGAGGGAATGGTGGTTTCTACTGACGGAGTTGGAAGGTCTAACCTACTGGAAGAAAAATAAGGCCCTTGGACACTGGTCCAAGAGAAAAAATAAGGGACTGAAACTACCCACAATCTTAATTATTGTTAGTGCGCCGAACCCAAAATTAAAAATAAATTTTCATATACATAATGGAGCTCGAATATAGACCAAATGGCATAGCCAAAAATGTTTGTTTTTGAATATTGTTGAAAGTCAAAATGCATCTTTGTAGATTTTCATGGGGTCCATCATCATCTATTCTACTGTCATCAACAATTTTGTGTCCATCTGAAAGAACCGTTTGTCAGAACACGAATAGTTGAAACGAGTAGAACTGGAGACTTACAATCCTAGTTCAGTAAACTTTTGTACCAGGATATCAGGAAGGGCGCTGGACGGGCGATCTACAGTAGGCTCTGCAGTGTCCAAGAGTAAAGTCGTTCTACGACATTTGGGAGTCATTCAGAAGTATGTAGTGAAAGAGTCGATGTATTTTTACAGCATACAATTGAATTGTAAATAGGTATCGAGGTGCCCATTGAATGCTATATTCCCGTTATCCCGCATCAAAGACACATTTGCAAAACCACAACTTCAACAGTGATTGTACAGGTTTGAGAAGGACCTGTATGAATTTCTCTCTCCTGAATTATTTGTAGCACCCAAATATAAAAACAAATATTTAATGTACCTTAAGTCCTATCCGAACAATAAAAACCCCTCCCCATCTCATTACCGTAGCATTCAATCAAACCAGAATCAGAATACATCAGTTTTCATCTTCTCTATCCCAACAAGTGCATAAAACACAGAGGGTTGATAATACAGCTCATTTCCAACAAAACACGTCCCTTAAACCTTTTAACTCCCTCGTTTTTCCAACTTTTTGACAATCTATGTTTTTTCAAGCTATAGATCTAAAGTCATTAAAATGGCCGTAACTCCCATCAACTACTCTGTAAAATTAATTTCGAGTAATCCGGTGGATGGACGAAAAAATTGTCTATCCCCTCACACATTTCCGCCTTCCAACAGTATAAAAATAAATTTTCGCAATGAATTTTTTGAAGAAATGGACGTTTGAATATTGAAAAGATTGAGTTTTTTACACATACAAAAAAATGAGTTAAGTATACTTAGAATTTTACACCTAAAATTTCTTTCTTCGTTGATTGGAAAGGGGGTCTTTGGTCAACAAATAAGCCCAGGTCTAAAGGGATGAATTAATAGTTGAAAATTTCGATCAACAGATAGCCTTCTTTGGAAATATCATCAAACCAGATCACCATGTGTAACAACATCACGGGTACTGGTATACTGTTATTGGTCACACCTACGGACAGACTCTTTCTGGTAATCCATATTTAAGATTTATTGCTTTTGATATATTTTATCACAATCAGATTTCATAAATAATTGAAAGCCACAATGCCGGAATCGAATTTTTATTGGGTAGATTCATTTGTTAACAACATGGAGAACAATTAGGAAGGTAGGTGTTGAAAGTCTTTTGATTCCCACCAAATTGATTCTTCAGATATCATTTTGAATGACCACCTAAGGCCCATTACCCGTGGAAAACGAGCTCCCCATGAATTATTTATTATTCTGACGTTTCATTAGCATCAATTTGGACCAACCGGCGGTCCTGACGAAACTTCAAAAGCTCCGTCAGGACGAAGGGGGCTCGAAGAGAGGAAAAATTGCGGGAATGAAAGAGCATGAAATGGCGGACAGCATTTTGAATTCATGATTCCAAGCTGACTCTCTCCGCTGGCCTAATTAGTATGAGTTAGGGGTGAACCGAGGAGGGGACAGAAGCTGGAGCTAAGTTGCCCCAGTAACAAGGCAAGGCCTTTAGTGCCCTCTTGAGCACAATAAACCCCACCTCAAGTCCCATAACAATGGAGAAAAATGGAGAATACAATGCATTTTATTCTCTCATTTATATTACAGTCAACTTCTTCACTATTAGGCTAGAAACGTTGGAATTATTACCACAAATTTGTTGAATTTAAAATTTTGAATTTGTTGAAATGTTGAGCACATTTTGAAATTTTGTCAGGTTTTGAAAAACATTTTCAGATGAATGGTAAACGACAACTGCGTCACAGTATTATGCAATACATGGTCGGGCAGATGTTAACGGTGTACACGAGTTCACAAGTCCACGTAAATGCACACTCACAATATTAGATTATTTTTCAAAACAAATATCTTCAAAATACGTTTTGACATATCCTAAAATAATTTCTAAATTTTTCTGGATCAATTTTTCTTATATATACTGCCAAAGGAGTAATACGGGGTCTGCTATTCATTCTTCAATATCTCTTCTTAGAATTCATATTTTAAAACATTCTGAAAGCTTTGCATGTACATCCAAGATGACAATATGTTTAATTGACCAATTATCAGAAAATCAGATGAAAATGGCGAATATGTTTTTCTTTTAAATAAAATATGTTTAAAATACAGAAGATATAACAATTTATACCATTATCATATTCATTTATCTCCTTCTATGGTGAAAATATAAAGTTTTGAAACATTTGTAAATACCACACCGGAACCTCAATTCATCCAAAGAAGAACAACTTGAAAATTCCCCCTTTTGTATTGGCGAAGCTCAACGTTTCTCCCTTCTATCTATCTCTTCCCTTGTGAAAATCTAAATTTCCAGACTAAAATCGGTATTCGAAATATTGGCGAAGAAGTTCAGATTTTGCGGTTCATGGTGCTTTGTCCTTTGATGTTGCCAAAAACGTCGATGGATTGTGTCTGCGTTTTGGTGTTTTCCCACTCGAGATATTTAAAATGTAAATTTTTGAGGGGATCATCGTAGCCGTCCTCTGCCACTGCGCACAAGTTTGGTGCTTTATTGTGTATTGCTTTTTGGAATAAGCCGAGCTGCTCTTCATTAGAAAATTGACCTTCACACCAAACCACTAACTATATTTGGAGACCGAGCTGAACCCATTCTTGATATGTACGATGAAACTGCATTATTCCTAGTTACTGAGGAAGCTTAAGGACGTGCAGCTGAAATGGCGAATATTTGAGTGGGCTTTACAGAGAGGAAAGCCTTACTTTATGTGCAGATCTCTTCTCCGGCAGCCTGTCATCGTTCAAACATGAGAGGATAAACTTGAACATGGAAACACTTTTAACAGCCGTTACATTGGAGAGAGAATCACATTCAGCGGAACGAGACAGCCCTTCAGATTCTCTTCATATCGTGAACTGAACCCAGGGATGAAGTGTGCAGGCCTGTGTGTTCCTTCTCCTGCTTATGGTTCCAAGTGGCTTTTTCCCTGACTTTGAAGTTGTACTAGACGAACAGATTTAACGGACAATCTCAAGGAGCAGTTGTTCAGCATTCAAATGGCGCATTTGACTCCGTCTGTACTGCTGTTAGCCATGACTCCAGGTCCAGGAGCTACTGGAAGTTCCTATTCGGAGAATTTAGGTTTTTAATTATAGAAGCCTGTCGATTATTGATGAGTAAATGTTTCATTCTAATTTAAAGAACTAGTACATTCTGTTAAATAGCAGGTTGAATCTTCTATAACGTTTGGAAAATGTATGGATTGTATTATACTTCCGACAGACAGCATTCTGTTGCTGTAAGGTTTAGTCTACATGAGTATTGTAGCTTCATTTTATGTATTTCGATAATCCACTTGGTTTCCCTTATGCACTAGATCATTCGTGATGAAATTGTGGAAACTCAAGTCAACAAAAACAGAGTTAGTACATGAAAAGTAGCCTATTTCCACAGACTCAGTGTTTTTCTTGTTTTCCATGGAACATTCAATTATATGCACGAACACGGGTTCGGAAAGACCGGCACGTATTCCATGAAGTCATTGTGAAGTACAGCCAAAATACCTATCGTTGACTATCTAAACAACGTATAATTCATGTTAGTAATCTGCGTTTTGTGCACAGATTTTGATTATCGAACCGGCTTACAGATTAGGAATGTTTCACTGATTTGTAACCAACAGAAAGGTGCTTCGTTCCAACCTGGAACGGACAACAGCGATTAATTACAACCAAGTACGATTTAAGAAAACACCTTCGATCCTCAAACACGCTTAAATGCACTTCATCTCCTTATAAGCGACGGCCTGAGGCTCATGTCGCCGGTATCCCAGAAAACCGACTTCCTTCTACGTTTGAACAACTGCCGCTGAAAGTCATTGAAAGTTCTCCGAACACCTTTTGTATGGTTGTACTTAGTGATCAACGGATGCATAAATCCACCTGAACTTGGTAGCTTGGGTCTGCGGGTAGCTTCGGATCGCTACGCGTGACATGGCAATGCAGATACCTATTATGGTCCGTCCGTCCTGGGAGTTGTGGGGACGCGACATGCGATCCTACATTAATGCTAAACTTTCCTCCCAACCCCTCTAGTCTAGATCGCGAGTCTTTGGAGATACCCAACTTTCAAACATTTTCTCGAGTGACATTAAATACAAATTTTGTATTTATAATCTCATGTTTTGCAGCAGGTAGGTCTTCAGTTCTAGAAGGTCGCACGGTCGAAACGTTGGAGATTACTACGAGTCAAATCTATTTTCATCAACTAAATCACTTTAAACCTTCTAATCTTAGAGTCTTAAAACTATCTCATGTTAATACATTCAATAAGTACGTGTGTTTTACATATTGAAGAAAAAGTTCTGGGCGGATAGCAAGATCATATAAAATATTATTATGCGGATGTTCGAAATTAGTAGGTCTCTTTATAATTTGTATTTCGACTTATTGCGTTCAATTCCACCCACAGGTAAGATTTTTTTAAATTCTTGTTGGAAGTTTTTAAATATTTTGGACCAATGTTTTTATATCTCAGACTAAATTCAAGAAACAATAGTAACGAGTTAGTTCAATACTGAAAATTGTCTTGTTAAGAGATTTGTGGGTTTTAGGATTCCCCAACATACTTACTCATAAATTCTTTCAAAACATTTGATTTTTTTTTTCAAGAAAGAACGTACTTTTAGGACGTCCCTTTGAAAGAAGGTTTCGTCAATACCAGGACCTGTATTAGAATTGATCCATAGAGGGGTGGGAAAATGTTAACACGAGAAAAAATTGTTCAACAAATCCATTGAGATTGGGTCTATTCTAAGACAGTATCTCTGAAAAATACACATCGTGTGTGGGTGTTTATATCGAGTGAAAAATTTCGTCAACACACAAGACATGCTAACAATGTGAACATAGAGAAAGAGTAGAACAACAGAAATTAAGTTCCAAGAGTATTGATTTGATTTGATCCGACTGAACATTAAATAAATACATTAATCATCTGCTTCTCCTTGTGTTAATGCCTAGGACTGTTGTGAGTATGAAATGATTGAACCATAATATTGGGAATTTAAAGAAATTGTATTAAACAACACTCGAGCGCGAAAGTGGGATGTTTTCATCAAATACAAAACGATGGATGATAGGAGATGTCCAAATACAATTCTCCAAAAGCGGCAATGAGGTAATATGTTGGCAGAAGAGGGGTATATAGAGGAGGTTCCGATGTGAAGTGAATAATGGCCCCATTCGCTATTGAGGTTGTACTAAGGGCCAGTCAATAAGAGTTAAAACATGCTTTGAGCTGTAAAGTATATCAAAGTCTTTCTCCAGGAATAAATATTATTTAAACAGTAAGAATTGGGCTTAAAAACCATTGTATTGGTTTGTTTTTATAAACATCATGTATGTTAGCTAAACCTTCTGCCGTCTTAAGAGACAGCAAACTGCTTTGGCTCTGCCGGCAAATATCATTCCGCTGAAAGAGGTTTCTGTGATTACACTTCTTATAGCTTCATTTCATCCCCGGGTTGTTGCCTTGAAAAATAACAGCAATCTTCAATATTTCAGACTATGAAGACGAGCTCTGGAGGAGAATCGCCGGGAGTGTTTCGCTCAAATTAGCAAAAAACGCCACCCCGAGTCTGGCCGCAGGGGAGAAAAAGGGATATTACCTCTCGGTAAGATTCCCCCATCCCTCAGGGGAGACCAGCTGTTGCGCCCTGCCCTTCCGAGGCCCTGATTGCGATTGGTACCGCAGGGCAATCACTGTGAAAGCCGAGTTACCGACTCCTACTGGGCGGTTGGAACGGCCCAGCAGGGCCGGGAAAGGGATAACGTGGGATGGAGTCGGAAGAGCCGATAATTTAGTTACGACTCCTGGAGATAATGGTCCAGTTTCTGGACGGAAGGGGGAAAGCCTCATTTGGGGTAACTACCTGCCAGTGTCCTAAAGCCCTTTCAAGCTGGTGCTGCTGATAAACTGAGTTGTGAATTTACTTGTAAGACCATTCCAGTCAGATACTACAGTATTCTCTCACTTCTTTTGTAGCGCTCGATAATGTGAAGAGCTTCAACTAATAAGGTACCTATTCTTTAACGGATTATCAACCAATCTAGTTGTTGATGAAGCACCGCCCGACCTACCAATACAAAACTGATATTAGACCATTTCGAACTGCTGTTGTTTGCATGTCTGAGTCCGGATCTCAGTCCTGATGCGCTGGTCTTTCCAGAAACTTTTTTTCACAGTCTTCTGTCAAATTTTGATGACATTTTCAGTTAAAGTGTGGGAGATACAACAGTTAGAGTGTATGCAATAATGAAGGACATCAAGCACCTTTTTCTCAAATTATAGGTCCATTCCGTCGAGGTTCACTCAAATTTTTATGGGAGTTGTTGAAAAACAGTGTTATGTTTTCCTATCAATTTCGTCCAACCATATCAAATCTTGGTAACAAACTTGAATGCCACAGTTTCACTCGATGTTGATGAATTTTACAGAGAATGAGGGCATTAAAGTGTAAATGGTTCCCAATGAGTTTCATTGCTAACTAAACAACACTTCAATGTGCGCATGCGCTAACGTAAAGTTCACCACCAACTAAATGCTAGGTCCAAGTTCTCCGATTTTGCTCAAATTTGAAGGGCAGTCGGGGAACCCCGGGCTAACCATCTCATAAAAATTTCCAATTTATCTGAAACATGGTCTCATTATCTATTCATGAAAAAAATAGTTCACTTTTTTTAAATAAATAATGCATTTTAAATTTTATACAGAGCAATCTCTTAGACCCCAGAACTAATTTTGTAATAAATTTATCTTAATTTCCAACATGATTTCATCAATTAAAGGGAATATTAACTTATCGTCGATCGACGCAGTGTAAAAAACGCTGCAAATTCTTTCACTGGGGTTTATTATTCAATTCATGAAAAAAATATTTCATTATTGAATTTTTATCATAACATTTTATATCTGCATTGTACATTTTATATAGAGCCATCTCTAATAGACCCCAGAACTAATTTTTTAATAAATTTATTTTAATTTCCAACATGATTTCATAAGTTAAAGGGAATATTGACTTATCCTGATTTTTTTTTTTTTCAAGAGCGATTATTGAATAATAAACCAAAAAGGATTGAGTGTATCGATCCAACTGTTTCTGTATCAATCACTTATTGTGTGGTAAAAATCTCCTTTGGGGATGGTATTGTTTCGTTCGTTGCGATGACACAGCGAGACCTTATTTTCCGGCCTTCATGCTTTTGGGAAAATATTAATATTACCTAAATGGATTTCTAGTTGAATAATTAAGTAAATCCACCAACTGAAGTAAGTATTGAAAAATGAAAAGAATTTTGTTTTAAATGAATGGACACTAATGAAAGGTGGCCAAATAAAACCACAACATGTGTCTCCAGCCTACCGAATCTTTCAGGACCTACAATTTCATTTGTTTGCAGCAATTACAAAGCTTTATGAAGGAGATGAGGATTTCTTTCAATCAACCAATATAACAGAGCATTCCCTCCATAAATTGAAGTCAAGGCTAGATTGTGATGAAAAGAAAATCCATAACTTCCTGATAGGACCGGTAAGGTCTTTTTTGACAGCCTGCTAATTTCTTCAAAACCTTCAATATCATTTGTCCCGCCGAGTTCCAATGGTTTTGAGGAAGCGTGCGAACAATGTAAAATTTCATATTTAGATCGTGTTTCTTAAATCTCATGATAAACTTTTCAAAAGGTGAACATTATTCAAAATCTGTATTAATTTTTCCATGTCGACATCCATTTCATCCGTTTTTCCTAATAATTTATACACGATCACTGAAGGAGCAATATCAATAGCAAAGTCTTTCGGAACCGAAAATGGGATGAACGTAGGAGCAAACAAGGTGAGGGCTGCCGGAATACGTTCTGGAGATTGAATTTGAAGAGGTTCCTTCTGCGAAGAACCCTCAGTTGGAAGCCGTTGAGACGGTGAATAAAAAAATATTAACCATTCAATTCCTCGTCGATGCTCGGTACGGCGACATTTCGTTCTAATTTTAGTTCTTGCGAATTTTCAGTTCGAAAATTGAACTGACTTCGACGAAAGACCTGGAGTTTTTGTGTGTCATCTGTACATAAGTTCGAATTTCCTGACATTCTTTACGGAGATATTTTAAAGGACTGTTTGGGGAACTGTTATTTTTATTAACAATTGTCATATCATTTAAAAAATAAATACTATTATCATGATATGAATTCAGTGCTATTCAACTCGGTCTAAATTGGAATTAATAATTTAAACAAGAGTTGTTTTTGTATTTCAACTGTAAATAATAGTTAGGTTCGTCATCGTAGCAGAAATTTTTATTGTCAATTACGGAAACGATTAAGACATAGAACAATATTTTATATACCAATCGTCAACAGACAAACATTGTTTCAGCTATTCGTGGTGTATACTCAGATAAAATTTGGCGGATGCGTCATAAAGCACCCAAACAATTTGTAGTTGAATCGTCGTCATCGCCCTTGAAGAAATACGTGCTCGAAACACGTACAGTGAACCGGAGAGCGTTCAGTGTTTGTTTTCTACGAAAGCAATTTCTCGTGTGTGAATGAATGAGTGCTTATCCAACAAACACTCGACTCTTGAGTATAGCGTGGGAACAATAAACTATCTTGTTTGCTGTCTTGCCACAGCGTCCGTGGATCGATGCGACACGAATCAAACGCCCTTCCCTCAACTACGCTCCGAGCGGCGGTGTTCCTGAATGAAATCAGATGTCAGTTCTCATTTGACGAAGATCGTCTATTGAAGTTGCAATGACCGTTGCCAGTTTCATTAGCCTAAACGGATTATTCACCATCACAGATTCAAATACGGCTCGCCATGTACCAACCCGTGGGACAGTAAGATGTCATCATTTTTGATAAGCATGACATTTTCGAGTTCAAGCCGATCTTCACCGGTACGTACCTTCTTAGCAGAGGTATGTAGCTAGTACATAGATAAATGTAGAGGAGTACGTTCCTCTATAAGTACTAAAGAAAGTAATTCCTGCGCATCGATAATTGAACATATCCCTCCCAATTTTGAACTGGAATAATAATATTATTTCCTTGGTGCAATTTGAAGCTCTGATGAATCTCCAATAATATGTTTGATTCAATTAATTCCAATAATTCGTTTGACCTTTACAGCCAACCAAAGTCTAGAATCGTATATTTTTCTGTTACAATTTGACATGTCATTCTTTATTTGTTTCCATTTAAAACATTGTCAAAACTTTGAACATTAATGTTTAATTACTTATATGACTTCCATCCCTGTTTGAAAGTTGAACATAACCTCCACCCCTGTTCAAAAACAATTTATCAATGTTGTAATTTCGAAAGAAACGATTAACGTTGTTAGGAAAAAATAATCGTAAATAGATTTTAAACATGCATATAGGAGTTCAACGCATTAATAGCTCTGTAAGTTGCCCAATATGCAGTGCTGACAGCCCGGATACGCTGTATCATCTCATCTCTCCCTGCAAGGTTTATACCTACGAACGCTTCATATATTATGAGGTTTCATTTTTAAATGAAATCGTTCTTCGCTCATTTTTACTAGGAACGTTAATAAGGAGGTGGGAAAATTAATAGGATTTCTGCAGACTGTTTTACGTTAACCGGCATTTACTGTTTTCGTCTGGATTGATTTTGATGTAGTAGGTTCTACTCTTTTCCCCCTAAAGTCTCTCTTTGTACCTTACACCACTTGCTGTTCGACTAATTCTCATTGTTCAACTTTAAATCTCTCTCATCTTTTTGTACGTATTTTATTTTCAATCAAAGAAATGTGTACTTTACCATTATTATTATATTACTTTATAACCACGTACGAGAACTCTCGAGAAAAAAGAGGTTTTTAACACTATACAGCATCTATTTATCTATCTATCTGTAGGAGTTGAACTAGATTGGTCCTTTTCCTACCAGATAGATTATTCTAAGACATTGTGTTTCGATTGATAATGGCTACTAGGTCCTTCGTTCTGAACGCCTTTTCTCTCCCAATCAGAGAGTACGTCGAAAGTTGAACCACTTGGAACTCTTAAAGTCTAGTAATATTCCAAGGAAACGGGGCGTTCAAATTTGTATTGACCAAATCAATTAATATCATCATTTTTTGGTTGTTAGGTTGTATTTGGTATCGTATTTTGAAATTGTAAATTTGTTTACAAGTTTTGTCGGAAAATACGGGAAAAAGAAAAGTACTCCTTAACCCAGGTATTTTACCTTTCAACAGTCCAAGTAAACATATAAACTTTACATTATTGAGGGATTTAATGCAGGAAAAAAACAAGGACATTCAATTATATTATAGCATTATAGTAGGCTGAACAATCACGATAAAACATATTACAGTACAGAAAGGCAATACAATTCCTGAGCCTCGGAGTAGTCCATCCATTTTTAATTTTCTGGTCAATGACCACAGATACTATGCCCAACCCAAGTGTGGCTCTTTTGGGAAAACCCAAAGCTACTCTTCCCCATGGGAATTTCTATGAATCCCCGCTTACAAATATATAGGTACCTTCCCATCCTAGTCATCTTTCACTTAGGTACCTGACAAGATTCCGTTCATTCTGTTGCAGTTCAGTGCTGATGTTCATGTATATGATGTCTAAAGGAGGAGAAGGGGGGAGGGGTTGATTTGGGCACTACATAGGTACATAGTTTGAAGTTGTTATTGAAACTTACAATACATATTTTGCTTTTTGCGGTCATATTTTGCGTCCCATAGGAACATTTTAGGTCCTTCGTCCGGTCATATTGACAAGCGTGTCGTTTTTAACGGCATATCAATCCAAATCTAATTATAGCGCCAATATAAAGCAACTCGCTGCATTTTATTTTACGAATAAACAAGGAATCAAAAGCAATTAACCACCAGAACGGACAGGTTCATCGACAAAGGAGAAACCCACTCTCCCGCTAACGTCGGATAAGAAGAAATTACAAGCCTTTATATAAACTCTCGAACATCCTGCTATGACATTCATTGCATGGTCTCTTACGGCGAGCACTTTGCTGGGGGTCTTTATTTACTCAAAACCACGCCTTTGTTTATTTTTACCTTTTTCCCGAGTCCGGCTATCACGACAAATCCGTCTCAAAAGATAGTTTTACTACGGATTCGTCTTAAAAACCGTTTTACCCTTAGGTATTACTGAGGGCTGAGTACCTACCCCAGCTGTGTCTGACGAATTATCAAACGAAGTTTCCTCGAATCGGTAATACTAGTCAAAGTTAGGAAACTCTGACAAGCTAACGACACAAATTCGTAACAATTTTGATAGTATAAATAAATGTCACGGAAAGCTGTGGTTCTTCGATTTTAGCTGCGTTAGTTGGAAGGTTCTACTGGAATGGAAGTTTTTAATTAATTTATTACATTCCAATCCCGATCACAATATAACAAAGAATTGCAAAATCCATCATTATTCTGTGTACTCATTAAAAACAGTATTTGCATTGTTGGGACGAAGTTGAATGAATTCCAGCCTTTCCAAGACTTGAATTATTAGATGAAACTTGTTTGCCTCGAACTTTTACGGCTATCTATATAATACAATAATCTGGAAACTTTTAAATGGATTCGTATCTTGAATTTGCAATAGTCGAAGACGGATTGGGCCCCCGAAACTTCTCCGCTGGGGATTCAAAATCCACTTACCTCGGGAGTTTTCCGGTCTGGACGTGGTCCAACAAGGGAGGGCCTCGAAAACTTCGCCTTTCCGACCGGGGGTTCTCTATCTCCTTGAAACTTGATGCCAACTTGGCTTGTAGGAACGAAAAAAATATGACGAACTGACTGAAGAAATGAAGAAGAGGTTGGATCCTGGTGTGTTTTGGAGGAAGAGGGATGAATCGCAATTAGACGCGTGGGTGTCTCCTACTTAGCGTGGGGGTGTCCATTTAGCGTTACGTGTTCGATCAAAGTGTTCGTGGGCGAAGCACTTACTGATCTTGAAAAAGAGTGGCAGTACATTTCTGTTGCCAAGTACTTTCCTGAATACAAGTGGTGGCTCCACCTTCAAACTCGGAGGGGGGGGGGGGGGGGCGCACAGAGATCACCAAGGGCTTTCGCAAATGACAAGAAATAGCCAAATACAAATGTCAACTTTACTGTCCTACTCTATTTAAAACTGCATGAACACATGAACGCATTAAACACAGGTACTAAACATGCCAACACTTATTTACCTATAAAACTCCTGAATAACACAGTAAGAACCGCTGCACACCCATCCTCTTGCCGAAAGATATTTGCACTGGATTCACAGTTAACACAATTCCATATGGTCATTCGTCAGTCTCCATGGGAGAGTAAAAGATCCACCAGGTTTATCAACAAGTACCAAAACACTCATCGACATTTATGGACAGGGTTCGCAAACTTTGTTCGGCCCCAGTGACCTGTCTTGCTATCTTGCTGATGATCATTTTCAAACAATGCTCGCAAATTATGTTCGTTTGGTGTCAACGGACCGCTCATGAATTATTTCGAAAAATAATACACTGGGCGATTATAACGGCACTGATTACGAATTCACAAGCTTCAACGCTCCTATCAGCACCCGCCCGTGCTGAATACAGCTGCCTTGTAACGTACTGTCTTGCAACGTTGCATCCTAATAAACGAAATTTGTTTGTTCTCCAAAATATAATGAGTGAATATCCACCCAAAGCACTGTAATCTGCCATTTCGTTTATCAGAAATGAAGTTAACCAAACCGTCAATCTATTGTGTTGGATTTGTTGTTTTATTTTTGGCTACTGTAAATTTCTTTGATTGCCAATTGCTAATTTCCTCTTTCTCAATCTTTAGTAAAATGTTGATCTGTCTTTCATTCATTACATTGTTCTTGGTACAACCACATATGTATCTACTGTTAAAAGATTAGTGGTCGAAGAGTAGTGCGGTATTTGCACCACAGCATCCTCTGTGCCCTTAAAAACGTTATACATTTGTCGAAAGCTCGGTGAAACATTAGTTATTATTTGGTTAAACCTATCCCCTACAATATCCAAAAATCAAAAATTCAACCGTCTCCAATTGAAATTTGTTCCAAGGTCATCCTGAACCGTTTCTAGATTTGAAGCTTTTATCTAAGTACACATAAGTATGTCATCACTCCAGGCAATAAATTTCCTTAGGTTTAGAAAAAAATCATTAGTTTGCTAAAATCAGGCATTCCAAATGCATGGAACACATTAAACACATTGCGTTAGAATAATACAGCTCACATAACATCATCTGCACTATCCTATTCTTACAATTCACAACTTTTTGAATAATTTTAGTTCCGTTTCTCTTTTTAGTTCATCTAAATGTCATAAATTTGGAGTATTGCTAGGAGGAACATGGCTGTTTCTAACAACTTGAGGACAACGTGAGCGAAACCTAGAAAAACTGTTTAGAATTAAGAATATTTTAGTATAGTAAGTGAAGAATATACATTCATAAAGAACGAAGATCCTGTTTCTCGAATTCAGGGGTTATCAGCTTGGATTATGGACCACAAATGATCATTGCCTAATGAGAGCTTCAAATGTCACTCAATCAATCAACAATCGAACCTTTAATCAAAGAAACAAAACACCAAGTAGCATCATTAACTCAATTTCGTCAATAACTGAATAACAAAAACTAAACATTTGCAAGAAAAAGTTATCAAATTCATCAACTTTGAATTATGAGAATATTCGTGGATATTAATCATTCTGTTAATAAAACTTCGTTGATGAACAGTGTGTATTGGTTCTATGTAAGATGCGTGATAAGCATTACCATATATTGTATCCTGAAGATGACCAAATACTACATCAGAAAATATCTGATGCTTCAGTGTAACTTTGACCCTTTTAAGGAAAGAGTTACGCACCAATGAAGTATAATATCTTCTATGTTTTTTTATACTATATTTGTAAGGGTGTTCAATATTGTTTGTTTCTTTGTCTGCGGAAAAGGAAGGTAGGTATATTTGCTGAACACCTTCGGAGGAAAATTGGACACGTGAAAATTGAGGCAGTCACAAGATGAGGTTACGTGGAGGGGTATGGGGAGGGCATTGGCTCCCTCCCACGGGTTGCCGGGGCAACGGCTCGCGTCTGGTCGATAGAGGGGACCTCCCTCTTATATCTGGGTGACTGGGTTAGTTTACTCCGAGCTGAAATGCGTACAACCGCGATTGCGGTGGGAATCAGAGATCAGGCCTCGGGGCGGCAGCACTTTTGCCGGGAGAGGGACAGGTCGCTCCGCGGGGTCAAGCACGCCTGGGGGGGTCAAGCAGAGCTTTACAACGTACTACATACTTTGAATGTATATTTATTTCTCCCACACTCCTTAACTAAGCACGAATTTAACTCATGGACATCTCATGATCTCTCTAGCATCGCGAGGGACCCCAATGCTATTTGAAAAACGTACACCATACTCTTTGGCAACAACATAAAAAAACGAATTAGGGTAAAAGCATCATTTGTTGGCTCTATTAGAAAGAAAACCATCCAATTCTGAGTTCTATCTGTAAAAGTGTTCAAGAAAGTTGTTAAGTATATCCAAAAAATTGTTATTTATTCATTCATTCGTTCGATCACAACATGACCTCTTGAGAGGGGGAGTCTCTCTTCTTCAGACTCCCTGAACCGTTTTGTTTACCAGTGTATACCACTAATTTCTACGTTAGATGAAATTATGGTTAATGATTCTTAAAACTACCACGAACTACTACGAATCATGTTGGTTCTGTTCTACGAAATTTCTAAGCACCCCACAAAACATAGTACCTATAGCAACAATTTGTATTACCTCCCTCAAACTTAATCACTCTTCTTCAACTGCTTACGTACAACTTTGTGATTTGTTGCCAAAATTAACGCCCTCCCTTATTACATTTTTGCAAATAGCGTTTCAGATTCACGATTGGTGGATCATTCCGTCACTATTCTGAAATGAAACACTTAATGCTTATAAGTGTTGATGAAATACCAGTTCAAGTCGTTAATCAGTTTTTCAATCTGTTCATCTTGGCAAAATGTTTCATCCCTACTCGCAATAAGATGAAGAGTATGATAATTTTCCCAGATCATATCCCTTTTGTTAAGATTCTCTCTTCCTAAAACAATTTAGTTTTTGCAATAAATTTTGAAAGCTACTTTCCCAGCTAGTTGTACTCATAACGTTTATTGTTACACTTAATCTATGACTATGATTTACAATTAATATGGGAAGAGATATTACACTTGGACGTTAGAACTGAGAACAGCTTTATTAGTGGTAGGTAATGCTGTTATGTGACGTTAGGTAAAAGCTGATGTTACAGTTATAGTAAAATGTTTTTGTGTTATCTTGGCTATCAATTTTGGAAAACATTACTTTAATATGTAAGCCTCGATATCAAATTTTCAATCAATCATGGATGATTTATTGTTCTATTTCATCTGATTTTTATTTAAACTACTTCACTAGATTCATTTGTTGTTCTACCAAGTAACCATCCAAGGTAACACAAGATTTTATCTAGGAATGAATAGCACCCTAAATTGTCACTTTTCGTAGATTCAGCCTCCCTTACCAACGCTTCTCCACCTTGCTTCTAGATAGCAAACTACGGAAGGGTTAGATTAATCCAAATCCTTGAAGTGATGATCATTGAGCTTTTTATGAACAAAGAGATGGTTAACTATCATTTTAAGGCAAAACAATTCTTTTTCCAAACAGTATCCTGCTTTTCAAATGAAGGTTATGAATTTTGGAGTGTTTTCGCATTTGAAGGTTTTTGTGGAGTTCATTTTGTCGACTTTAACCAATTTTTATAGCTCAAACGCTGATGTGCAACGAACTCATACTTTCTTCTGAGAGGTTTGACTTTTCGGCTAAAGAACGAAGTTTCAATCTTCATTCTATGGACAGTTATCGTCCTTGAAGAAACACACACACACACACACAAGCGTTAAAATCCAAAATTATTGGAACTGTTGAACAATTACATTCTCTTTTTTAAGGAAATTCCCAAAAAGAGAGCATATAATCATGAACGAACTTATTAGAACGAGTATATAAACTCCTTGAATTTAAACAGATGAAAAGGGATTTTTTGACAAAATGCTCTCATGTTCAACTCCAGTTGAGTGTAAGTAACCCATAATTGTGTAATGATAACCACAACAAGCGTTTCGAACTAATTTTAGCTAATTGTAATTAAAATAACTTCTAGTATAAATATTTCTCGATGTATTCTTCTTGTGTGAAACGATGTTAGTAATCTCGAGTTTAACAGAGATTGGAGAAGTAATGGGTATTTTCAATAAATTATCACGAATCTTCCATTGTTCAGTTCTACAATGTACGCGCTGTTCGTACTTCACAACGGTTGAGTGGAATGCGAAGTCTTGCAGCAAATTTATGTAAGGTTCCAGGTTCTAATGAAGGGGCTAAAGGGACAAAATCATGAGCTTTTACTACTCCTCCATTCTCATAGAACCAAATACATAATACATGCCAGGGACATCCTAGTGATGCAAGGATACTTACCAATATACTTCATTCATGAATTTAGAGGAAATTAATGAGTGGATTGAGTATCGTTTCCAATATTTCTTCTTAGTTTCCTTTTTTCCAGAGAGTTTTTTCTTTCATGATTCTAGATTGGGACATCACACGTGAATTGGATGGTTCGTGCAGGGGCTATAACATCAAAACAGCCAGCTCGAGCAGACGCTATAAAAAGTCACCATTTGGAGCAAAGAAAAGAAGGCTTAACGAGACAATACGGAGCCGTACCGGAAATATCCGATAGAATCAATTTACAAGGCTACTCCCTTGGGGGTTACGACCTTATCAATGGGTCGCAAATACGAAAAGAAAAGAAAAAAAAAACATTGGGTTTCATCGTCTATGTTGGTAGTTGAGTGGTGAGGGGAATATGTGGTCTGGAAAGGGAGGGTCCATATTGGGGGTGGTTTCATCATCCTTATCTACGGTGAGCCTCTCTCCATACAGCTGTCTCCATCTCCCGACCGGAGCTCTTTCTTTTCGACGAACCCACGCAGTAACCAACGGGTCAGGGGGGGTCTCGTTAGTGTTGTCAAGCCAAAAAAAGACCGAAACCTCCGGGAAACCTCCCGTGTCCCGTTTCTGGAGGGATGACGATTTTTTGTCAAAATATACGAAGGAATCGAGGAAATAATCCCTTGTTCGCCTGATCAAACAGCAGTACCCGTTTATTGGGTGGGGGGATATACCGACGGCGGATGTGGAAGCCTTTGAAATGGCGCTACACCCACTAACAGGAAAGGTAGCTCAGTTTCGTTGTGAGAGTTTCAGAAATATTGAAGAAATCTTTCGATACGCATGACACAGGGCAATCTATTTTAGTTGTTTTCCATCCGTTTTCTACAGTGAGCACGGGAAGTTCACTCTTCGAAAACATCATCACGAACACTCCACTAAAATGGAAAAATTGGCAATATAACATCACCTTCATTTCTGAAGAACAGAATCTCTTTGGAATTGTTACGCTACTGTGCATTGTGGATTCCACACTCGACCATTATGTTCAGTTCAAATTTGTCATCACTATAGCATCAAAGCAAAAGACTGACCAACTGGACATTCAAATGCAGTCGGGCGAGTTCCTCAGTGGTTACCCAGATCATTTCAGTATTTTCATTACTGCAATAAGTTTTTCATAGTAAATCAAGTCAAGACATTTATATTTGTTTATGATCAGGAACGTTTAGAGATGGTTAGGGTTGGTTGAGGCGAACACCAACTGGATTTCCCATGTATCTGTCAAAATAGTGAGATAATTGAAAATTGATTGACGTATGCATTTGAAAAGTTTCAGATGCAATATTAATTAACTGGAATCATGTTATATAGGAGAACTACTTCACTTCCTGAATCAGAGACCTTGTAGCTTAATTGACACTCGAGTCACATCAAAGCTCCTGCGAAAATCTTTAACGCGAAGTTACAAATGAGATGGTAAATGTATTTACTCAAAGCAGTATGATAAACTCATTAGCAAATGAAAATCCTTCTCATCCTCTTCCCGGCTCAAGCTTCAAACCTGTGAGAGTTAATTGAAGATGGATAAACATAGAATTCGTTTATGGATACAAAACATGATCAACATTGTTAATTTTGTACGTGTTTATTAACTATGAACTTGTCATATTTACGAATGCATTTCCTGAGTCGGGTGGAATGTATGAAATTGCAGTTCGTACTGCTACTAATGTTTTTCAAAAACGAACGTTTAAGGAGATTGTAATATGGTAAACTGTGTCTTGGTAGGGAAATTGCGATTTAGTCAGTAACAGAAATATTCAAACCATCTGAATGTGCACGTAGATGGAGGTCAGGATCCAAACTACCTCCTGGAATCAGTTCGATTGATTGTTTCAATGGTATTGAAAATTGCACAAAATTTAATGTTAATTTAGGCAAAATTTGAAAATCACTTGTTTTCCAGTCTTTGAACCGTCCGGCGGCCAGATAACACCTCAATATTCTATTTTTTTTAGCTCTAATCTTACTTCGGTGCAGTACGTTATCTCCGATATCTCCTGGAAAGCAGAATGTTTCCCTACTCAAAAACCATCCGTCCACAAAATGGCAAACATCAATCTCAAACTCAACTTTCTACTTAGATATAGGTGTTAACATCGATTTAAGTTAGTGTTGTTATTGAGGTTATTTATCAGGTTAGTATCTTTAAGCTGGCAGTGTAAGCAAACATGACACTGAATGACACTGATACGATACTAATATGGAAATGATCTGTTACTATGGGAAGTGGTTCTGTATATCAGATATATCTGTATATCTAGCTAACAGTGTATCTATAAAACCCACGTATCTAGAAATTGACACATTTTTCAGTTATCAGGATAACTAAGATCGGGAGGGAAACATAACGAGGCACAAACCTCTGGAAGCCCCTGCTGTTTTGAGTAGAAAAAAGCGTCCAACCAAACCCACTAATTAGTTCTGGATCTTTTCAGCAAAACCCAAGTCTCTCTTCATTAATTGTCAGAGCTACAATGATTTATTGAATTCCAAGGAGCACCTTACATACAAAATACAGATCCCAATACATAGGTAATTACCATGTGCACTTAACTGTTGAAGAAGAGAACTAAGTAAATTTCTATAGTTTGAAAAAGGGCTGATTGGGGACCTATAACTCGGAATGACTACTTGAGTCAAGTGTGTGGCATTGAAAAAAATACTTGCAATTCTAAGAACATTAAACAACGATTTATAGTCACAGTATCCAGACAAAGTTTTACAAATAATTCACCTAAACGTATTTTTTGCTCAACATTCCATTTAAATTTACTTTTTTATATTTTTACTGCTGTGACACATAAGTTTCGGCTCTGAACTACAGGATCACTCAAATCCTGTATGCTGAGAAATCAGAATGCTGATGGTTTTTTTTTCCCCCTAATCGTATGTCCAAACAACCTAGCACTCTAAATAGCCCATGGACAAACATCTTCATCCATACTTCTAACTGAAACTAGCAGATTTCTCGTCGTTTGATGCAGACAATTGAAGATGATAACATGAATAGGTATATCGCTTATTCCATGAATCACCCACTAAACGATTTATTGGTTCCTTTCTTTGGACTGTTCATCGAAGGATGTTTCGCTTCAACTTCATTCTTTCATCGGGCGTTCACATCATTAGAGTCAAGGTCCATTTATATCTTAAATGTAAAAGGTGGTGAGGAGAACCGTTAGGTTTCTTAGAAGGCTACCACTAACATTTCGTAAGTGCTTCTCGATTTTCAAGAGGAAGTATGGCCGAATGGTACTTTCCTTCAAACGCCATTTCCCTTTTCAATATTCATTGTGTGAATTATGGAAGACATGATAGAAGTATGGAATAGATTTTAATTCTTTTTGGATGCATTGCTGATAGGGGATTCCAGAGCGCATTTATAAGCCCAAGTGTGTAGCAATAAGGATGCCATTTCACAAATTTTAAGAAATGAGTACGATAAGCATCATACTGATGTTTGATAACGGGGAATTAAGAGTTATTACAACCTCATTTTGACAATTGAGTAAAGAAAGATATAAATTCAATCAATATAAATAAGCACATATGCATATATTTATGGTTGGTACTAATTTGTTGTTAGATCTACTCGCTTAGGGGCATCATATGGTTATTCACCATTAGACTGCATCATTGACAATCGATCATAATTTTCTTATTTCCTAATTGACACAACATGGCAAAAGGTTTCTGTACTAATATTTCTAACCATTTTTAGGATCTCTCTCTGGAATTCATCGTCATCGCGCATCACTATGAAGCTTACCGTTCCTGTATCTCTTGAATCCCCTATCACGGATGTGGCCCCATTGAATAAAGACCTTTCTTCCATGATTCACATAACCAAAATTAAACAAAGAAAATGGAGTATGAAGGATAATACCATACTACGAGTATTTGACCATACTTTCTTTTGACAATCAAGATGTACATACGAAATTTTGGTGGGAGCCTTTTAAGAAAAATAACGATTTTCCTCTAAAGCAAGGCTCCGTTAGTAGTGAGACGTCTGTAAGAATCAATCAAGGGGTTGAACAAGTTATTCTAAATAAAAGGTATTACCTGGGGGCCGCGAAACGTATTTCTATGAAAAATGAAATTAATAAGAAGCTCTCCTAAAACTCTAAATAGAATTAGCAATGGCTAAATGTTCTTATAAAACATGCCAAGAGCATCACAGAGAGACAGTTCTTCTCAATATATTTCCTCTATCTACTGTAAATGAAATCCCCTTTACCTAACTTTTGTTTTATTCAACCCAGAAGGACCAGCAAAATAAAACGAACCTCTCCAGTCTAACCTGTGTTTATTTTAAGGTTGAAAAGCATCGACCATTAGCTCTTATTTTCGAACTTAATTATTCTTCGCAAAATCTAAATCTAATTACAAGTTCCGTTAAGTACATTATCACAAAAATATCGTCAAAAATGATTTCACTCCATGTACGTCCTCTATCTCTTGAACAACCTCATTATTTAAGCCGTCGCAATTAATAAGAACGGGCGTGAAATCATTTGAGCAAGTTTTTCTGCCCACAAGTTAGGCAGATGTTTTCCATTTTGAATGTTGCTTCATTCATATGACCGGAAACACAGACCGCTTAAGCAAGCAAGAATGTTCTGAAATCAAGATGTCAAGGGCCCCCGAGGACTGATCTGATTCGATCTTGAAGAAACTGGTTCCCCGACTCCTTCGGGCGGTGCCCTCACCTTACAACTTTATCTTTCATAACATCAGTATGCATACTACATTCGGCAACTAAACTAGTATTATCGCCATCATCTTTATTCAATAGGATAGATGAAGAATTAATTCCTCGAAACCCACGTTTTAATAATACACATTTAAGATATGATCAATGTCATATTGCATAATATATGTAATATTCAGTAGCAAAAGTTGTAATGATATGGAAAAATGAAATAAAAAATGCCTGTCAAGTTGGTACACGGCTTCTTCATATTCCCGCATACATGAACGCCTTCAAAAGGTGTGACGACCTACATTGCGGGCGTGCCGTGCTGATTCCGTAACGGACATGATAATGATAAAGCTTTAAATTTATATGAGACGATTTGACTCCACTATGACTTTTTACTTGTTCCAATCTAATCACTTGATGATGAATGATTATATGAAACAGATAATCGTTTAGTGTTTAACTGAGGAGCGTCTAGTCAAAAGCAAACATGTCGCTCAAATGTAACTTTTCAGCAGAGCGTAAAAACACTTTTAACATGAGCTAAAAACGTTAACAGCACGTTCAAGGGTTTTTTAAATCCATTCTGGCCACTTAAGTCACCAAATTAGGTCATTCAAATCAGAAACCATTTTAAAACAAGGAAAATTGGCTTTGAAAGGTGGCAGTGTTTGGTTTTGACCAGGTCGCTACTGACATGTTTGTTTCTGATCAGACCCTATGCGGAGTTATCTCCTTTTGATTCAGCCTATAGGTAATCTTTTTTGAGTTTTTAAAATTTTTATTTCATTTTCATTAAAGCATAGGTATTACGACATACATTTAAAGCTAAGCTTGTCCTGTGCATTTATCTGAAGTCTTCAGTTGCCCTTCAACTTTTAATCATGTTCTCTGATTGAAATATTTATAACGAATTAACTGAGTTCATGATACGAAAAAACTACTCTTAAGGCCCAATAACAAAGTATTATATTAAAATGAAATCATTATGGATAGGTACATCTGATGAAATTATGATTCGTTCAAGATTTAAACAATAAATAATTTATTTATTGTGAATTGTTTTTGTTTTAGTTATTAATTAATTATTTATGGACATCAAGTGCAAAGATCGAAACGGAACACTGAAACCCCTCTCTACTCCTGTTGGAAAAACCCTGTCACGCGACAAAATCCCGTATTGTGATTGGCTATTTGGCGTATTGGTTTTGACTAAACCGCTGGTCCTGAAATGTTTGCTTTTGTTCAGACCTTTAGTTTTCAACTTACGTTTCATATAGGAAATATTGGTCTTTGACCACTTGTTTCGGTTTTCCCAGACGCCCCTGGCCACCTACTACTATCATCCATATCAAAGAAGAAATTTCCGGAAAATGACTTTGTTTGCTCTTGCCTGGACGCTCCTCAACTGAACTCAATAAAATCTAATCATTCAACAGCTCGAATCTGTGTGACTCTTGGGAGTCAGAATGACAAAGACACACTTTATACATAACTATATATTAAATACGCGTTAGGTATATACGGATACGGTTAGGGGTGTGGTTTACTCATAACATATTTTTTATGTTGGCAAGTCCCAGAAACGGTTCAGGTCTTGTAGGATTTAGCCTTTTGAATTTCATCAGCTTATTTTTCCTCTAGTAGAAAGTTTAACTAGAAACATAGGAGTTGCTCTTAGGATCGCTTTATTAAGTTCATCGGCTTATGATAATATTTTACATATCAAGCCTAACCAGCTGATTGGTGTAAATACCAAGAAAGATGTAAGTTGAGAAGCTAAAAACTGTTTAATAGATTCCTTCCATTGGATGGGAGTATGACAATTGACTACAGCCCCCGCTCCGTTTGAGAACTCGTTTGGGAATGACACCATGTTGATATTTCGGTGCCATTAGAATCGTTGACGTTTGGAAGATGTCAGCGGAAAATTCTGAGCGTAGCTGATTTACAATGCTGATGGGAAAGTTGATAGGAACGAACGAACACCGATTATAATAAATAAAAACGTGTAAAAACATCACGAAGAAAATTCGCACTTTTTACTGAAATGTCAATCACTGGACCGAAATCAAACACCGGCCCCACCACTGGTGGTTGTGAAGTGAGAGAGACGAAAGCGTGAATCGATAGCCGTCAGTGGGAATTGAGATAAGGTTGCTAGTCAGGCGTTAGACATAGACAGGCGGGTTCCCTCCACCCCTCGGGGCCCTGACGCCATCGTTCCGCAGCACTTGTCAAACTTCACTGGAAGATCTGCCGAGCAGAGGGAGCGGCGGCAGGACAGAGCTACCTCGGCTTCATGAATAAGGGACTTGGCAAAGGCGTCAGGTGGAGAGCCTGACAGATGGAACAAGGCCGAATCGGCCCCAACAACAAATTAATGTACATAGTCTAGATCGGTATCTTCAACTGGCTTAATATACAGGCCCGTTGCTTTGGAGGAGGCTACTTGGTATTATCAAGTAAAATATTGAATTCGCAACCCATCGGGTAATAATGTGCGAGTCTGGAATTCATTTAGCAACTCAAAACGGGCTCACTCGTATAAAGTGTCAAAACAGAGGCTTAATGGATAGATAAATGTGTAACGAAGAAAAAGAATTTGTATTTTGTCGAATTAAGTATTGTGCAATTATAATATTTAGTTCGTGATTGAGTAATTAATCCCTTAAAATAGGGGTGGGGGGGGGGGGGGTGGCTGACGCGGACTGCGTCATTAAAATTCTTGGAGCGGGGGTTCCAAAAAAAGTGTTGGGGGTGCTGTTGATCGAAACAGTGTTTAACGTTTTCATGTATTTTACGATATCGATATTATTAATATTTGTTGTTTACCTCTTTAAATGTTACCACTGAGAATACGATGTTACCTGTATAAAGAATCTCAAGAAATATGCACGCTTTGTCTATTGCCGATTGGGTTTGAGTTTCTTCAACACCTATATAAATCTCCTTTTAGTTTTAGATGAAATAAGGGTTGCTTACGGGTATTTATTACATTTTTTGGGGGGAGGGTGTACCAATTACTTGGAGGGAGGCTGGTTCTAAGGGGGTGCGTCATGATTCTTGAAGGGGTGGGCCCCCTGCTTAAAACCTGATTTGAGTTCGTCCTGATGGCCCAGAGGCTTTCACCTTTCCATTTCTGACGATTCGGTTAATTCTCTGAGCTCCAAGGTGTAATTCTCAGTAGTTCTGTGCATGAAAGCCAACTCGGCTCCCTGTTCCGGAAAACTATAAACGTCCAGTAAGGCATTTTCCTCCTGAAATGTGTTTTTCTGCCTTCATCTTCTCGTTATTTGACAAGTACTGGATGTGAATCCTTTCACAGTGAATTCAACGGCGAATTCAGGGAAACAACAAATTCAAGGTTATAGACGTACTGCACGTACAATCGGAGACGCAAATAAAAGCACGCTGTCATATAAAAACCCCTACCGCCCGATCACGAAAATACAGAAGTTAGGAGGAGGCTACAGGAGTTTGTAGGATGTCATTGATGAATTTTATTCGAAAAAAATCTCGCTGCTGGAATACATTGGAATAAGTCTGGTCAAATTTACAAGTTTAATGCTTGACTGAAATAGAAAACACGAAATGTTCTACGAGAAACATGAACACAATTCATGGAGCAATACCAACACATTTTTAAAAATACCTCAATCGAGGCAGTCGTAAGTCTTCATGAAGTGGGGAGGAATTTGCATTGATGAAAGCGGGAGCCGTCTGGGGATTTAGTAGTCTTATGGAGGGAGCCGAGTTGGCTATAGCCGTTCTGTGGAGGTTCTCCAGTTGAGGAGGAAGAGCCCATAATCCACTGTGTCAGTTAAGCGCGGTTTCATTTCTGTCAATAACGCAGTTGACGGCACGAACCACTCTAAAGGAGCCAACTTATTGAGGGCGCCAGTATCATAAGGTCTGCAGGTCTTAATTTTTGTGCTGCCTCAGTATTAAAGGTAGGGAAGCTCTGTGTTTTGGATACAGGTTCTGAAAAGAAGGAGCGTTGGTACGGTCGGCGTTAATAAAGACTGCTACTCGCGATGTGATGATGTCTGAGTGGGCGATGTGGGTCCATGAGCTTGACTCACAACAATGCGGTACGGACGACTTCTGATGACATGGCAAAAGTGGCATTATTCTCCTTCTGTCTAAGTGGGGGCAGATTTAGTCCTGATCCAACCCAAAATGTCCGAGGTCTGATCTTGGACCCGCTTCCAAATGATTCTGTGTCCTTAAAGTGACCAAACAATTTCCGCACTCATATTGCAATGGCGCTTTTCTAAATATTTAAAAACTATCGTATTACCCAGTTATAAATGATCTGCAAAAAATATAAATGTTGTTAGACCTTCAAAATCACAACGTTCTTTTGTGCACATCATTTTAGAGCTTGCCTTTGAGTTCTGTCTGTCTAATGTCTCTCTGTCTATGGTGAATTCTTTTCAAGCCCGAAACTGTATTAATTGTTTCTAGTGCAACCTCCCAACCTCCCTACCGGCGGAAAATCCAAAATTTTCCCAGTTTGTTATACAACTAGACTAAAATTGAGGCCGAACAAAAAATCAATAGAATCAGAGGAAAATAGTGAAGACATAACGGTTTATCAGTCCCTCTATTCACCTCCTTTCATAACGAAAATTGAAAGATATGGAATATGTTTAAATACTAAACCGAAATTCCAATTGAACAAAAAAATAACGGCAAAATCGGTGGAGGATTTTCGCTTGATCAGTGATTGAAAGGATTGTCCTTCCATTCCACTTCCTATCAGCAATAGCAAAACCTTCTAGGATTTCGCACAACTAGAATAGGATTGGGATCGAACAAAAAAAGAATAATGGAATTCGGTTAAAAATTGCAAGCTGGTTATCATCGATAACATTCGTCAAATATACAAAGACTAATTTTTTTTTCCTCTACGATTCGGCAGGTATTAGAATGGTTTGAAATACATTTTTATTGAGTTGAATTTTTTTTCATGCTTGGGTTGCCCCTGGATCCATTTTAATAGATATCCTTTTATCCACAAAGCTTTTTTCAGAGGGATGTCAAAAAACGACAAGAGAGGGATGTCAAAAGCGAGAAGTCAGAACTATCCTTGTACAAGTTGTGTATTCTGTATCGTAGGATACAACGAAAATCTTTACCGAAATGTATCTTCAGGTATTGGGATAGTAGCATTATGCAACTTAGCTTTAGTTTCTCCATTTCATCGGTTCAACTGTCAGAAAGTGCGTGTCGTCACGTGAATATTCGCGTTGGTGGTCGCTTGTTGATCGCATCGCGTGATTCATCAATCATCGTTCCGTTATCGATAAATTAGTAGCAAGGGGTAAAAAATGAGTCGTTTTGGAGCTCTCGACCCTACCCGAGCTCGCCCACTTCACAGCGACCGGGGCAATCGGGTTGCCCGAATTGCGTTTGGCTCATTCGTGATTTTTGTTTTACGTCACCATTGATACGGTTCTCTTACCCATACAATTCGGGAGGCCTTTATAATATTTTAAATTACAATCATCCTTAATTTCCATGACAACAAAACTTCAAATATTTCGAGTCACCCAATGATCTTACGTCAAATGGTAATCAAGAATCAGGAAGTGTTCCATGCGTTAAACAAGGCAAATTTTCATCATTTTAGTTATTTTGTGATATTTAATGTTCATAATAGTTCAATCATTCTCTTTTTTTCGCATTATGACCGTTTCAAAGGGTTTGAATGTACGAATTTTGAAACGTGAACCAAAAAGGTTGAAAGGTGCTCAACATTTTTGACTCTTGGTCGATAGCAAAGATGCATGAACAAAATCAATAATTTGATCCTCGGGGGGGGGGGGGGGGGGGGACATTAATTACAGGTCATCGGAAATTGTCTTAAACAGTGGTTTTGAACCGTCCACATCGAGAGGTGAACTTTAAAAAAATTTATATTTAGAACAATCTAAAAGCCACGGTTCTACCAAAAAGAAGTTTATCGTTTTACAATAAGTTTATAAGTTTATAATAATGAAATCCATTACCCTTGAAAATATCCAGAATATTAGATCAAATATTGTATAACAAATACAAGTCCGGTTTGTTCTTAGGTGTAAGTGAATTGTCTTACCGTGGTACTGCCTATAAAGGTCATAACTGCCTCCTACTTACCTGTGAACAGAATAAAATCAATAAGTATTTCTGGAACCATGAAAAAGAAAACGATTATTTTCAATAATGAAATAAGATTAAAAAGGGTTTAATTTACTATAATATGGATCGGTTTAATTTATTTGTTTATCACTGAATATAATTAGTCAGTGGATCAGTGGAATATTTTCGTACTTCAGGGCCTGAAGTTCAGGCTACCGTTTATCAATCTTGACATGGCTGCTTACTACACATAAAAAACGGAGTAGGATAGAACGTTGTCTATATTTCCACGAAAGTAAAGTGTTACTTATAACAGTGTAACTCTTCACTTTCGTGGAAATATAGACAACGTTCTATCCTACTCCGTTTTTATTTGAAATGGGTTTCCACAACTTCGTCGCGAGTGACTTAGTCCGTGCTGGTTACTACAATATCTCTTGATTATTGCTAGAACATGCTGACGACAACGAACATTCTTCGAACAGTGACCATAGTTTTTCCAAAAGTAATTTAATTGGTCCTCGAATTCCACAACGAGGACAACGGACCTACGTCGGCAGACGTTATCATGATCCAAACCAATGAGCCAATTAGTATTAACTTGGATGCCAGAATGGGAGGATTAGATGAAGACGCATTTGCCCATTAGTCCGCTGAGCCTGAGAGATAACACTGCAAATTATTCCACGAAGGTTTACATTCACATCTACCACGTTGTTACATTTGTGAACTCTTCAAGTATGTTAGTGGCAATACAAAATGGATAATGCTTTGGCAGTATTCCCAGATGAGACCCATTGAAGATAGAGAGTGGAAAGAGAAAGGTGGGAGAGATAGAAAACGTATTAAAATACTGGTATTCAAGTAGGTATATGACAAAAATGATTAACAGCTAGATTTCGAAATTAACCCTTGAAAATACAATGAGATAAAAATTATATCATACTGTTTACTAGGTGATTTTTAGTAAGTTCACAAAAGCTTGAATTCACATTATTGTTGAGGTTCTTTTTCTGTCAAAGTTCTAGCCCTAAAAGAGAGCAAGCGAATGAACGTAAAGTGGCCCCCATACGATGACTATGAATAACAGACATAACAACATTAGTTTTATTTCGAGTGTATTCGGTATTTTGGTTTGTTAGTATTTTTGCCCTATCGAATTGGTCGAATCTGATAGATTGATTTTTGCCCATCGTCGGCTCATATTCGACTTCTAGCCCAGTTTGGTCCTATAGGTTAAAAAAAACTTCGGATAGCGATTTAAAAAAAAAATTATCGATTTTTTAATTCTACGCATCTTGGAACGTAAAACAACGAATATTGAGGGTGTTCAACTTTTTTTTTCTTTGTGGTATAAAAAAAGGTTTGACATTCAAAATGACAAATCGATATAAAATTTAATTTCCAACGCCATACATGTATAAAGAAACAGCTCATTTACCACAATGTTTTATATTTACATGATTATTGCAAATGAGCTACTTAGATCAGAGTATGCTTCTCTTAAAATATATTAGCTGCGGTAATATAACTAGGGTCTATCACCCTAACGGAGTCGCTCATCTACTTTTGCTTTATAACCCCTAGCTACAAACCATGGTGGGGGCAGCTGCTCGAGTTGGTGACCATATCGATTCGGTTCAACGCTGAGCACATGGTTGGTTTCATACGATGTCGGATCATATTATTTGATTAACTGATGTTGAATCTTTCGACATTCATTTCGAAAAGACACAAGATATCATTCACTAACTAGGTATTCCTCTTAACATTCCTTTTATTGGTACCACAGTGATTGATCATCAAGAAATGTACAACAATATAACCCATTCATCTTTCGGCAAGGGAAAAAGCATTCGATAAAGGTTTCAATGTCCAGCATACCCACCCCTGGCAGCTATAGGTAAACGTAGCTATACCACGCCATACCGACGTAATGTGGAATCGTTGTTGAATATAACCGAACTAGAAGGCCGCGGCCCCGTAATGAAAGGGCCTTCGCCTGACCCTCTTTAGGGAAGATGAATGGCCTCAACGATTTGTAGATCTACCCCCACGGCTTCATCAAATTACCGACCTAACCGGCAAAGCCGGGCATCATGCAAGAATGGAGAGAAAAAAAGTCCAGATAAATGAAAGTTCTTGCTAATCTCTCCATTATCTTCGTTTCTGGTGTAGTAACGCTTATGGTCATCAATTAAAGAAGTTTGACAGCCACGGCTGCAGGCTACAGTTGTGTAAGAGCGGATCAAAACAAACTTCAACATCTTGACCCCCGATATGAAACGGGAGAAATTCCGCTCTCCCGGTAACTACGGATGAGAGAAGAAGGGACTTCAATATAAACTATATAAAATAGTCACTCAAAACTAAATTCTTGTTCATTTTCATTTTTTTGACAACTAGGTATTGCAAGTACGCCGAGTCCACTTCGATGGTGAAGTCACACCAGAATCACACCTTTCGGAAACTAATAGCACAGCAGATTCTCCTCTACGAAAAAATCCGTCCCGACGAAAAGGGTCGATGTCAAACTTTATTTCCGTCAAATTTTCGATACTATTAAAAATTGGGAAACCCTGAAAAGATTACGATTTGAATTCATAACAAATCAACTTGCCGGCAAGGTTGATTGCCTTCTTTGACATATTTTCCACCAATCAAACAAAGAAGGAATGGCGATAGGCAGAAATTTAATATCTGAGATAAGAATGAAATGAAATAATCACCATATGATCCAAAAAAATCCAGGGTTTCAAAAGAAATTAATGGTGGAAGGTTGTGAGACAGAATAGGCTGAGTGCTAGACGAAAATTGGTTTCGGATGATACCTTGGAATATAGAACGCTAGATTCAATGTCACAGGCAGTTTTGATACCGCTTGTTTTAATATAGGTGCTAGATTACCTTCATCATTATTTTTTATCATGATTGTGTTAACCAACGTACAATAAAATGCGAAAACTGATTTAAACAAAAATATTTGTCCAATTTCCACCTTGTCAAATCCTTTTTCCAAAACAATAAACTTTATAAATTTGTACTCATATTAATACCTTTTTACCTTAGGATGGGAAAAAGATAACACATTTTCAAAACTCATTGGTAGCAGTTTTGTCAATTACTTGGGGGTACGGTGGCACTGAAAGTTGAATTCTTTGGTTAGTTAGTTCCTAAATTAATATTCGTATTTTGACTGTAATTGTATTAATTTTTATTTAGAACGTGCCTGCGCCAAATCAGTCATTCGAGTAGAAGGGCTTTCATTTCTTTAAACATCCCTATCTTCATTGGACTTATCTTTATATAGATAAAAATAAATATTTGTCTAAAACTGTTAACCATTTTAGAAGTACGTATATTCCAGAAATGAAAACAAACCATTTCAAGTGTTAGGAGACAAGTCCAATACGATTCTAAACAGAAACGGTCAACAAATATGTTACCGTGTGAGTTTTCCTGATTCGAATGTGATCGAGATTTGTCGTGTTTGTTACAAGTTAACTGCTCCATGAATGAAGGAAAATAAACGCTCGAAATAGAGACAACCCATTTGAAGAGTGAAAACCTTAGTTCCAGAAACCAATCACATACTGTTGGTCATTATCTTGTCTAACGAAGGAATGACAGCAAGTGGATTAAAAATCCTGACACCGTTACGATTACTCGAAGGCAATCAGATTTTTATCTTTCTATGGAGCCGTTTTGTTAGCATATTCATTGAAAATTAATTATCATCTGACCTTCGTACGGAAAATTAAGGTCCTCCGCAAAAAGTTTCACCTGACCCTCTTTCAGGGAGATAAATGACCTCAACGATTTGCAGGCCTCTGTAGAGGGGTAGACCCCCTCGGTTTCATCAAATTACCGACCTAACCGCCGCCGCCGGGAATCATACGAGGATGGGATAAAGGGAGTTGCTCGACAAATAAAAGTTCTTGCTAATCTCTCCATTAGCTCCGTTTCTGGTGTTGTAACACCTTTGATCATTTAAGGGAGTTTTACAGCTTTCAACGTCGCCTTCTATCCCACCCACCGAAACCGGACTTGTTTACTGCCGGCTCCTCTGGTGTTATAAACGTCTAGTGGGGAAGAGGTTTAAGTGTTGAATCCTTCTCAACTTTTTTTGGGAGGAGGGCTCACTCAGTTCTCATAGAGCCTGGCAAGAGTTGTAATCCTCGGGAGAATTTATCACTTCGGCAGTAAAATGTATCCGAACGAACTACTTGAACGGGAGAATATGAGTGATACGGTCTATCAGCCTTGGGAAGATTAGAAGGATCGAATTTACTTGGGAAATTAAAAAACGCTGATACGGCTGTAGAGCTTCTCACTTATTGTAACATCGACGTATAGGGATAGTTGAAAATCAGAGTACTTATGAAGGAAAATTATTGATTGCAGAGTAGGACAGTACGTGATATTAATAGGAAATAGGAGAATAATTCATGTTGACGCATCCGCACACCTAACCATCAATATGAATGGGTGTTTTTTCTTTTTTTTTTTTTATTAGGGATGGGAGGAACCCCAGGTTACTGAGACATCTAGGACCTATTGTGACACCCCCCCTTCAATTCAGAACCTTTTTAATGACCTAAAATTGTTTACAAAGTGAAATATGTTTCGAAAATACAAAGTGAAATATGTCAGGCGTTGTTGGCTATATTAGTGGGAGTTAAGCCACCCTTCACAAAATTCCGGTATATAATTAATGGAGCAGCGCAGCAAACACAAAGGACGTTCTGCTGTTTCTGCCACTTCACAACAGAAACTGATAAGGTGGGAACTTGAGGGACAGTGTCCAGTGAGGAGACCCTCAAGTTTGCAAAGGTCCTTACACCTCAGTGACAATAACGCGTGTTTCCTTGAGACGGATTGAAACCGTTTGGTTTGTCTCTACTTTGGAGTATTGAGCCAGTGTTTCGTTCCTGTCTTATCCTTGAATTTCAGGACCTGTTGACTATGCAACCAGTTGAGGTTCGATTGGGTTGGACTGTGATTCCTTATTAGCAAGGCGGTCAGCTTCCTCGTTGCCCTCTATTCCCTCATGCCCAGGTCCCAGAGCAGAGTTAATTTGTTGCCCTGAGCCACAGCCTTGAGGAAGATAGGTATCGGAGCTTCAAGTCAGTCATGAAGTTACTGAGAAAGCAGAAATGGTCTTTAATCTTGCTTGACTACAGGAGAGTATATTGTCTCTCCTTTGAGTGGTTTCCTGGCTATCTCTTGTGCACATAAGGTTTTTTGCTTGATAATTGGTTGCGACCGAGCCCAAAAGCGTGGCCAAGCTAAAAGTGGCACTCGCGTCACCTAGTCCAGTGGCTCCATTCATCACAGACCCATCCTTGTAAAACACAAGTGAGCCTGGTTTGAGCTGAGTTATGCCTCTTTTCCAAAACTCATGATCATTTAGGCAACTACATGCCTACAAGGAGCTGAATCGTCAAAATTATCATCAGACATTAAAATCGTAATAATAATATGTAACTCTTGAATTTGAGTTTTGAACATGCCCAATAGATATAACCCAACTAGTCCCGATGAAATTCATAGGGCACCATCTCCCAGTGGCATTAGTGTTTGAATGTGCCATTTCTGAAAGGAAGTTCTATTTTCACAGGACTCGAATCTGGGACCCCTGAGAACGATACTCCACCATCGAGTCACGGAGGTTCTAGACAATTCAAGCACAATAACCTAAACAGAACACTAATCGGGCGAACTAATCACACAACGGCTGTATCCACTACCCATAGACGCTCCTCAAGTTCACGATGTTGACACCAGCTCTTATTCTTACATGAAATAGTAAAGTTTCACTTCATTAAATAATTAACCAAAATAAACGATCACAGATAATTATAAATGAGGCTAAAATATTCTTAGTTTCCAAAACCCCTGTCAAGGTTTCTTGCGAATAAAGCGATATTTGTTCGACCTCGACACCCACACGGTCTCGAAAACTCCTTCCCAACTGTAATGATGAAGTTCACTCACATAATG
The DNA here is from genome assembly GCA_031894815.1 of Creontiades dilutus. Lineage (NCBI taxonomy): Eukaryota > Metazoa > Arthropoda > Insecta > Hemiptera > Miridae > Creontiades > Creontiades dilutus. Next base: position 245,851 of record JAVIWC010004520.1, read on the forward strand.
AGATGCCGAAGATCCCATTTCACCAATTACAAACTTAATTTCCTCCAGGGAAACAGCGAAACGCCCGACGATGCCAATCTAGACGTTGGACCGGTTTGGAGAAACACTTCCATTTCTGTTTGACAAAACCATTAACGACTTTTCGGATGGCTGGAAGTCATTATTCAAATTCAGCGTTCCACCTGTTATCCTGGGTAACGATGCCTGTATCCATATTTTGCCGACGTCAATAATGTGTTTTAGTCGTGCTATTATCTACATCCTGGTATAATGCTAACTCGAGATGTTACAGATTCGACAAGTTCCTCTTTACTACCTTGAAAATAATTCAACGACACTAATCTGCTACGCATCATTATATCAATTACAAAAGTAACAAACTGGAGCGAATCAATTTGGAATATAAGCAACCAATAGTACAACAATAGCAATCCATCAGTAATTAATTGTTGCAGATTTTATACTATAACTATATTCGACCTAAAGGTCCTACACCTCGTAATAAATGCTGGTTTTATTACCTGAATGTATGTTCCTATATAAATTTAGATTTATGTTAACTGTGCTGTTCTGGCTTTCCTTTTTGAATAACATAAAAATGTACTACCCCGTTGATCCCAGGATCAATCGTTCATTAATTAAAGTATTCATCAACTTTGTTTGATCAAGAAACTTCAACTCAAAATAGTATTGAAAAGTACAGTTTTTAGTAAAATTTGCAATCAGTTGTGAAGGTTCATTACCAGAACTAATAATCATAGAACCACCAGATTGTTAAAATACAATGCTGATTAGTTCCTTCAACCCGTGCCGTACCATAACCCGTGGATGGTGGCAACACGATTTTATGATCTCTAGCAACTTTTATACAGGGTGTCCCAGAAGTTACGCACAATCAGACTAGTACGTATTCTACAGCTCATTTCCGAACAAAAATAGGCCCCAGCAATTTTTTGCCAGAGGCCTAGTTATTCGTGACTTGAAATTGTTTTCGTGTTTTCGATCTTATGTCATCAAAACTGTCATAACTCCCTCAATTTCAAAGATAGCTCAAACTGATAACACCGTTGGAAAGAGCGTTAAATTTTCTACCTATTTGATGTCAGAAAACATTTTTTTTTATTGCATTGAAGATGTGCGATTGCTGAATTGTGAAATAGCAGTTTTGTCGAAATCTTGAAATTGCCTGTTTTTCATCTCGCCTAGAAACCCCATCAATGCTTGACGCAGAGCTATGCAGGCCTGATAAAACGTGCGGCGAAATGTCAGCTTCCCAACAGTGTAGTCGTTTTGGTTTTAAAACGAGTTTTTTCTGTTAAAATTGAGGTTTTTCCAAAAATTGGATAAAAATGGATCAATGACATAGTATCCACCAATATTTTTTCCTCATACTGTCCGACGTGTTCGCAAGGGTGTGAGTTCTACACAGGAGGGGCTTGACTCCCTTGCTGCTTCAGGAGCATTACCATTGGCAAAACCGTACACAAAAATCATGTCAACATACTCATTTGTGGTATAGCTCCTCAACTGAAAGTTGTAGAACACGTAGGAGTTGGATTGTGCATAACCCCTGGGACACCCTGTATAAATAAAAAAGACCTAATGTTTGAAAATTGGGAAAGCTACGGAGGAGGCATTGTCTTGGTCAGGGGTGAGGATATGCAATGACCCGCACGACCTCCAGGTCTTGAAGGAGGGGTTGCTTTGTGCGCCGTGTATTACCAACCCCAATCTGATTTTTCCATAGCATTGGGTGTTGCAATGTTCATAATTTGTTGTTTCTGACGAAATTCGGTTTTAGTAAAATAGTTACTTGTTGACTCGAACATGCTATCCAGTTGTAGGACAATGGTAAGATATTGGGGTTTAAATCGAGTTCATCTGAAGAGTTAGAGTTTAAACAAGATTGTTAAGGTATAAACCAAAAAATAAATATTTAAAAATGAAAAATGATAATTAATTCAATGAATGAAAACGTTCGTTTGTGCGTTCCTAAGCTGTACAGCCAAAGTCAGGATAATCGAAGAGCCGAGAGACGGCTATTGTTTGTGTTCATTTACGATTGATTGCGATGAGTTGCTTTCAGTTGAGTAGCTATACCACAAGTGAGTATACTGAAATGATTTTTGTGTACGGTTTTGCAAATGGATATGCTAATTTTATTTGCGACAGAAACTTAAATCGTCACTTGAGAGGTCCGGCGTTGTCACCATTCGATTCAGCGAGAAAAGTTGCGTATATCCCACCTCCAACCTTTTTCCTGCAGTTAAACGCCATTTCCTCAACTGAAGATATTGTAAAAAACCAAAACGACTACACCGTTAGAAAGCTGACATTTTGGCGCACGTTTTACTGGGCTGCACAGTTCTGCGTCAAGCATTCATGGGGTTTCTAGGCGAGATGAAAGACTGGCGATTTCAAGATTTTGACAGAACTGCCATTTCGCGCAGCAATTGCACATCTTCAATGCAATTAAAAAAAGTTTTCTGAAATCAAATAGATAGAAAATTTAACGCTCTTTCCAACGGTATCATCAAATTTGAGCTATCTGTAAAATTGGAAGAGTTGTGACAGTTTTAATGACGTAAGATCGAAAACCCGAAAAAATCTTGAATCGCGAATAACTCGGAAACGAAGCCTCTGGCAAAAAATTGCTTAGATACATTTTTGTTTGGAAATGAGTTGTAGAATACGTAGGAGTCGGATTGTGCATAACTCCTGGGACACCCTGTACAGGATGCCCAGCTTATGATCCGAAAAACTTCGCACACGTATTCCAAATCTAAACAAAATAGTCCGATAACAGATTAACATAAATTTATAGATACAACTCCAAGTGAAGAAATGAAAAAGAACAAAAAATATCCGCATCAGTGGACAATACAAAAAATTTATATTCGCGAAATAGGGACTGATCTCTAGACAATGTGAACAGCAGTTTGGGTTGATTAGCCTCACGAAAATTGAAGCTTTCTAATGTTTACTAAACGAAGGAAGACAGGCAGAGATTGGGAGGCAGGCTGAAACCAGAAGAATTTTGAGCCGTTGGTTCGAAAATTTTGCCTGAGCTGTTTTATAAATGTCATCTCAGGTTTTTACTTAATCAATCGCATTTTAATAATTTTGTTTGATATTGTTTTCAGATTTTATCCTCATCATTTTCACGCTTTTTGTACTTTCAATGATTTTTGAGATTGAACCATTATAGTGACCATTACACTAGACAGAGGATCCACGCTAGGCCAGACGGGAGGTATATGACGACGTTAGAATGTCCTTGAAACATTCAACAATTTTAAAAATAAAACTTGTCATCTTTCAAGAGTTCAACCACTTTCAAATTTCATCTGCTACGTTCAACGTTCTAAATCAGTTCAACCCTCATTAGTTTATAAATGTAAGTATACTATTCATGTAGCTTAAATTGTTCACTTTGAAAAGAAATCGAATACCACCCTTATTCATCCGAGTAAGCAATCAAGAGCAACTATCAGCTAACGCTGTTTTATGATTGATACTCATTTTATTTCTACGCCGAACCTTTGCAGCACAGTACAGCTTTGAAATTGTCTGCGATTCGGAGTCGATTAATACAAAATGAACTGTGGTGTTCCCAAGTTGAGGAAAGTTGAAAAGATGACTATCGGTCAACAAGAACATGTGGGTGACACCTTATTGGTACAGCTATGACGAAATGCACACAACCTCCACAACGGTTACACATGTTCCAACCGATCGGAATTAAACTCAAATTATCCTTGTTGATAAAACCGAACAAACAAGAGACTAGAATTACAATGAAATTCCGTAAGAGGACGAAGGCCCAGGCAACACTAACTCATCAGGGTGGCACGTTTTCACGCAGTTGCCTGCATAAAATCAACAGGTTTTACGGAGCCGAATGGTAAATAGACGAACAGATGAATTTTTTATGAGTTTTTTTCAGCTTCAATTCGATTTATATGGTGTCATTCAACTCATGGAAATAGTTGATAACAACACCAACAAAAAAAATCAACCGTTATTTTGAGTAATTATTGGAGGTGTTGGATTTTCACGCTCCCAAATCTTAAATGCTACTCTTCTCGGTTGTTTAGAAATATTGCTGAATTATTGGCACTATGAGTGATTTTTAGGTCAAATTTTGAAAAGATTGGTCGGGTAGGTTTTCAAACGGCCTTCTCGTCTTTGTAACTTGAAAACCTGAAGTAACATATCTAGTTTTTTTTAAATTGCAAAGGAACGGATTGGAAAAAGCAAACCGAAAGCCTACCTGGATCGCCTTATGTCCATCAGTTCGTTTTAAGGGCTTGGACAAAAACGAATGCCAAGTTGGATACATAAGGCATAAGTGACATGCATGTACGTATCGTTAAATAAATAGATCATTGAAATATTATAATTCATCTAAAAAGGATCTTCACATGAAAAAAATATATAAAAATTAAGGTTGTTTCATGGATTGAAGAGAACCCCGGATACATGAACACCTTCAAATGGGTGGATCGATGTATTGGAAATATTTGCATAAAATAACGGTACTTGATAAAACCATGGTTCCCAAACCACAATCCGAATTCGAGGTAATATCGGACGATCAGAAACGAACAATATTATGTTTGATGGAGTTTTAAAATTCTGTACAATGAGACTCAGAGGAGATTTCATGAAAACCAAGCGAGAACTGTATGCGTTTTACTAAGATTTCCCTTTCGGGCACAAGCAGTAGCAGTAGCAATGGTTGTGTTAAGTTTTCTGTAACATTGTACGGTGTTTCCCAACAATCCTAACGAGTTAAGTGAGGTGGGAATACTTGAACGTGAGAAAATCATTCTTGATGTATTATAGTTTAACGAAGGCGCACATATTCAATTGAGAGCTATACACCCATAGGTGACCATCTAAATCGTAATTGTACATAAAGATGTAGAAATAAAGCTTCTTACAAGGATCAAAGGACACATGGGCAGGTTCAATTATAATTGAACGCAGATCTACGCAGATCCTTGATCTATAATTATAGATAAAAAATCTCCTTAGACAGATTCTCCAATTCAAACATAATGAACCTTGATGTTACGATTCCCAGCATATTCCGTTTCAGAGGGAAAGCGAAATTTTCTTTGTGTCAAAGTAAATGCTCCATTATATTACAATCTTCATGATTAAAATGTTCCTCATTAATCCAGTGCGTGTGAATACTGACACTTCGGCCGGGACGTGAATGAAATTACAGTTCGGAGGGATACATACTTGTAAGGCACTAAACCTACATTCGAAGAGACATCTGCCTTTTAGGCATTCCTCTCGTAGTTTCGCTACATATTATTAGAGGGTTTATGACTTTCGAGCATATGCATTCAAAGTGAGGAACCCATACCAAAAACGTCACCTAAATACCTGGAAGAGCCTTGATACGCGATTTTCTAGTTCAGATACTGACTGCCAATATTGAAAAAGGGTGGATGAAAATGGGAGCCTGAAATTTTCCATTCCCAAAACGAGAAAAAATTTGTAAAAAATTGTAGAAATATCAAACTTTTGTTTCTTTTCATTGAAGGAAAACTCTTTCTAAAATCATTCTTTTGTCGGTAACTGTCAAAATAAAGGGAAAGGAAGTCAAAAGTAGTCATAAAATGACAAAACAATGACAATAAAACCTGAAGTTTGAAAAAAAAAACAGTAATGTAGAATGGCTTAAACAAAAAATAGCTTGGCCTATTGGAAAATTCTCTAAAGGAAAAATTTCACTTCAGGAGAAATCTGCTTTTTAGGCATGAAAGATGTGCTCACTTTTAGAGGGACATATGCCTTTTCAGGATTGAACCCAGCTTAAAAGGGATGTATGCCTAAAAACCATACAATCCGTACTACAGTTAGTGGGACACTGGGCCTGAAAAGCAGGAAATTTCCGAGTAAACACAGTAGGATTTATGCCAAAAAGGCGGAGTATGTTCTGGTAGGATGATGCTTTCCGTGGAATGGAGGTTGATCGACGATCCCCGATGCTTCTCTCTCCACAACAGATGGCCAACTGACAATGTCCTAGGAGGGGAGAGGCCCAATTGCAGTAGAACTGCCAGAAGCTGCAGAAATGTGAACCAATCGTGCCCATGAGGTTTATGTCCCGGCCCAGCGTTAAGTAGTTATCACAATATAATGAAGAGTAATGGTTTGATGGATGAGGAGGTTCAAAATCATTCCATGAGAGGAAATCCAATTTTGTTTTGAAATGTGTTTACTTGGATCGGCATCTTCGGCTGGTTTCACATGCCATAGTTTCAGGTACACACCTGTGAGGACTTTCTAGGTCACTAAATGGTTCATATCGAGATGTTTGATTGTGTTATTGCTTGCGTGACGGGTGGGAATCCACTCAACACGGCATCGAACACCCTGCCGAGAGAGGTCCGTGATGTATTGGGGGAGACGTGGTGTTACGTGTCAGTCTGGATAATTCATGAGGCCTTCCGAAGTGATCTTCGAGTTATTCACGGAACCAGAAACCCAAACATTGAGGGATTAAGATGAATCCTAAACATTTCATAGTTGATCAACTGGGATGGAAAAGTCTGGTGGGCTTAAGTTTCACGTTTTTTATGAATCAATCTTCTCGGATTAGTTTCTGTTGATTCGAAAATTCTGCACTGCAGATAAGACACCAAGTCCTACTACCTTTAAACTTGGCTAATTTTTTCTTGAGATGAGAGCAAAGGATTACTTATGACGTGAAGAAACCAAACACCCAGAAAGAAGATCCAGATGTCATTGATTTTACAAGACCATAAAACTTGTCCTATACCTCTTTTTCCATGATTCTGAAGACGATTAAATGGCATATATCAAAAGGTGATGTGTAGAGCCTGGAATTTTGCATATTCGCTTGTGTGTTTTTTTAGTAAGTATATCGTTGGGTTTCAACGTCCTGAATCAATTCCACCCAAATCTGGTTAAAAATTTGTATATTCTTGCATATTTAAGAATTTTTCGGGAAATCTGCATTTTCCACAAAAACGTGCAAAAATTGAAAATGGGGAAAAAACGTGCATAAAAAGTGTCATTTTTAAGCATGAGCCTATGCATTATGTCGCGGCTACCGGTCTTTGTTTGAAAGTGTTGGTTGAAGTTCAGTTAATAGGTTGGCCAGGCTCAGGTAAAAGGTTGAGTTGGGAAAGACAAGTCCCATATCTAGAGACCAGGATAACACTCAGCCCAAATCGGATTAGGGATTCGATGAGAAAGCCTTTCACTTTAATTACTGCGAATACCTTTCTTTGTCACTAAATGTTGCATATTTGGGGTGATTATTTGCTTATAATTCTCTACTGATCCTAAATCCTAAATCTGAGGATGAGTCAACGTAGGGTATCAGCTGATTCAGAAAATGAGTAGGAGAACATTCATGCATTCGTGATGAACCTTTTCAACGAATGAACGAATTTCAGAACCCATTCTATCATTTTATACACTTGTTTAAATGTATCCCTCATGGTTGTATATCCATCCTAAACAATAGCTTAGTCCACTCAAACAAAAATCTACAGTAATCAGTAATTGTGAAACGTCATCATTGTTTCTATCCCTTGCAGTGGGTTCGGAACTTTTGGCTTAAACCAACATTTGGAGGGATGGAAAAATAACGATTCACACCATTCACATTTTGCATCTGAAGCCAGCTACACACAGGCTATACTCATGCCCATTCCCTAGCCCATCCGAGAAATCCTTAGCAGTGTGTGGGGGATTCTCGCCAACTCGGTACTCGCCAAGTACCTACGTAAAACCTTCCGGGTTTTTTCCAAATGAGCTGGGCCTAGTGGCTAGTGATGGCAGGAGTATTGAGTTTGTTTTTGCAGCATGAATCACATTTCCTCCATTTTCTTCACTCTTTCCACCACTTTTATCACTAGTTTTTTCGATTTGGGTTTTTATCACTTTCCTGTATGTCCTCGTTGTTGCTACCAAGGACTACGTCCTCCATTCTCTTCGCTTCCCCTTTTTGTTTCCTCGCAGTAATCAAAAGCACGCTACTACTCAGCACCGTTGCTGCAGCTGCAGGAATAACAACAACATTATATACTACGGAATATATCGAGAACCAGCAGTACAAGAGTACGTACACGAATGTTTCGTCGTTTCGGAGAAAATTATCATACTGGGTGTGCCTCGCATGTGTTGTGGCAAGGTACCTGTGACGCGCCAAGTACCAAACGAAATAGCTCACTACTCGGCGAGCACTTGGTACTAGGCGAATGCCGCATTTGTGTGCACAGCTTCATCTTGGGTTATTTTCCCCTTACCAACAATTTTCACACCAGACAATGGCTCACAAATCATCAAATCAAATACGAAGAAAAAAAACTAAGGTTTCGATAAGATTTCATGAGAAAGAACCAACACATCTGTTTCGAAATGTGCAACTAAATACATTCTATTGAAAAAGACTAGTTGTTTAACGTAGAGGAATAATAACTCTACACTCCAAAATTAGGTAGCGTTTTTTGTAAAATATCAACTAATGATATGTTGAACCGTTAGAGATACCTAATAAAACACCTTAATGAATCCAATACTTATGGATACTCATTAAGTAATGTGTTACGGAAAAACCAGTATGACCAGCATGAGTCAAGGCAGCCGACATGCAACGATTCGTGCACTACGCTACTAACTCTCTTGGCGTGCATTCGATAATAATGATAAGTTTAGAACCACTTAGAATAAATGGAGGTAGGATGTCATATCTTCATATACTTCGTGTCTGGAAATTCAAAAAAAGCACCTACTAGCTGAAGAGTCCATGGATCGTGTGAAATCACTAATAGCTGACAATCAACTTTTCAATTTGAAACAAAAATTGGAGGAAATGAAATCTAGATTGTGTTTCACGAAACTAACCACTTATTTAGGGATTCCTATTGTTTACCTAATTAATGAAACTTGTATCTTTGAATTTCGCCGGTTCAAGTTGAAATTATGGTGAAAATTCATGCAAAACGTTATTTTGGTTTACTATTTTCTATTTTAAACCTTTTTAATCGACTGAGAAAATACAACCCTGTATGTGACCCTGAAAAGTGATTGGTTTGCATATTCAGATTTACGTAGAACCCTGACGGGGGCGCTTTTCATTAGCCGAGAGAGCCCAAAGGCTATTTTCTATCCTCATATCCAACTGCCATTGGACATCTAGAGTTAAATTACAATATAATCAGTGATCAGCTGAAAACCCTTGTGGCTAATGTTGTTATCGCTCTGAATTGCTAAACAATAAATAGGGCTCATTTTATCGCATATAGAGAGGACTAAACAAGATGCGAAGGATCGAGGAACTGAGTTTAGATAATGTACCACTGATTTACGTTTAAGTGTTAATCATTCGCCTGTTTAATCATTTGCAGCGTTTTTGCGTACGAATCTATGTAATTCCCTTGACTGTCGTGTGATGAAAAAAATTGTGTCGCTAAAACCAAAATTTGCACGGGCACTTTACGCAGAACATTTTGAACAGCTTTTGGTTTCTGTCTTTCTGTCTGTCCTTCCGTGTGTTGGGGGTCTCTCCGTAAATCCTTATTAAGAGGTTAATTTCTACAGTCAACATCAGATTTCGTTAAAATTCTCCATGATTTATGTTTCAAAATATTTACCTACAATAAGATTAAGAGAGAATCAGCACCTTTTTTCAATACTTCACTTGTACGAAACCAAATTGTTATTCGCAGCTTCATGGTGCCTTCAATCTAGTACAGGCCAGAGGAACACAGATATCTTATTCTTAAATCTTTTTAGGAGACAAGTATTTCAAATGCGGCCATATTATTATTCTTATTTCATTTTATTTTTTTTTCTCCATAAATCCGGGTTATTCGTCAGCACACAATTCCTATTCTTCATCAGCTTCCAAGACAAAACGTCGGCAACTGGTAATTAAGACGAATCTCGTTAGGTGCCGCCGCAAATAGAAGTTCACAACAACCTAATGACGACCTATAAATTGAAACTCGGACGTCGGGATACGCCCATTACGATCAGCAATTAGCGCACGTCATTTTTCACCGCCATTCGTCATGTAGAATCCAGTTATGTAAATGCCAGACGATTTTATTGTGAGCCAGTTGACAAGATCAATTGCGTCCATTCAGCGTTTAATGAGAGCGACGATCTTTTGAATCGGACGAAAAACCCGTGCAAATAACACTGAGAAACTCTGATCGCTTGGATAAGAGCAGTTGGGGCGAACCAGTTTTTGTAACACGAATTGTTTTTTCATACCGAACTACAAAGCAAATCCTTGAAACACATTATCGATATTAAATAAAAATTAACTAAAATCAAATTTTGTTTTTCATATTTCCCAATCTCATTTGTGGAGATGAACATCCAAAAACCGCATAAGTCTTTAAAAATGCACTCCGTAGCCACGTTGCTTGACTGATATTTTTCAGTACTCCTTTCACACAAGTAGACACCTAAACTGTGACTATCTGGGCAGTAGAGGTCAATTTTCCGAACCAGCTAAATTAGAACAATGTTAGTGATTATATCCGTATTTACTTCATGTCGGCAATTATTTGCATCTGCATATTTCGGGTAGAGTTACATTATCCACAAATGTATCCGCCTCTTGAATGTAATTCGCGGGCTTCTAAGTGTGATAGAGAGCAGATAAAATTTCCTGAACCTGCTAGTATCTGTACTCGCAAATACTCGGTGGATAAGTTGGGGGAACCCCAATCAGAGCTCACCAAATCACCGGGTGGATGGAATATCATTTGTTGACTTTAGTAGCTACCAAAACAGAAGTAGTTGTTTTTACCAGGAAGCGAATCCGCACCAACATTCCAGTACAAATCGAAGGCACAGCGGACACAAGCAAACAAAGTTACATATCTAGGAGTTACATTGGATAACAAAATTACATTCTGGGAACAAATTAAAAAAGAAGCGGACAAAGCAGCGCAGAAAACAACAGCTCCCAGCCACCTCATGCAAAACATGAATTGGCCGAGACCATACAAGCGTCGTTTGATGATGAGCGTTGTCCAATATATCTCTTGTATGGCGCGGAGGTGTGGGCAAACGCCTTAAGCATAGCCTAATAGCTCAAACAAATGGTAGCGGTCCAACGATGAAGAGCGTTAAGGATTGCGTCTGCCTACCGAACTTTTCAGAGCCAGCCATATTTGTTCTCACTGGCTGCATTCAAATTAAACTTTGGTTACAGGACTAAAACGAGTATTTTTGACCGACGGGAAGAAGGAGAAGAGAGAGAACACACCATGGCAAGATGGCAAGAAATGTGGACCGACGAGCAAAAAGAGAGGTAGACAGCATGCTTGATAGTACATGTTCAAAAGTGGTTAGAAAGAAAACAAGGAGAGGTGAACTTTTTCTTAACACAGTTCCTATCAGGACACGGAGTATTTTACTCCTTCCTTCACAGAATGGGGAAATTAGAAGATCCAACTTGCCCTAACCGTGATGGAAGAGAAGATGATGTGTTTCACACACTCTTCGTGTGTAAGCAGTGGGAAACACAAATACAGGTAAGATATCTGCAGGATGAGCTGAAAATACCATCTGAGGACACGACAGTGGAGAATACAGTTGCCAAAGTGCTTGAAAGACAGGACCATTGGACCTCTGTAGTTGTCTATGTCGAAGGCATCCTGCTAAGAAAGATCACCCAAGAACGGGAGATACTGAGAAGGCTACCAATGGACCGAGAGGACTATATACATCCCAAGGACTTGGCCTGAAGTGATGTGTTAAACAGTCCCAGGCCGAGTTCCAACGTGAGAAAGGAAGGTGAGGTTTTAGTGGGTTTGAATCCTAGAAAACCCGAATACCGTAAAAGTAAGTAAAGAAAAAATAGGGATGATTTTAATTCTACTTGATCCCTGCAAACGTTCTCACCTTAATTTCGTCATCCCAAATCGTCGATACCGGAAAAAAGTACGAGCGTCGTGAACAGTTCCGCGTAACTCTTCAGTAACCCTTCTCTTGTAAAATGTCACAATTCCTCTCCACCGCAACCGCCTTCCAAACGCTTATTTTCTTTTTGTCGTACTTCTACTGCAAATCACTGTACTGAGAAAGCGTCGAAGCGAGAACAAACCCGTGAGGACATCCGTCTCCACGACAATCTTGCAGACCTCTGGATTCCCTCTTTCCATCTAATGGGGAGACATCAATATCACCCCTCCGCCCCGTATTCCACAATTCACTCCATACTCCACCCCGGTCCGCCACCGTTTCTTATTATTTGTGCCCCATCAATATCTTTAGCGGCACGAGATGTAGGGAATCCCTTCCGTTCCCTTGTCAATATATCCGGGAAAATGTGCCTATTGGTTTTTTCTCTCTTTTTCGTATTCGTTGTTCCCCCATCGATCCTCATTCCTCCTCTCCTTTTTTGCCGCGCGTTTTTCTCTTCAACTGCAGGCAATACGGGAACGAAGTTCCATTGAATCATTGATTCATCTCAAGCCCTGTATCAACGGTGTCCAGATTTTCTAGGAACACGTGTATTTGTTTAGATATTGACGTGGTGATACTCATTTCTCAGTTTTAAAGAACCTCCAGGCTGTCTGGTAAAAGAGGCTATGTTAGGAATCGTAACACGACGGCAGCGACATGATTTAAATTCTCGTGCAGAAGGGACACCTGCCCATTAGACATAGACGCAACATACACCACAAAGGACTACTACTTTCTCTGCAATCTCTTTGGGATTTCGTTTCATACTTTTGAAGAGATGTTTGCCTTCCTGGCATGTGAATTTTTTCATAAAACCGAGAGAAAGAGGAGATTCTAGGGAAGTTTTTCCTGAGAAGTGGGATTCGCCAAGCTTGCTTATTTTGGAACAGGAGAAAACGTGGACAAAAGAAATGTTGACATTATCATGTCTTTGCAATGGCACATAAACAAAAACGCTGCAAATTCTTTCACTGGGGTTTATTATTCAATTGGCTTGCGTTCATGATTTGAAATTCTACTAAGCTTTGGAGTGTGCGTGTTTCACAGGTGATTGAGCGATTATTGAATTTCAGGAGATATGCATAGAGCACGTTAATCTGTTCTCAACCAAAATACCTATTTGGATTGTTCAGTTGATCATGTTCGTGTGCCTCCTGAAATTCAATAATCACTCTATCACTTGTGAAACACGCACACTCCAAAGCTTAGTAGAAATTCAAATCATGAACGGAAGCCAATTGAAAAATAAGCCCCAGTGAAAGAATTTGCAGCGTTTTTTTATGGCTATCAGAATACTTCAACCCGTTTATCGGCTATAAACCCTTTTAGGAATTCACTCCAGTATCCACGTTCACTACATCACCAGGTTACTCTAATCAAAACAAAAACACGAATAAACCAAAATAAAGCAAATGTTGGCACCATAAATCGGGCCATACTACGGACCTGGGGAGGGGCTCATTCGGTTCCTCGTGGAGTGTTCTTTAAAAAGAGTACAAACATTTTCGGAAGTAACATTGAATATATCTTTTATAATAGTTAGAATAACACAAACCTTTTAGAAATGACAAATTCGTACAAAAAAAAAACACGGTACAACCATTCTCTACGGCGGAAACCGTAACGGTTTTTTTTTCGGACATGCGAAGGAGTGTTGCCAAAAGCAAAAGCAAGCTTCTAAGAATTAAATTTAAAGTGTCTATGTGGATTGGCAATTATTCTTAGCAATCAAGCTAATCACCGCTAATTCCAGGTTCGCTCTAAAGAATTGAAACAATTAAGGTTGTGATATCCTAATACGTTATTAATGTGCCTCCGGGTAGATTGTTTTCGCTTCGTGGGTTTTTGAAATGACTCGTTATGTTTACAATGTTATTATCGTCCTATATTACCAACAACAAATTTAAATCAGATTCAGTAAAACGATTGTTACGACTTCATAATTACTCATTTTTTATTGAAATACATATAATTTTCAGTGATTAATTTGTTTAGTATCTATCAACCACTCCTAAGTTTTTTCATACGTTCTCAAATGTTGATCTTTATATTAATTTGTCACTTTCTAAGTAATGTTGGAAATCTGTCATTTTCTGATATTAAATTAAATGGTTTTTCCAACAGTATCCTTAAAACTGATTTTGGAGAGTGATATAAGGGTTTTAGTGACTTAAGATTGGAATCATCTCGGAAACAATGTCTTCAGAAGAAAATATTTCGGAGGCATTTTTGTCGAAAATGAGCGCTACAATCCATCCTTGAAGTTTGATAAACTTGTTGCGGGACATCTTATACATACATATTGACGGTTCACCCCTCAAATACGAATAACACTCTCTTTAGAGTCTCGTCAGTGTTTTAATAAAATTACAAATATGGTTCTTCAACATCGTTACATTTACTGCTCGAGTATCTTGTTCGATCGACGATCCACTTTCACATTCAACTTCCCTCGCTGCCCTACCCCGGCCCGGAATTATGGTAATCAATTCGAATCGATTCAATAGCAAACCGAACTGAAACCTTAGGTAGGGAAACTTAATTTTCTTCGGCACAAAGGGTTATAATTAAACACGGCGCGATAGGGCCGTTGAAAGGGAGGCTCGGCCCTTAGTTAGGCCCTTCTGGAGTTGTCAGGTCCCTCGAAGGCTGCGTAAGATGATTATGCAAGACACCGGCTGGGAACCCTTCCAAAAACCGTGCTTATTCTTAATTCTCATTCTCGGAAGGACAGAAATTAGCGGGGGGTTGAGCGGAGACTTCATTACCAGCTCCCCTCTTTGGCAGAGAGTGAGGGGAGAATTCGAATTTCTCGGACGTTACGTAACCTCACCCTACATTTAGACAGAACAGGTGAGCTCATTGGAAAACGTGATGAAGCTGATACATTGTGAGATGAACATACCTAACTAAATGACAACGTACTTAACCCTTTGAACTCCGGGTGTTCAAACATAACGCAGGAATACGGGTGGCGTATGGAGTAGGCCATCTTGTGTTTTATATAATTATTGCTATAAAGTCCTCTGTAGGACATTGGTAACGTTTGAAATATAAGGTTTAACCTACAAGAAGGTATACATAACAAGCATAAAAGTGCAGTTTTCTGATGAAAAAAAGAAAACGCAAATTTAAAAAATTGTTCAGTCTTAAGCGGAATATATCGATCAGTTCACGAAATAATTACTGTGCTTCAAGAAATGGACGAAGAGGAAGATTCAGGCCTTGTATCAGCTATAGATGTTAACATTTACATAACTCCCCCTGATGGAAGGTATTTCCAACTGTCGGTTTCAGAGGTGAAGGCTGAAGGCTCATGTTGAGTGGGTATTGCACAAATTCAAGGCGAAGAATGTACTTGGAAGAAAATACAGACGTCCATAATATTCCTTTTTCAAACGCCTTACATTGGAACAGATTTGAAGAAATCATGAAATACACCTCAACGATAAAATTCAGCTCGAAGAAAATAATCACTTTCAAATGTCAGGCAGTTCTTATAGCTCCAAAGAAAATCATTTCTACAGTTCAGTATATGAATCCAGCATTGATGAGGCAATGGTCCTTAACTTTGGAAGACTTGGTTTGAAGTAATGCATCAGGAACAAGCCCAAAAGTGTTTCATTGACTTTCACGCTAAGCCATGACATTTTTTCTCGTTTTCGGAGGCTCTATATAATGAATAATTAATCACTAGTTGCTTTTTTCCGCGAAATTAAACTGCTTCATTCTTCAATAAAAAATTTATGTTTCATTCACCTTTTCGTTTTTTTTTTCCTTTTTCTTACAATTACACTCGTCAGTCCATCGGTTTGTCCAGTGGTTCGTTTTTGCACCATGCTATATCTATAAAATTAAACAACTATACTCAGTTGCACCATGTTGATGGTCGTAAGAAAGGTTGTCATGGGCCAAAAATGAGAACAATTTTTGAAAAATCCGCCAAAAAAATAGTGGGCACATATGGGCTAAAACTTCAATAAAGAAAATCTTTTCAATTTATTTTGAAAAAGTAAACTTGATTATTACTTGATTATCAAACTTTCAAATGCGAAACACAATATTATGTGGGTACCATTTCTTGTAACGATCACTATTCTTGGCATTAGGGTTTCCCTAGTCCTCAGTTCCAATGTATCTGATGTTCATTTTGATATCTCATTAAAATTCGGCCCCTGCTACAACTTTCACATGACGTTTACAAGTAAATTTTCAATAGTTTGATCATTTTACGGTAGTCGGACGTATTTTCGTCGTCACACATTTCTTTCTCGTCGGACAAATCTCGTAAAACCGCCCCTACCTGACTGGGAAAGACGATTTCGCGATTATTATTTCTCGATTACATTGAAGTACGGGTGGGTACAGAATACGGCATACGTGCAAGAAAACGGTTTCATATTAAAATCAGAAACAATACTGAAATCCGGGAGGAATGGGAATGTTGCATCGCGTGTAGGATATCGTAGTTTTAGGGTAATTTTTGTTGTAAAGGTGGGCATACAAGACCTTCTGTTTAAATCCTGAATTATAATCATAAATGAACATTCAATCTTCGCTAAGTGGTATTCGTCATCAAAAATATCCTGCAGAGCAGCTCTATTTCTACTACGGTTGGACACTACCTTTATCCTAACAGTGATAGAAAAGTTGAGCCTGAACGAGTGAAGCCCAAAGGTAATTGAATTGCAGATAGATTGAAAGATTAATCAAGAAGGGAGAACAGCGTAAAGGCAATAAAAGGAGTGAAAAGAGTGATGAACTGCATTGACCGTTTTCATTATGGACCTTGATGTTAGCAAGACTGGGGCAACAAATGCCACCAGAATTGTTAGCAACAAATCTTGCTACCATATCTTAACCTCATAGCTCACACTACTGATTCAAGGGACTATTCTTGTCATGGCGACCAATGACGCACAAAAAAACTTGATTCAAATAATTTGAACGATTATTGTACCGTCCAATAATGAATAAGCCAGAAGTCAACTACAGAAATCGTAAACCTGATAAGAGCAGTTACCTAGAATAGAGCGCCCAAGTATCTAATATGTCCCAAAAAATTATTGACACCTTGACGAAATTCGAACTGAAGTTTTTCCCTGATAGAATTCCAGGGAAAGACCTTCATCATCATACGGGAGTTTTCTTTGAACCTGCATACCTTTCTATTTGATTGAACCATATGCACCTTTGTTAACATGTGTAGAACTAAATAACAGTGAACAGAGTTACCTCATTAAAACAGTCGGGGAAAAGCCGATACGCGATACGCTTGAAGCTATTGAAATCGACTTCATTTGAATGTGAGCAAAAGGTCGAGCAAAGGGCTCTTCACCGAGTTCTTTGAATAAAACGAGACTCGCTAATGCGAAGCGAAGGTTTTGTTGTTTTCTGCAGTTGCAGTGCATTTTAGTTTGAACTGCTTCTACGGCAAAGTCGATATGTAATCTTAGCTGGAGAAGATTATCGAGCCGTTTGCGCTCTGGTTTGTGTAAAGCTGTGGACTGAGGGGCGGGCTTAGCGCTGGCGGCGTTCTCCCGGTTATTGGAAGCCGGTTGCAGCTCAAAGATAAATGAGGGGAAGCTCGGAATTGCAAGAAAGCAGATAATACCGAAGGGGGCTCCCACAGCGGGCAGGGATAGAGGTTTTTATCGTAGGGTAGAAGGTCCGGCGGAAGGAGAAATTTATTGGTTTCGATGCTTCTTATAGTTCATAATCACCACATGTTTGCTCACCTTCGTTCACCGAAATGGAAAAGAATTAAAAAAATTGTAACATGTTCATTGGCAAGTGAGATTTGGGTTATAACACAACATTCAGATCCGTACATAATTTCTAAAATGTGAAAGGTTTTCATAAGTATATGTCTCAGTTTTGAGATGTCTCAATGGGTGTATTTAATGCGCCATCTCTAGCAGACAGTAACCGTACTTGATTTGTGACCTTGAACGCACGGTAGATTTTTTATGATGCCACGAATTTACGCAAGCTGAGTCTATCAGCAGTAGTTCTTATTGGCACCATGACCCGTTTCTTTCGGTCCCATTCTACAGGGCCTCATCCTTTCATGTAAATATCACACTATATAAAGACGAGCTTATCAGAGTATATCGACGTTTTAGGGGGTGGTAACGCCGGGCGGGTGGAATTCTCGCCCCCGTCTCCCAGGGCAACCGACCTGATCCCCCCCGACCCCGCCAGAGAAGGGGAGAGGGCCCCAGCGGGGGGAAGCGTCTCCCAGGGCAAGCGACGTGGTCCTCTCCTCGGGGATTTGGGATGTACGATTTTTTGACTTTGCATATTGTTATTATACTCCCTCATTGTGTTATTCACCTATTTCTTTTTAACCTGCGTAGCAGGGCCATTAAAGTAGTATGTTTATACAATTAATATACCTACACTAAAAATAAACTTCAACTAAGATGATAAACTACCAATATTTTTTCTGCCAATCATTTGTATAATAAAATAATATAGACATATATTATTCGTTGGATTGCAAGCTTTGCGTTGTTCTATTTCCTTAATTTTTTTAAGATCAATTTGGTTAGTTAGCATTTGATATATAGGAGGTTAATATTTTTTTTAATATTAATTTGGTTGGGAAAGTATTAGTTTGGATGGGAAAATTATTAATTTGGTAGGGAAAAGCATTGATTTGGATGGGAAAAGTATTAATTTGGATGGGAAAAGTATTAATTTGGTTGGGAAAAGTATTAATTTGACTAGGAAAAGTATTAATTTGAATGGAAAAAGTATTAAGTTTATTGGGAAAAGTATTAATTTGACTGGGAAAAGCTATAATGAGCGGATTATCATCAATCATCTTATAGACTTGCTGACAATTCAGTAGGCGAATAAAATCACCACAAAGGTAACATCAACGAAGAACCGTAAATCTCGACAGAAGCAGGTTATCCTACAAAGTGCGATAGCGCGGCGAGAAAGCGATTCTAAAGTCAAACCACGCGGCACGAGGGTTTGCCGCGACAAACGTGCTGACTAGCGCGGTGCCGCGCTTTTACGTATGACAATTCCATAGAACAGCACAGTTTGATCGCTTATAGAACAGATCGCGTTGGTGGCCCGCGCGCTCGGGTTCGTTTCACACGTATGACCCTGACGCGTCCGCGGCTGGCGACTTCTTCATGTAGGTACACACACACAGGACTGTGTGTGTGTGTGTGTGTGTGTGTGTGTGTGTGTGTGTGATTTCGCCCCGCGCTGTGGGAGAGTGCTCTCTCAAGAGGCGCGGCGCGGCAGGCGCCCAGCGGCCCTGTACCTAGGACTCAGCTTCAGTTTCCATCATCAGCATCATCATCAAACTATCTAAAGACGAAAATATCAGAGTGGGTAAGTAGGTAGGTATATCCCCTTTTCAGGGGGTGGTAACGCTGGGCGGGTGGTGTTCTCCCCCTTACCCCCACCCAACCCGGCAGAGCGTCTCCCAGGACTTGGGACGTACGATTTTTTGACTTAGCATATTGTTATTATATTGCTATTATATTGTTATCATATTGCATATTGTTGTGTTATTCACCTATTTCTTTTTAATCTGCGTAGCAGGGCCATTAAACTAGTAGTATATATACCTGAAAATTGTCTTGCCCAAAATCGTGAATAAATATGTGCATTTGTTCAAAAAGTATGCGAATTGTGTAATATAGAGTTTTTATAGATCTACGCATAGCTTACAGCTTAGCTTGTGTGGAGAAGCAAGGGGTTTTTTTTAAGAATTTGAGCCGTATTTTAATCAGAATGGTTAATAGCAGTGCATAAGTGTGACGCGGGGCACTAAATGGACATGATTCTAAACTGGAACTAGGTTACAACAAATCCACATGAAATAAAGCAAGGTGAAAATAAATGTATAAAAGATTGGAGATACCAGAGTCCATAATAGAGCTCTGCGGCTCTCTACCATGTTTGTTAGAACTATATCCTGTCTGGCCCACGTAGAATATCAACCAGCTGATGGGGATCAATGCAAAACTCGGAGGTCCATGAAGGCTGGACAATCTTCTATACCTCCCCCAAAAAACATCACGAGTTACTACACTGAACAGGGGTTCGTGGGGAATAGCCAGTAGCCGCCACATAGACCATAGTTCGGTCCATCATTGAAACTTCTGTCACGGATGGGCTAACCTGGCAATGCTCCGAAAAATACTGCATAGATCAGTGACCTCACTATACCTTCGAGCATGCCAGGTGGATTTGGCTCTTTGATTCAAGAAGGAAATCTGATCTTCGTAGGACAAAGGGGAAATTTCAATGGAGTTGTCACCATTGGCTCTCCTTGCGAAAGCATCAGCAGACTCATTACCACGGACACCAGCATGGATTGGTACCCCACAAAAGTGATGGCAGTATCAAAGTTGTGGCTTAAGCAGTGGTGTACATACCGAAAACATTTTAGTGCGCTTTGTGCTGTGAGGAAACGAATAGAGAAATAAGCCATTCTTTCAGCTTTTCAGTGTTCAAACTAGTTGAAGAAATGCAAGCTAGAATTTGGAAATCATTTCTTTTCCCACACTGTTCACTCAATCGAACAAGTTTTAGGTCATGCTGGTCCGAAAATGATATTTTTGAGAAACGAAGGACACTTCTTTAATCAAATTCAATACTAATCTCAGAAATGTATTCTAAACCTTGTAGCAGTTCCTCTAAATAAGTGTTAACTATCAAGGGTAGCTCCAACATTATTTCAACCTCAAATTCATTCAGGTAAAGTAGAGGAATGTAGATTCTAGGAAAAGCGTGGTTTTCCTGACAGAAAAGTTCAATAATCATAACTCGAAGCTGGATCGAGTCACTAAATTACAAATTAAGGCGGTTTACTTTTAAATTTAATTCCACCTGAAAAGTATCTCTCACTTTGAATCTACCCCGCGTTATATTTCTGCGCTCAGGTCACGGGAGGCAACAACTGTTTACACGATAGAAGGTTATGTTTAGGTTTAGGCTGGCAGGTGGGCCTGGGGAGGTGTCGGAAAGAGATCGGACCTCGGGAGGAGACGCCACACCGCAGTGCAGACTATTGACCCCGCCTTTTACAACGTAACCGCCAGTGGCGGGGAAAACGGGGGTATTTAGGCGGCGATTCGGGGTAAGTTTAAAGGTGGATCCTCACGTTTAAATACAGGATTGCCACCGAATGTTAATTATCCCACTTATACGGTAATTGAAATCCACGTACGATGTACTATAGGCACCCTAAACCAAAGACATTTATCATTACTTATATTTTTCTCTAACCCTTTCCGTACAAAGTTACCGTACACGCATAGAGTTGCGATGGATGCACTTAGTTCCGCCTTCCAGTGTCTTGAAATTGTAACCCCTGAGCATAACCTGAAGCTTTTCAATTTCAGGAGGTTCTTCTAGGTGTTGCAGGCCTCAGCCCTTGGAAGATGCAATTAGTCCATTCCATCACCATGTTCTACTAGAGCAAGAAGAACCCACAATACTTTGCTGTGATCTTCGTACTTCGTGCTAAGACTCTAAGTAAATATAAATAATTTAATCATTCTAATAACTGGAACATCGTCAATGTTATTAATTTGACTGGATTTTAGACTCTTTACCCCACTCGTTGCTGTTTTGGCGTTCTATCCGAATGAAATTTCCCCTTCTTATGAGATTAAAGGTCCGTCTTGAAAACGTTGTGATTCATTACTACACAGCTTGGGCGACTATTTCAATTTCGATTTCAGCAAGATTTGTTTTGAGGGAAGTCGAAGGGTCTCGGGTACTCAACTCTGGTAAATGGGCTGTATAGTTGTTTCCGCCGTGTTTCTTTTTATCGAATTGCCCTCACCTTCTCATAATCAGCCGCAACAATAACTAAACTCTTAAGAACAGAATAATTACTTGTTTACATTTACCAGCTAATCTCTTTCAATTATCGTATTATCATTGATTTGATAACAACCAACTGGCCACAATCATGGATCATAGCGTTCATATTTGATCAAAACCGCACTTAGCCTCAATAATTTATGATTCCTGAACGCTACCACCTTTGTAATTAATCATGGATATTGTGCCTCGGCAAGCCATTAACCAAGTAGTCATGTCCATTTTAACTCCCTTCGATTTATATTGGATCAATTTGCCAAGTTTACACCTGTTGATCACTCCATTAACGCGTTTTTGGTTTATTATTCAATAATAAACCATTGTAATCGCTCTGGAAAAAAAAAATTCTAATCCAAATCTGAAAATTTCATGGTTTACGTTTCAAAGGGTGTAGAATCCGAATCTGCAATAAAAATTTTCCGACGTCCGCCCCAATTCTTGAGCCAGATTTCTCACTCAATTTAAGGTGCCCTTTAAGGGCTGTCAAAAATACCTAAAATTTTCAAAACAAGTCGAAGCGGTCTAAATGTGTTTTTGAAGGACATACGATGAGGAATCGAATGAGACCCTCCCCACGTCCGTAGGTCAAACCATTCCCGATGTATGGCCCGATTTATGGTGCCAATAGTTGCGTTTTTTGGTTTATTATTGTTTGATTGTAACCTAGTGATTATTGAATTTCAGGAGATATGCATAGACCACGTAAATCGGTTGTCAACTAAAACCCCTATTTGGATTGATCAGTTGATGATATTTGTGTGCCTCCTCTACATCAGTCTACCTTTGGCTACATCGTTTTAAAGGACATGATAAATTATACATGTTTTTATTTGGGGGGGGGGGGGGGGTGTACTGAGGTTCAATGAAAAAACGCTGCAAATTCTTTCACTGGGGTTTATTATTCAATTGGCTTGCGTTCATGATTCAAAATTTCTACTAAGCTTTGGAGTGTGCATATTTCACAGGATAGAGCGATTATTGAATTTGGGAACACAACATGATCAACTGATCAATCGAAATAGGTTTTTGGTTGAGAACCAATTTACGTGGTCTATGCATATTTCCTGAAATTCAATAATCGCTCCATCCTGTGAAACACTCATACTCCAAAGTTAGTAGTTCAAATAGTGAACGCAAGCCAATTGAATAATAAACCCCAGTGAAAGAATTTGCAGCGTTTTTTCACACGTTCTCAAATGTTGATCTTTATATTAATTTGTCACTTTCTATGTAATGTTGGAAATCTGTCATTTTCTGACTTGAAAACTTCTTAAAACTTATTTTGAAGAGTAATATAAGGGTTTTAGTGACTTAAGACTGGAACCATCTCGGAAACAATGTCTTTAGAAGAAAATATTTCGGAGCCATTTTTGTCGAAAATGAGCGCAACAATCGATCCTTGAAGTTTGATGAACAGATGAATAAAAAAACGTTGCAAATTCTTTCACTGGGGTTTATTATTCAATTGGCTTGCGTTCATGATTTGAATTTCTACTAAGCTTTGGAGTGTGCGTGTTCCACGGGATAGAGCAATTATTGAATTTCAGGAGATATGCATAGAGCACGTAAATCTGTTCTTAACCAAAATACCTATTTGGATTGATCAGTTGATGATATTTGTGAGCCTCCTCTACATCAGTCTACCTTTGGCTACATCGTTTGAATTTGGATTTGGGGAAGTTTTAACGCAATACGAGTGCTAAAGGACTTGATAAATTAAAGATGTTTTTATTGTGGGGGGAGGAGGGGGGGGGGGGTATTGAGGTTCAAAAAAACGCTGCAAATTCTTTTACTGGGGTTTATTACTCAATTGGCTTGCGTTCATGATTTGAATTTCTACTAAGCTTTGGAGTGTGCGTGTTTCACAGGATAGAGCAATTATTGAATTTCAGGAGATATGCATGGAGCACGTAAATCTGTTCTTAACCAAAATACCTATTTAGATTGATCAGTTGATCATTTTTGTGTGCCTCTATCCTTGGAAACACGCACACTCCAAAGCTTAGTAGAAATTCAAATCATGAACGCAAGCCAATTGAATAATAAAGCTATGAGACCCTACTATGGGTTTAAATTAAAATTAGCAGAGTTCTTTGCTACCACCCGAGTTCTTCCTCGGGAAAACCTTTTCCAAAAGCCTTTAACTAAAAATAAATATATAGAAATATTCGTGGAAATAAGGAAAAATTAACAAAAGGCAATGTGAAAGGAAATGTCGCTGCATTAAGCAGTGGAAATTAAAATCAAAAAATCAATAACAATGTCCTCAGGTATGGAAAAATTGAAAAGTAAAAATAATGTAAATTGTAAATTATATTAATCAAACCTGATTGGTGCTCGCTCCTTTGAGACTTTAAAATATAAAATAAACGCACTTCGCCAAAAAGTAGAAAGTGAAAAAAATGTAAATGATTAGAAATCGCAGTTATATCGCTGAAAGCTATGTCTCGCTGAAAAGCCCGTCGTCACCTCAGTAAAAGCTAATTGGATCGGCGGGGGATTTATAGTAGGCGACACTAGCGCTTCCAATCTTAATTGCAATTAAGAGAATTAAGTTGTGGTGGTGCTGTTGGGAGAAGGTTGTGATGCACGGAGGAAGATCCGTGACAAACCCCAGTGAAAGAATTTGCAGCGTTTTTAATTGTTCATTGGCCTTATTATTGACATACTCAAGTCTCCTGTATCTGTCAATTGATTAGGCAGCGTTTATTCTCGCGAAAACCGTTCTTTCCCGTGCACTCGCCAACGTCCCACCTGTTGCCGTTTTTCCTTTCCGATTCCGAGTGGAAAACGGAGTCTCTGCTCGACCAGTGCAGTCCTCTCGAAACGGTTCGTCTTTCAGAGGTGGTGTATAATCAAGATATTCCAGGATCTTCACGGAACTTCGAGAGCTCCCTTCCGAGCCCATCCCTACGGAGAAGGATCATGCTGCCCATTAAGGTAATAAATCTAGCGCACAAGTAAGCAGGTTCTTATGTTTTAACTCTCCTGTTTAGTAAAAGGCGATTAATGAAAACGGATGTATCAGAATGATAGCACTATTTTACCTTTCCAATTCACATGCTCTTTTGTTTCGTCAATATAATTTTTTACTAAATGATCTTAATTTGGCTTCCTGACTACTTTCTCGAAACAGTCACATTCTTTTCCTTCTAATTTGAAGGTCGTCGTTCGAGAGCTAAAGTTAACTTGTCCAATTTACAATTATCAGGGTTACCGTTTGATAACTACCTACCTTTCAAACAGTAATAGTTCAGATGGTGATTTACGAGAATGTACGGTAATTTTTAGAGGTGTGGTATGAAATTTGATGATCGAAAGTTGGTTCTATAGCTACGAACCTGAACATCTCAAAGTTTCCTTACCAATCTACACCAAAAATCCATTATTTATAAAGTTGAAATTCAAGTTCGGCACATAATTAATATTTAATCAAATATTAAGACGAGAGGGTCTTTCACGCCACTCGTCATTTCATGCGATGGCGTATTACATAAAGAATATGAAGCCTTCCTCAAGAACGTTTCCTTACGCCTCGCCAACAAGTGGTCGAAATCCTACTCCCAGGTGATGATGTGGGCGCGAGTGAAAACTCAATTCTCAGTTCATCGAGCAGTTTCATTGAGGCTAAGGGGCCCGAGGAAACACGTTCGAGGATTTGGCTACCAGAAGAATAAAATCAATAGAAAAATGGTTAGGAAAAAATCAGATTAGTTTGGCAAAACCAATTTGAATTTTTGGCATATTATCAAATTGAGAATTTTGGCAAATAATTTGAGCCTTTGGCACAAATCAATTTTGATATTTTTGGCATCTCAATTAAACTTTTGGCGACTCAATTTCATCTTTTGACATACCAATTTGAGCTTTTGGCATATCAATTTATACTTTTCACAAACCCAACTAATCCAGCATTCAACCCAATATAATGATCAATAAATGCTTTTTTCTCTATCATATTTAATCAAATCAGGGCATATCCTTCGTTCTGACTAAATTCTGTATTTTCAAGGGTTTGGTACCTACTGTATTTGATGACCAAAAATCGGTACTATAGCTACGAACCTCAATATCTCAAAGTTCCCTTAACAATCTACAACAGAAATCCATACATCTTAAGTTGGAATCTAGATTTAGCTCCAACGTAATATTTTATCGGATCACGACATATCCTTCATTACTTTTCCAAATTTATTCATTTACTTACCTTAATTTATTCATTTACCTACTCAAAAAGGATTGAATTAAAATATCAATGTAGAATAATATCGTATTTGGATATTATCCTCAATCGTTATTATCCTGATAATGTATGTATCATGCCTAACGTAATTATTGTACGTACGATCCCTATCGTACATCATATTTGTATAAGTACGTTTTTCCGCACAAAGAATTAACGTACTGTTCACAACCCATGGTTAAAACAATTTAAATGACATAGAAAATAATATGGTAGGAAAATTTACGGTAATTGTCAGAGGTCTGATACGATATTTGATAGCCACATGTTGGTAATACTGAGGGACAAAAGAATCGAGAAGGAGATGGCAGAGCACCTGAAGAGGACCCCGGGATCGAAGGAGGAAGGAGGCACTAATTAAACTTCTCTCTTGTCGCTTCATGTCCCCGAGGCTCTGACTCCTGAATATTGCCAAGTTTCCTCCCAATCCACCGCTTCACACAAGAGGTACCTCACCTATTTACCTACCTTACCTACCCACGCGTATATTGCCCAACAAATTTCACCTATCTGTTACGAGAATGGTTATTCAATAATGAGTTTCCGTTGCTGCGCCTCTCTTGTAATATATCGCGACAAAATTGAGTTGAGTTCATCCAAACTGATAAATGGATGTGGCCTACATGTAGGGAAGCAGTTTTATATTTTGATTCGAAACATTCAGTGATGAACCTGACCAATCAACCAAGAAAATACAATTTTTAGCCACCACAATTCGGTATGTATAAGTTGAATTCAGAAAAAACTGCATAAGAAGTTGAATGCTGAATAAGTTGAATTCAATTATACTGGAGCATTTTATATGAAATTTGGCTCCACATAGGGCGGGGATTAGGTGGTAATACCGGCTCCATATTCAATGAATCCCAATGTTCAAACCATTGATTTAAACCCAGTTTAATCTCCTCAAATTTCTAATACTAAGTAGCGTAAGAACTGTTACCGGCATTTCCTCATTTTTCTCCCCGACTACCAGGTCAACTTTTTATTGATCGTTTCACCACTTAAACTCCTTGTCCTATAGTCGCACACAACACAACTTGGAAATTCCTTACATTCAGTCAAAACCACTCCTTTCTCGTTCATTCCTTGGAAAACAACAGTTCAGTGAACTCCGGGTTTTCCCCTGTGAAAATTAGCTAGATCTCGTATTTGTGCATTTCAAGTTTCCGATTTCAACATAATAATTCCTTCCGAACTACGATTCACTTCGATGCACGCATTTCTGAATAATTACTCCCAACACTTCAAACAACTCGCTGCTTAACTCCCCTTCACTGATCTGTGACTAGTTAGAAGGTTTGAAATATAAAAATAATCAATTTCTCAAACACTAGAGATATGAAAAACTGATTTTTGAACTGATTTTAATAGCTAACATTTCTATGAATAGAACTAAACCTCCTGGATTACCGTATGCTCCCCATAATATGCTCACTTCATGCTTGCATAACACGCCGGCGATCGGGGTTTGCAATGCCCTGCAAGGTGGGGTGACTTTACCTCTTTACGAAGTATCGCTCAATGATTTGCTATACAAGAATTTAAAATTTAATCACGACCATATCTTGCTCTGTGTTTTTACCTTCGTGTATTTCCACTTTTACAACAACAAAAAACTAGAAGCATCTGTTTACTAGGAACATGAACGGTAGATATAAATTTACTCTGAAATCATCGTGCGTCTCTCTGTAGATCGCCATCGCAACGAAGGTCAACAAGAAACCGGAGGTTGGAAACGTGGGTAGAAAGCGAAATGATAGCAAAAACCTGGGAACTTATGGATGACTGTTCCATGAAAGAGTATGAATACGAATGCTTGTAGATAGAAGTCTGTCGACTCCTTGTTTTCTATCTATTATCTTCATACTTTATCTTTATGGATACTATCTTTATGAGTTCAATCTCCTTTCAACCACAAGGAAAATTTAGTTTCAGCCCAGGCTCCACCCCAAATCAACAAATAACAAGAAGGGACATGTACCTTCCGTTGAGACCGTCAACTGAACAAATTCTGTGAAGTTTGTCCAACTATAAAACTAGATAAATTCCAAAAAAATGACTACGAATTTCATATTTGAATGAGCGACAATAAATAAATAGTCGATACCCACTGAATGATTCTCGAAGAAATTGCGGAAACCCATGTCAAGAAAAAGCACAAAGTTTGTGGAAAAAAAGGCAGTATATTTCCACAATATTAAAAAGTCATACGCTGCAAATCGATTCCGAAGATTTCGATTTCAATTAGTAATTAAGCACTTCATTAATAGATACTTATTTTATTAACTTACGAAATAAGTTATTTTTTCGGAAACTGGTGATGACTCAACAGCCGAAATCGATTGAACGTGTATAACTCTTTAATTTTGTTGAAGTAGTCTTTTTTCTACAAACTCCGTGTTTTTTCTGCTGATAACTACTAATCAACTAAATTGGATTTGATTATAAAAACCTCAATTCAGATAACATAGGCTCACCTCCCGGTTTTCTACATCTGTGAATAGAGGGAAAACTCGAAATCATTAAGGTCGTGCATACCCCATGCCTGATTACAAATTGTTTCCATAATGATGACTGTTTCATTTGAACAAACCAATGGAAACTAACGGAACAAGAATCAATAGCTCATGCAATCATGACGTTTGATTACATCATGATTAATTCACAATGTTCAACTTGATTACACCATGATTACACAATCAACTGTTTGAACAACATTGCGACCACGTATTACATGCTACGAACCAATGATGAACATAACAGGCACAAGGGCTAACAAAATCTTTCTTTAAGATATTCCATATTCAATGTGAGTTTTTAATTATTACGTCCTACTTAGTGATGCTTCCAGAGTTCTTATGAGTATGAGTTTATAACGTCGGAAGAAGGGGACATCTAATCAATATCATTTGATTTTGATCAATTGAGGAATGTTTTTTCAGAAATCAAAATTTTCACATATCCCTATAACTATGGGTTCTTTTTGTAGTTAGTGTTTCGGTCTCAAAGTTTTGGTTCATGGTTTCATAAATTACGCATCTGTTTGTAATGAAACTTTCTCGTTTTGCACTGGAAGGCTTCCTTACGAACACATATTTCTCAATAACTAATTCTTCAAATAAGAACGGAGAAAATCCACAAATGTGCAGTAGAAGCAGATCATCAATGATTTGTATATTGATGAAATTTTATGATAGGGGGAAACTATGGAGACTATTATGCTACAAGGTAATTTTTGCATTTGCTCAATTTTAATTTCATAATTGCTACTGTGAAAATCAGAGGGCACCATAGAAGTGGAGACTAACACAGCACAAAATATAATATAAGCGTCAAGGTAATCTTGTAGCCTATTAAGAAGAAAACCCTTTTCTTATCCGGAAGCTTTCGAACAAAATAATGGTTTTCAACTGTCCAATTCACAGGGTGGGCAAAAATGTAAAACTGAACTGGAATTTACGTCTAACTGAAAACGTGTATGGCCTTTGTCTTGTATTCAAGTCGGAACACAAGTCCATGAAGTTCCCCAAATATTTGGTTCTGGGGAAAGATAGGTTGTGACACCATTTTTGGTCACAGGATGCTCCTGTGCCTTTCCAGTATCTGTTGATTTAAACCGATACTTGTCACAGGTCGAAAATCCAAAATGTCCCTCGCCTTCGAGGAAAGAAGTAAGGAAGAAGTTTCACCAACCCTAACCTTCCCTTTTCTCCACCTCATTATCAGTGGGTTGTTTGTCCTAACTTGGGGACTCGAGTTCAATTGTTACTTGATTTTAAACGTTTTTTGCTAACATACAATTTCTTTGCAGAGAGACACCTTTGGTTATTATCTTAGGTTTTGGCACTTTATTAATACAGTTTCATTGTTCTTAAACACACAAATGGTTTCCTTGTATTTGATTGAGTATTTGATACTTTTGGGCTGCGCATTTAAGAGTAGCTATCACACTGCTGTCCCGTGACAGATTGCTACGTTCTAACCCATCCCTAATTATCCAGAATGCCTAGTTCGGATATCGACTTTCTGACACGCATTTCAGGATTGCAGAAAGCTTGGAACCAACCATTTTATAATTATTTTTTACTTGTTTTTGTTATCTTGAGTTATCTAGTTCCGTCAAACCGGCCTGTAGTTGTGAACGTAACCAAACACTAAATGGACTCACCATTTATTCTACAACGAATTATTATTCTCGTTTCTTGGAGTTTAATTTGTTGACTGTTTGATTTAAGGTGTGTTATAATATTAAAGTTAACTGCTCCGATCTTAATCGCTGTTTCCATTCCGGGACTAGGCTAAGAGATTGTTAATGAAACGATCTCCCGCAACTTCCAATCAACCGAGGCTATCAGGCGTCAACACCTGTTGAAATATACGAACGGCGAGATCCCTACGGCGATAACATACATCCCAGTCAGACATCTGAAATGATTGTTTTGAATAAATTTTTGGAACGGCTACAGTTGGAAAGAGAAAACGAGGAGGAGATCAAGGATTATCTTGTGTGTGATAGATAACCTTCGCGCAAAAGGATTTTGAAGAATTGGAAATCAGTGAGTCCAGCAGTTCCGCATCAGAGAAATGTGACTTTTGTGCTATTTCAAGAAGTATCGACTCAAGGTTGGACGAGCTGACACTGATTCGTGTCAACTATGAGCAGCCACAGAAGTTGAAGAACACGTTATTAAGGATTGCACCTAATTAAACGATGCCCAACCCCCGGCTTTTCTCTGAGGCACAATAATTCTGACCTTCTTATACAAAATCTCAAAACACCCCCTTATTACGATCTCTTCCAATTCTGCATGGACCCCAATCCAGTTGAATTGATTTATAGTTGATATGTAATCTTGTTTCACGATGTCTACCTAAAGTAAAGTAAAAGTATAGTAAAGTAAACAAGGAATTTCACCTTGGATTTTCGTCCGACTACCCGGAGGTGTCGCGGACGTCGCCAGCCGTCCTCCAGAGAGGATCGGAACTAGGTCTGACGATTTCGCTCGTGGCTTCCCATTGCCTAACGCCCCTGGGTTAGGAGCGTTTTGAATTCACATGATATCGAGATCAGAGGTGAACTATCTAACGATAGGACAGGTATACAACACTTGATAGGATCTTGGCCGTAATCATTGGTGGCAGCCGGATTCGAACCGGGGCAATCAGTACTCCCACTGAAAGTAAACAGCTAGAGGACTGACGCCCCAGCTCGCTCGGACAACCTGTCCCCCTTCGCTGTCTACCTTACGTTGATATTTCAAGAAACATACACAAATTCTGTTATAGTTGCTGTCTTGCTTTGCCGACAGAAACGATTTCGCCTTCCTGGGCACCCATTTATACTGGGGTATACATATATGGTAGAAAATATGAGTTTTCCAGTGCAGTGTCATTCAGAACCATGAAATACTAGTTTTTATCAAGTTTAAACGAATTTTACCAGAAAACAGGAGGTAGTTTGAGACTAAGCAACATTTTAATATTTGCTACTCAAACATAAACTAGATAAAGGCGTATGATCGTCATTATGAATGTTGTTATCGTATCTAGGGATTTTGGTCGTACAGATAGACAATTTGTTTTCTAATCCTAACTGTATCTTCACGTGACATGTATCCTGTTAGCTAGTTGACACCCATTTCAACAGTTGAGACAACAAAACAGTACCTTTAAAAGTTCCGTTGAAAGCGCCGATTCAATTCTCCGAATTTTGTTAAGCCCCTGGCAGGAAAAACAAGATTTAAAGATGTCTTAAAGAAAAGAGAAGACTTAAAGAAAAACAAGCTAAATGATGACGTCAATAGTCGTCATTCGCCTTTAGATTGCTTGACAAAAAAGTTTTAAAATCGCTTATGTGCCCAATTCCTGGTTTTTGCTCTCACCTTGTTTTCCGTTGTTATTCAACTTCCACACTTATCTTGGGGCAAACCGCAAAACTCTTCGACTGGATTGATTGACGAACATGTCAGCTACCGGCGGATTCGAGATGTTTCGACCCTCGCTCGGTCATGATCGCCGCTCAACTCGATGAAGACTATCAATTATTCGATCGGGAAAATCCATTATCTCGGCAGCCCGACAAGTGTTGCTACGAGTTAATAAGTCTTCTGACGGCGCCTCTGGGACTTGGCTGGGAGGGCTTGCCTTTATTGATTTGTGAAGTTCCGCGATCGCTTCACCTCTGGCTGACGTGTCTTATCTGGTTAAGTTGATGAAGAGAATCGACTAGATCCCTTGAGAGGGCTCGCGTCCCGCAAAACTGCTTTCTCGGCATCTTTAGGACCGGAGGGACGAGGAAACCAGCGAAACCCCGCGCTAATCTGATATTCTAAAAGATTCAATTATTCAGCATTACCGTATGAGAAAATGTTCGTAATTTTGCCTTAGCTTTGTTTTTGCTTTCGAAAATTCAAACATTTTTCCCCAAAAAACCGAATTTAAACTCGCATTTTACTTTCTAGACCATTATGAACAACTCTCGTTTCGTGCCTGTCTGTTTGTGTTCAGCGCATACTTATAATAAACCTCATTTCTAAAGATGACATATTCAGGGTATGTGCGAATTAGTCTCTAAATGGCCCCCTTTAAATTTTCTTGATCAGAAATTAATTCTTCATTCTGCTCGTGTTCTCTTGTGTTTACGTAAGCGCCAACGTAATCCCATCCAACTCCAATCTCTCACTTTGAGCACGACATTGCTCTCGAATTTAGAAAGCAGTAGAGAAGGAAGAGATGAATACCTCAAATCAATTTCAACAGGTCTTATCATCAATCGCGTTTGCACTACCTTGAGCGTGAAATCATTATTACAACCCGAGTTTCTGAGTTCTCCCTTATTTTGAAGTAATTTTCAGAGATTGTACGGATGAGCCCTTCATGAGTTACTTTACATAAAAACCAGCTTTACATAAAAACCAGTAAAAAACCAGGGGGAAAATTTCGGATAAACTCGGTAAAATTCTGTCATCCAGGGGTTTCAACGTTGGGTTTAAAAATAAAAATAATCTCAAATCTTCTTTGGGTACGGTTAAGGATAAATTTGACGTTCAGGATAAAAGTGGGGTTTATAAACTAAAATGTTCTTGTGGGCTTAAGTACTGTGGTCAAACTGGTAGGAAAATTAGGGAACGAATGAAAGAGCACGAAAAGGATTTCAGGGACAACAAGGGTGATTCCGCCTTTGCATGTAATCTGAATGAATCCAATCATAGTTTCAGTTTTGATCTGACAAACAGGCAATATGTAGAATTTCCTCACTTTTGCCCAAAGGGAGGTATGTTGGATGTGCTGGAAAAATTCGAAATTGTCAAAAGTGATAGATCAGGAAAATGTTCAAATGGTGTCATTCCTCAAAACATTTCTCCATTATTGGGTTCTTTCTTATTTGGTTCCGCCTCTCCATAATGATACTGTTTGTGCCCCTTTCACTTTGTAAGCCTTGAGTGGCATTGGTTGGTCCTCCCCGCCCCTTTCACTTCCTTGGGACAATAGGATTCAATCTCCTCTCATTCGATCCTATATAAGATATGCTTTCTGTGGGGTACTTCCAGTTCATGTTTGTTACTGATGATTACCTAACCGTCGAAATCGATTTAACAGTGTAACTCTTTACTTTCGTGGAAATATAGACAACGTTCTATCCTACTCCGTTTTTATTTTACCAGTAAGCGCAAGCGCACCAGTAACTCAAGCGTAATCGCGGAGGTATAGTTTATCAAACACCAATATCTCGCACCCTGATCGTCTGATTTCGCTCAAATTGAGAAATTTAGATTTAATAATGTCAAATGATGACTCATAAAATAAAAAATGTCAACTCGATCGTTGCGCCCAACTTTGTATACCCTCTGTAGAGTCTTGTATATTTAATAAAACACTTAGAACGATCACTATGAAAAAGAGGGACCGATGGAATATAAAGAGGAAAATAGAACAGGCTATTACACCCTGGAAATGAAAAAGTTATCGAGCGAAAAGGGGGTAAAATGAAGTGTAAAAGTTACTTTAGGGCATGGAATGCTTGTAGTTGAAGTTAATTGAGCGAATATAATATGGAATGGTTCAGCAAAAATGTTTACGCCAGAATATAATAGGTGTAGGTAAGGAAAGTGATGATGCGTGCGCGAAGAAGCGTGAGACAATAGATTTGATACAGCATGCGATAGAAATATTAAATATTTGGTATATACACTAAAATGAGCAATCGAATGTCGTTTTGGTGGTGGATGTGGTTGGTCGGCTGTACATGCTTATAACTGAATGGCAGGATTGAGGAAGTCCCCGTAGTGAGGCGAAACGATTCCAACAGATGAAAAAAAAAGAACAAAACGAATATACGATCCACTCCGCTGTTCTAAATTAAAGTGGTCACACCACAATACCACAAACATGAAGAAAATTCACAGGACGCAGAGTTTGATCCTTAAGCATTGTTGGCTTATTGTACTTTCCAAAGAGTCTTGCATTTACTTCTAAAATAAACTAAAAAAAAACATGATTCTGGTGCGAGGAGTGAGGCCCTTCATTTATTGTATCATTTGACTAGGTCTCATTCGTTTTCGTGCTCAAATAGTTCAAATCTGCGCGGGATGAGTGCAAGACAATCAAATGTTATAAGGTTTTAAGACCTTTTGAGGATGTAGATGAAATCGAAGGGGTGCAAATTCGGTTTTGAGGCCACCATTGTTTGTGGTTCCCAACGGTTTTTTTCGAGGACACCTTCGGAATGTAGTATTGGGTTCAACAATCATGGGTGGAGGCACGCCTTTAATATGGTTTAGAGGTTTGCTGGTTGACCCCCGTGTTTCTGAAAACTGTTGAAATTAACTTGTTGAGAATATTTCTGAACACACGACACCTGGACATACATTAAATGAAGCTTCTGCTGAATGATGTAAAACACGGAATAGGAGGAAAATTTTCTATTTGGTTAAAAAACAAACAATTTTCCATTTCCCAAAATAGAAAACAATGCTGCAAGTACACTAAAGAATAGTAGATACTACCTAAAACACCTACAACTGTCAGTACCAGTGATACGTTAGCTTACCCAAGAATTTATTCCTGCCATATTTTATTTTATATTAAATTCAGTGATTTCCACGACTCGAATTCGGTCTATTCAAGTCCCCCCGAATTCATTACAGTGAAAGTGGATAAGAACTTACAGAGAACGACTTAGAAAACCAGATAGGATCCCTCTTTATATTTTCCCGTCAAATAAAACTCGTTACCTATCGTAGGGTGGTTAAGAGAAAACTTTTTTTATTTCCCTTCTTTCTTTATTGGGATTTTGATAGTGGAACTTTGTATCTTTGTGGGTCAAGCATCTTGGAGAGGGAGGGAAACCCCCTCACTCTAGAAGACTCGTAAGTAAAGAAACCGCCTTGACAAAAACTTGGGGCCGGTAATGTGGAAATATGGCGAGAAAGACCGCGGGGAGGGAGAGAGGTTGCTGGGAGAGTTTCAGCTTAAGGGAGAAGTTCTTTTTTTCGGGGTGGTTTATGTTGGAATAGTAAAGAAAGATCTTCCACCAGAGATAGGGACTGAGTACAACAACCGAGGGAGTATTAAACAAAGGAAAGAACTTTGATGACTCTTCGCTATCCCGGAAAATAATGCATGAACGCAGAAGCCCCAGGCTCCAAGAACCAGACCACACTGTTACTTAGTACCGTTGCTTCTTTGGAGTCAGTCAATTTCAAAGATGCTGATCAATTAGCGCTTCATTATAGTCTGTTTGTGTTTCGTGGAAACTCCTTCTGAATCCAGCTACGCTTAGCTTCGATTCGATTTTGATAACATTTTCAGGAACTGAGAGGGTTAGCTCGTAGACAGTCCCAAATAAATTGGATCTCTATCAAATTAATAGCAGCGTCTACACATGTTTAAATTTATTCTTGAAAATACATCAGTGCGACTCCGTTCAAGGTCAGGGAGGGTAGAGACGTACAGGTTTCAGATTGATGCCCTACGGACTTCATGCTATCGTATTGCTCATGAACGGAACAGAAATTAATCGATTGTTAATCAACCTTTAATGTGGAAAGTTCAAGCAATGGGTACCCCACCGCCAAATCGGAGCTGTAGTTTGATGTAGGATCACTCCAACCTCCTGGAGCCAATCCTCAGTCTCCACTGGACTGAGTATTCCATCTCAGGTTCCTTTAGGTTGAGGGTTAAAAGAGCAGGTTTTTCGAGGAATCTGCACACTGCCTCACCTGTGCAGGTTGCAACCATGATCGAAAATTTTCTGGAGCACCCATGCTCTCGGTCAGCATTTCCTCTTGGACTCTAATTTTCCTTTCAGAGTTGTAGGGAAGCTATAATCCTGGATCAATCAGTTTTCCAAGTTTCTGTTTTAGGATTTTCACATGGCAGTGTGTTCGTTTCTTAGACACCCCCACGAAGCCTTTTTTGTCAATCATTCGCTTTACTCAAGACGGATTCCGGCCCGACGAAGTGCACATTTCCCTTTTCTTGAGAGATGGATTCCCCTTTCATCTGTGTGAGATAACCTCTAAACAATCCCACACCATTTTCATTGTCATCTGATGAAAGCAGTGAGCCTGCAAGCTCAAACATGAATTTCTCATATTTTCGATTCGGTACAATTTGTCTGTCCTATTTCGTTCACTTTTACTGACATTCCTGTGATACCAGCTATTGTCTATTACCTAAACTGAAACTATTTTCTTATTATGCTACAGGGCATGCTCATACGTCGGAAAAGTAAGTTGATATTGATTCATATAAAGCTAGATCCATGCCTGTGAACCAAACGAGCTATCCTACGATCAAAAGTTATTCTTTGATTTTTCATATTTTTAAATAATTTTACCTCATATGCCTCTCGACTTAGGATAGAATCTTCCCCCTCCTTCCATTTGTAAAGTCATGATTATTTGAATCTTGGAAAACTCATTAAAAAAAAGAATCAGTCATCATAGGAGTGCATCGTTCATGTTCGAATTCTCAAGATTAAAAGCCCTTTTTATTAAAAAATATTCGAAAACTAAGAATTTGTACCGTATTACCCTCAACGTGGTCAAGCTCGTCGAGCTAAAATGTTATTAAGGAAATATTTATAATGTTCTTTTCTACAATGTGATCAATACGAGTCCGGCCGGTCGGGGCTCGTTCCCCCCGATGGCGACGCAGTCGAGATATCCATCTCATACATTCGTAAACTAATTGCGTGCTTAGAGCCCCACGGGACTCCGTTTGCGTATACTTCCCATAAGTGCCACACACCATTTGCCACACCCTTTTTGTTTTCAGCATCAAAACTATTGTAAATCGTAGCGTTTCACTCCACAAAAAGATACAAGAGGTTTATTATTTCGGCATCAGGGTAATTTTATGCCTGATTAATGATTATCACAGTATATTAGCCACAGAATTGGGTTACATAAGGATTTGGGCTGAAACTAAACTAAAACTCCCTGAATAGTTGTCCAAAGTCAAGAGATTGTAGTTGTGAGTAAACGTCAAATAAGTCGTTAGGAGTGTCACGTCAATATGCTAGGCGAGAAACATTTTTGATCTCTAGGATCTGAAACAATAGAGCACGGCGACCATAACCTTAAAACCTGTATATGAGCGCTACATCAAGCCCAAATGTGAATTAGTCGACGAAGATGGGAAGAGGTAGTCCTACAAAAAAAAGTTCCACTTTCTTCTGGAATGAGGAACATTTCTCCACGGTGAAGCTATTTAAAAGTTCACATAACGACAATAATCATCTGCCCCTCTGGTCGTGGCACAACTAGGAAATATAAATAGGGTCCAAAAAGCGAGAATTTCATAACAACAGAAGAGCACGACCAGACAAAATGACTTGGTTTTGTTAACCCAACTGTCACAAATACTTTTTCCCCCCATTTCAAATCTCGTTTAGTCTGTGGTCAGTCTCATTACGAACGTTACCAGCAAGAGTGAAAATGAGTCCCGGTACCGTTAAAATGAAATATCGTGATTTGTGCGAGTGCATATGGAACCACACCAAGAGGGACGTTTTCCTTCAAAATAAATATGAACATGATGATAGGGTAAAATTTACATCGGCTTTATTTAATCATCTTTAATATGTTAATTTGGGACTTTATATAATCAAATCTATACTTAATGTATTATCTTGATAACGGTTTGTTCATAATTTTGTTTACCCTCTTTACCTCTTTGTCATGCTTGTTTCCAAAGACGCATTATTGAAAATAGCTAAGGTAGATAGGAACATAGTTAAATTCGTGATCAACTTTAAATTTCTTACGAGAATGGAGATTTTTAGAATTTTAGCCGAAAAATGATCATTTTGTCACCCATTGTAAGTACGGCATTTATTCAATTCTCGTTAAGCAATGAACATCTTAGTAATAAAATACTGAGATAATCTTAGTTTACAAGATGTTTTTGAAACAGAAAAAGATAAAGACACGGCGACAAAAGGAGTTTGAAGATGTTGGTAGCCGAAGCCATAAGGTATTGGTCGGCCTAAACTCAAAACAAACGTTATCCGCAAAAGCTGGGAAAACTTCGTAACTTTCCTTTACGGCTGTTTCTTGCAAACTTGACTTGCTATTACATTCACCGCTTCCAAAAAGAGAGCATACCTGCTCCGTACCAACTCCAACTTTCAACGCTTATCGAGGCGATTCATCCAGATTTTCTTTTGATAGAAAGAAGGAATACATTTTTCAGAAACGTAACATGGTTCCTTCCGTCCCGGTTGAGCTGGCGAGCCGTTATCAGCGATAGATCGGCATTGTGAGAGAGTTTCAAAAATTTTATATAGTTTGACTTGTATTGATATAAGTCGTATCATGGTCGAACTAGATGACCGTACAAATAAATAACAGTACCATTGTAAGTTTAGGTAGTTGATTAACCAATTACTAGCTAAAAATAATTATATAACGCGGTTCTATGCAACTTTTCGAATAAAAGCACATTAACTTCAAAAATTGTGGGTTTAAGGGTGGACTCATTAAAGTATCTTCCTTGATCTTTCTTCACGGCATGTTTTGCTCCAAATGGGTTGTTACAGTAACACTAAAGTTTCTAGTTAGAAAAATGATATTTTTTCAACTTTGTAAAACCAACATTAATTTAATTTTAATGGAATCATCTGCAATAACAAGAGGATTCAAGATAATCCTAAGGGGGAACTCCGTCAATGTTTGACCCACCATAGAGGATATAATAAATAAATTAAGTGGTACCAAACTTATATACAAAATTAACAACTATATCATCAGAATATAGAATTATATGATCAGGATATCAGAATGTGAATCTGATGAAGGCCATTTGAGGGAAAACATGTGGTAAGGATGATGGTAAAACTACACAGATTAACAAAGAAAATACCGTGATACTTTTACACTCGAACCCACAACTTCTGATGGAGAACAGGCCAACCAACGATTATGGGGAAAAAAACTGCCAAAATATACGTCCTATGACTAAGAAGAGTTGATTTATAAGTACAATGTTGAAAGGAGGTGATGGATACGGGATAGTTGTCCCTTCAAAGAGCTGAGGCGATTAATACCCGCAATACTCTGAGGAAAACCCAAACGCTAGAAAGGGACAGGTTAGGCTCAAATGTGGCCGATTCAATAATCAGGAAGGGGAACTCCTTATCTTGTGATCTGGTACTCTATGGCCTAGGCTCTCAAAAAGCAGGGTGGGGGGGGGGGGCTGGTTGGATCGCAAAAGGGAGAGCAGTGCATATTTAAATGTCAAGAGGAATTGCTTAAGGTTATTGACCATTTTTTCTATGGGGGAATACGTGGGAAAGGGCGTTAGGACAGCCAATGATAGATGAACAGTGGTTTTGTAACACGCTGTGCTAACATGTAACATGTAACAAGGAGGTGCACAATTGAATAATAAAACAATTTTCTATGGGGGGAATACGTGGGAAAGGGCGATAGACAGCCAATGTGGTTCCCCCTTCTAAGGGCTGAGACGATTAATGCCCGCAACACCCAGTGGATATCCCAGACGCTACAGAACACCAGGTTATGCTCAAAGGCTGCGAATTCAAGAATGGGGAATACATAGGAATCCACGTATTAAGACTTAACCCTTAAACGTAGAAACCTACCTAGAAAACGCCTGCTACAGCAGATATTGAACACTATGGCATTTATTCTATTTCGTATCAAATAAAAATGGATACGCGATTTTACGGTTATGGAAAGTAGTAAATTTAGATGAAACATCAAATCGTAGAATCCGTCATCCGTACAATGAAAGAATTTTCAATCAAAAACTCACAGTAAGTATTCTATGAGGGAGATGGAAACGTCACCTACCTGAAAAAAAAAGAAATATCTAGTTAGATCATGAAGTACAAATACTTAAGAATGAGAAGATATATTATTTTAAATTGTAACAGAAACTTTATTTAAATATGATAGAATTGTAATCTCATGACAATCTAAAAAAGGATTCTTCGTGTAAGGTCGTTGACAATTAATTTTAATTGCTCAGTAGTTGAATTATTCATCCAAAGTATACAATTAAAGACAGTTGTTTTCTTTTACTGTTCACCTACAGAGCTACAATCTTACTGTTTCCAAACCATGATGTGGAACCAAAAATAGCTTTTACGTTGTGCATCAAAATGAATTTAATTTATATCAAAAACCACGCTTTGAGATCACATTCAATTTTGATTCTGAAAACCGCTCATTACTAGGCATGAACACATAGTTGATTGAACAGTAGATGAATTGAATAGTACCAACTAATTAAAAGAGTCTCGGTGGAGATACTAATCAGCACCCTTGCCGATATCCCCTACTCAAGTCACTCAGTGCCACTTTTTCGTCAATACACCCCGGGAAATGGTAAATACCTTGATGTTATTGGATGCCACTGCTTTTAGCTCGGAGTCTCGGGTCATTCCAATTCCGTTTATTTATCTTCGGCTGTCAGGTTTGGGACATATCCACACCACCACTGACCACCTGGACATCCAGGAGTATGGCAATCTCTTTGGACCTAATGGCTCTAAGTTGGGATGGGCCCCCAGACAGTAGGTAGACGTTTTTCGGCTGTCAGGTTTGGGGCATATCCACACCACCACTGACCACCTGGACATCCAG
Source organism: Creontiades dilutus (assembly GCA_031894815.1). NCBI lineage: Eukaryota > Metazoa > Arthropoda > Insecta > Hemiptera > Miridae > Creontiades > Creontiades dilutus. The sequence continues at coordinate 287,056 of JAVIWC010004520.1, forward strand.
GAGTATCTCTTTGAACCTAATAACTCCAGATTGGGATGGGGCCCCAGACAGTAGGTAGACGTTTTTTTTTCCTTCAGTTGGCATTAGCTCTCGCCATAGCCATGAAGCATTTATTACATAACTAAATGTTTTCGTATATAAAAATAATCAAATGAACTTTTCTTAAATACTATTAAATTAAATTTTTACACCAATTTTGCTAATAAACGAACACAATTCTTTGAAAATCACCAAATCTTCCGAATAAACTATTTGTTCGTAGTGTACCGGGTTTTCGATTTGTCGAGATATCTCATCTTGCATGTTTTGTCTCGGTCGGTGGTAGACTGGACAGTCCATGAACAAATGCTCGTCTCTTCGTCCACCCCACAACTTTCGCATGTGGGCAACTCCCGAAGTCCCATCCGGTGCAAGTAGGTACTTGCCGCACAGCCCATGATTCAATCGCAGCCTACAGATGATTCTTATTGCTGATAGATTTTGAGCCCACTCATATCTAGATTCACCGCATCATGACTGTAATAGTGAAGTACATTGTGATACACGTAGCAATTTTACCCGAACAGACTCGGGGAGTGGTTTCTACTGTCGAGCATCTCTCAAACACCTCATCTCGTTTGCTAAAATAGCCACAAGGACGGCACAAAATGCAGACAGTTACGAAGCACATTCCACCGACTGGTTCTACATCGATAGACAAATAAGTGTAACCACCGCAGTTGGGTTATCTAATTCAGGAATAACAAATACTTATTCGGCTTTTACAGTGTTTTTCATTTCCCTCGTTCAACCTAGTCGTAACCTTGAGTGTTTGTAATCGGTTTTCCGTCAGTAAATTTTTTATTGGTCAAGTTGTCCGTTTTTTATACACTCGAAAGCTTTTTCAGACTAAAGACGAGAATAGCTTGTTGCGACTTTCAGTTCCACTGGCTGGCTTCCAATGTCAACAAACGAGCGTGGTATTCCTGAAAACGGATTTTTCGATGGTAGAATAATTATAGGAAGTGTAATACACAAAATCGGTCCCGAAGTAAAACGCTGAAGCTTTATTGTGGCAGCCCATCTCAAAGCTAAGTTTCATTCCTGACGGAACAGACTATGCAAATCAAAAGTAAATTACTGAAACAAAATTATGATGTAATCATGGAACTTGTGATCCGCACGACTATTTCGAGGACGCCTGTTGTAACAGAAACTATATGTAGAGAAGATCTCTGAAATAATGCAGGACAAATGCTCTCCCGACAATGTTTACTTCCTATGTAACTTTTGCAAATATTATATTAGGGGTTTGGAGGTATTCTTTCTGACGGTTGGAAAAGGACACTGCATTTCGTTAAAATACGTTGTGGGTTTCCCTTTATTTCTAGTTGATACTTGTGGTTTTGACGTTTCGAATAATTCGTATATGGTTGTGCCAGTGATTCTCAGCAGCCGTGAGAAATCATGTGGGAGTTGCGATGAGCGCCGTTGAAATCATGCAGAATACGGGAATAAGGTCGGATTAAGAGCTGGCCAATGTCGCTCCGGTACACTGTGTCACAGGAAGATTCATCTGTGGTGGCAGATGGTAACCCTTAGTTACGAATGTCCATTTGAAAAGCAACTGTGAACACTCGTCAACATCAGGTAAAGACCAATCTCATTTAGATCTCAACACTACAGTGCTTGAAAAAATGAATGGCAAAAGTGGTGGGAACCAAGGAAAGGAAAGGAGGCCAATTCGTTGATTCCTCCACTACATTCTGTATCAGATCAGACCCGAATCGGCAGTTAGTGCGAGATTCAATACATTGGTTATTAATTCTGTCCATATAGAAAGCCATTAAGGAATACCATCGCCCTCAAGTAGAATCCATTTTCGTTTAAATTCTATGAATGAATTGCAAGAAAAACTGTAAGGACAGCCAAAGTGAAAAAAAAAAACCAAAAAAATGTATGCATTTGCGGACTAGCAAGAGTTGGCTAGAAGAAGTGAACCTTACAATGCAAGTTTGAGTTCTCACCAGAAAGCAACGTACAGTTTGGACAGTAATCAAGGTCATGTCCAAGGTAGAATACCAGCTATTTGTCATTGGTTTCAAAGAAGAGAATGAGACGAATGCAGGAAGCTGTAATGGATGCGGTTGTGGGGTCAATTTAAATTTTGTAGACCCACGCTATCGAATATCAGTATCACGTACTCTGGGAGTTTCTCGTATTCTGTTGCTGTTGTTTGCAACTAGTAACAAAGCACCTAAAGGACGGAAGAGTTTATTATTCACTGATACATACTACGTATTTTTTCATTTGGAAAGAATTTCGATATCATTCCATAAACATTTATTCACAACAGTATACTAAGAACCAGTACAGAAACCAATTATTGAGAAGGAGAAAGAGGAGAGATTAGAGAGTTACATGACATGACTTGTCTGTCGACTTAAAGAGGGTATCAGAGAGTAGAGGGTAGCTACATGAATCCCTCTTTCCTTCTTAGTCGTAGTACGTCTGAGAATTGGGATTTTGAGATAACGATTTCCCCATCGATCACTCCCAAAATCGATGGCTCCCTTTAATTCCCAGCGCTACCGGACTTATAAGACAGAGGCCGCGGGGAAGGGAGGGGGGAAGACTTATTTCCTCTCGGGAAGAGCCAAAGGGTCTCGGCGGAGAGTGAAGTAGTAAAAGGAGAAGAGCAAACACGGGAGCTGGGGTCAGCGGCACAAACAAGGGCCGAGCGAGGGGCGCAAACAGTTTTACCGCTCGTCCCTCTTCATGTCCCGCCTGTCGACGGAAATTCAACATATCAGATTATACGTCGGAAAAACAGCGGCGGAGGTCCAGGTGAAATCTGTGGTTCCGCCGTGTCAAATAATGTGAGAAAGGACAATTTCAATTGACAACATGTACCACCTCCAAGATCAGTTAGGGCCAGGGGTTCAATTTAAGGTTTAAATGGGGATAAACTGATCGCCGTTCAATTGTAAAACTATAGTTTAAATGTTAAAAAACAATGAGAAGAAGAAGACAAGAAAACTGTATAAGCTTATGGAACATCGAAGTAAGTTATACCATGTAGGCTGTGTTCGGGCTCTATGTGTTCATTACCTTCACAGGAGAAGTGAACATGTTGGTGTCTTATGTTGTTAGTCGCGATCGGTTTTACGTTTCTGCTTTCTGTGGATAGGAACTGTTTTTCCGTATTACCAGTCTATGACACCTAAGCACCTGCTCAAACCAAATTTTGAATAGAATCCTGCCCTAACTTGGTCTTATTCCGTTCCATTTGACAAACAAACGTAATGAGGACGCATCCTTGCAAACATACCTGGAATTGGGTGCATTATCCGAGATGCTGTCGGCTTACTATCACCTACTAATACGGTCATCCACCATGCTGTATAACCCTAATGTCAGCGGCCGCTTTACGTCAGGAGCTATGGCGTTGTTCTTTGTTGACGGAATTATTTCCCCCTCATTTTTCGTTGAATTATCCTCACGGTCGCCTTCCACACGCAAAATCTTGTAATCAATTCATCTTCCATCAGCTTTTGGAAACGGTTTGGGAGTTCTAAAAATACATGTGGGAACCTCGAAAACACTTCCATCAACTTTCCACAACGTCTCCATCATCGGGAATATTCGGTGGTATGAATGTTGTTTTTTCCCTGTTTAAATGGAGATATAACGAACCAAAATAGAATAACTCACAAACAACACAGTTAAAACCAGATTTCAAATCTATAAACGCCTTGAACTGAGTTTCAACGTTTAAGCAGAGGTTAGCTCTTATCATGAACTACAACCGTGGTTTAAAACTTGCACACTTGGCATAAACTACAATCACCGTTTAAACAGCAATGTAACAGTTGAGTGAGGTTTAAACTAGCCTTGTACCCCTGGCCCTTAGTCATGGAAGGCGAATAAAGTCATTGAAGTATGAAGGAGTATGCAACTTTGCTTCACCTTTTAGCGAATTTGATATGAAAAAGGAGCTATTGCTAAGGCTCCACAATTGTCATACTTTCCTATTTTCTTATGCTTTTTGTAATTTATCCATCTTGACACACACACCTATAAACTTTGAAGGAGGTAGGCACAAATGCTAACCGATCATAAAGGAAAATGGGATATTACCTGCTGCAATCAAATTGATTTCTGCTTAATAGAGTAACAACTCCACAATTTATTAGTAATATATCTCATAACTCATAGCAAGCAATTAAAAATTCTTCTATGACTGGATGAAATCAAGTTTAAAATTCCAAGTTTTCAAGTGACCTTCCAGTTCATTTACTGCGAAGATAAAGTTCGTGAACAAGAATCGTGTTCGATTTATGAACATAAACCAATAATGATGAGTTACATAGCCGGTTGACAATCAGTCAAGAACAAGTGTTTTTCGTTCAAGATCTCCCACTTCATAATTCCCTTTGCTTGTTGCTTTTCTACAAAGAAATAGATTATTCGCACGTAACAGAAGAACCGTAGTATTTGAAAGCTAGGTATTAACACAGCAAGATGTACTGTACTTAGAAAATATTGGCACGATCCAGTTCAGTAAGAATTCTTCTGAATCATCTCTCTTTCTGGAGAAGAGGTAATGCCCAGCGTCCGGTGGCTGGACTCAGTCACCCACTCAAATTTTAAAAAATGGCTCCCCCACGAAATTCCTTCCGTCCCCACACCCGAATAATTCTCACCTTCAGCACCCATCTCTCATATTTTTATTATATTTCCCTCCGATCTCTCTCTCTCTCTCTCGCCGAGGGGAAGGTTTTTTTCCTTCCATTAACGTTTTCCGAGTGCTGAGGCAATAAATAATCAAGTTTTCGAGGAAAAGGGTGCCCCCTCCCACTCCTCCTCACCTCGTTCCAAAGAGCGAAAAACGAGTCGGTGAAGGCCCGAAGCTGTTATTGGATTCAGGAATGGAAAAGAAAATTCTCGAGGAGAAAAAAATAGAAAAAATTGATCAAACGCAGAACCTACCATCGCGTCCGGTCTTGTCGTTGAAACGCTGGAATTGAAAAGGGTATCATGATCCGGAAGTTATTACTGAGGCGAAGAGGTTGTAACAAACCTGTTGCCTTTCTTTTTCGTTCCTTCGTCCGAACGGAAAAGTAGAATCGATTTCAGTCCACGTGATGCCCGTTATTTAGCCCATAACGCGAAACAACGTGGGAACAGGCGGATAAAGGACCGTCCCAAATAAATAAGAGCTAGCTAAGTATAGGTAATCAATGACAACTTCTCTAATGTTTTAATACTCAAATTCAACCCTTATAATATAATTCTTCAATTTCATCCTTTGACACAGTTTCAGGAAAATGTTCAGCCAATGTAAGTTTCTTATATCATATGCAGAATGGGGAAAGTAGACGATCCAACTTGTCCGAACAGTTATGGAGGAGATGATGATGTGTTTCACACATTCTTCGTGTGTAAGCAGTGGAAAACACAAAGAATTCATCTGCAGGATGACCTGGAAATGCCATCTGAGGATATGACACCGGATATAGTTAGTGAAATGCTTGAAGAGATTAGACCTCTGTAGTTGTCTATGGCGAAGTCATCCTGCAGAGAAAGATCACCCATGAACGGGAGAGACAGAGGAGGCTATCAATGGGCCGAGAAGATTCGGCCTGAAGTAATGTGTTATGCAGTTCCAGGCCGAGTTCCAACGTGGGAAAGGAATTTGAGGTTTTACTGGGTTTGAATCCTACATAACCCGAATAGAGGTCTCTTCTGTGTATCTTACGAGATCCGATTTCCACCGTAGGATCTTAAAGATTTCCTCACCTGCCTACCGAAAAAAAAAATAAATAAATAATATTTCCTAACTTTAAAATGAGTTATTTTCGAAAAGAACGGGAATCCAACAACCTTCGATTTTGTAGAGCCAAGGTGTCTACAAAACAAATCTCCTTCCTTCAAGGAATAGATTCTACAACCAATTTTCATCAAAAAATGCCTCCTGACAATTTTTTTTTAGCTCTTGTTTTTCGTGTTATCGATCTTACTTTATCATAACGAACATGGATTATTATCCGAGAGTAATCTCAAGTTTAAAGAGACTGTTGGAAAGACCGTAAAATTTCCAATCTTCCCTAATAACAAATACTTGTTTTTTTTTTCAGTTCAATTTTACGAAGAAGCAACCTGAAAAGTGAACTTGGTAAGTTTTCGAAAACTTTTCGTTTTTCATAGCCCATAACGACCAAATAATTTGAGATGATGAACTATTGCCTGTAAACCAATTAACTGCACCAGAATCACAGCTTTCCCACGGCATGATCGATTTTGATTTTACTCCTCTGATTAGAGGAGAAAGTTGCGTTTGAGACCAGAAAAACGGAGTTTCATCTTGTGAAACCGATGTTTTAGGATGGAAAATAACTCGTTATGAAAAAAATTAGGAATTGTGGGCGTAAAATGGGGGGTATGATTATTATGATTATAATTTTGTTATTGTATCTGCGTTGAATATCTGAGAACTGTGTCGAGGTGGATAAAAATCAGCTGTTTGGATTTTGCCAATCTAATAATCTAATTCGTAATCTCGCATTCTATCCTATCGTACGAGTATTGTTTTGGTTAAAAATATCTTGTCTTTATAACGCTTACTCCAACAACATTAAGCAGACCCAGCAACTGCTGGTACAATCTATCTACCGACGATTCACTCATTTCTCGATTGTGTTCAGGAGATTAGCAGTCATGGGTACTAAGTTGCTAACATTGAATATGCGGACATGATGCTTGGGTACGGCTTACCGAGCAGAATTCGGCAGCCGCTGTCAGGTTGCAAATTAGCTGTAGAATCCACCCCTTGAAAGAATAAGACCCGTTTCGTATAGGTCTTGTATAAGGCATTTAGGAGTCCAAGTAAGAGGTAACTGGCACAGTCAGAGCGGAAAAGTAAAATCGATGTGGGTTTCGTGATGGCCTTAGCGCGAAACAAGGGCCGAAACCGGCGGAACGGTGATAAATTAACGGTGCGTTAGGCTAACCAAACGGCGCCACCTGTTTGGCGATTTACCCAACCTATTTGGAAACGGTGTGTTGACTTGAGCTGCCCAAACATCAAACTAATGGACATTATGTTTGGCAATAGGTACTGTATTTTATTATGATTTGGATAAGAAGAGCTGTCAATAAACTTTCGTATACTACTTTCAGTAAAAAACGTTCTTAATCGACATTGAAAAACATCTTTTACTTTAGCGTTTCAAGATTTTTATATCAAATAAAAATTAAAAGAAGAATTTTAAAAAATCCTCACCTTGCCATTCAGTACTTATTTCTGGTCAAAATTTTATACAATTTCTATTCAAAAAAGTGATGAAATGTTAAAAAATGTAAATCTTGAAAACGTTTGAAATAATTGTAATTTCTTGATGTTTTCACTTCTTCGCTTTGGCACTTGAACTTTCATATAAATAAAGCATCACACGAGTCCATTACGCAACCTACAAAAATGGGATAAAAACGGAGTAAAATAGAACGTAGTCTGTATTTCCACGAAAATAACGAGTACACAGTTAAATCGATTTCGACGGTTACGTTATCACCAGTAACAAACATGAACTGAAAGTATATCACAGATAGCACATCTAACGCCCAGTAGGCCCAGGTGAGAGGAGATTGGATCCTATTGGCTTAGGGAAGTGAAAGGGAAGGGGAGAACCAACCAACGCCACTTGAAGCAGCAGATAATTATCAATTTAGTTAGAACGTGCTGTTCAGCATTCCCGCTGGTTATTGGAATTATTACATACGATCAGAAACAATTGCGGTCCTGATACGAACTATGCAATCATGCTCTGGAAAGTTATTTCGAGCTTCGCTTTCATTCGCCGTTATTGGCAGAGTTGATACGAAATAGAATTCAGCTGTACTGTGAAAACCAACCGACGCGGAATGTGCAAAGCGGATATCCAGAAGACGTACGAATCAATAATGAGTTCAGGGGTCTCCATAGCAACTGAGCGAAAGCCTGGGATGATGATGTATTGTTTTCGTTCGCCATCCGACTGAGCCTGTTCCTCCCTTCGCTGCATGCCAGTGTTTATTTGCGGGAGGTAGAAACTGAGGCACTTAAAGTCTCGAGGCGGACTTCAACTCAGTGGGCATGATGATAAATTATACCGCATGCATAATGGTTTAAAATTTAAACTTGTTTGTAAGTAACTAATACACGCATTATAGGGACCGTGTCGGGTTCTTACGTGACTCCGATGAAAAGAAGAGCATAGATTGTGATTTCACTATACGTACGCAACTTCTCCATACTCCTACCGATTGAATTGAAAATCAAACAATCACTGTTGCTTATCAAATCCCCCTGGACCAGTTTTAATATTCTAACGAAGCTTTGAATGTATATTAGACAAAACTACAAAACGACACCCCGAAAAGCAGCCAACGACTAGGATGATACAAGAGAAAGTGGGACATGTATGTATTGTGTCTGGAAAAACCGTCTCTAAGGCTAATTCCATAAAATTAATTGTTATGAATAAAATTTCAATTTTAAGACATTTTTTAAAAGATTCTCAAACGGTTTTATAGATACCACTTTTTTCAAAAGTTAACATTAAACGAATCTATTACAATAGGTACTTCAAGATTTTCCGAATGTTGAAGCAGTGAACTAATATCAACTTTGAAGCCAAAAGGTGTTACATTCTACACACATCAAACTGTTTGTATGTGCATCATTGGTAGTAGGTCATTATTCGACCTTACTAGGTTTTGCACGAGTCATACGTAAACTTGATTTAAATAAGGATAACTTGGTGTTGGATTTTCGAATTTATGATCCAAGAATCAGATCCTGCACCCTGGGAAATCCTCAATAGAAGTTTTCAGCTCAAAACTGGATTACAACAAACAGCCGGCAGAAGGAAACTAAATTGACGCCGAAGGTGAATGTAGGGAGAGGGCTATGACGCAGACTGCGTCATTGAAATTCTTGGGGGGGGGGTTCCAAAAAATTGGGGGGTGGGGGGGGTTAAGTTGATTGAAACAGTGTTTAATGTGACAACATTCAAAGATATATTACATCACTAGATAGAATGTGAATAATAATGAACCCAGTAATCAATTTAAAAATGGTTTGTTTTTCCTTCTGAAATGTGTAGATGACAATGAAAGTGTTCGAATTTTGTCCGTTTTGTCTATTGCCGACCGGGTTTGAATTTTTTCAATAGCGACATAAATCTTCTTTTAGTTTTATATAAAATAAGGGGAGCGTACGAGTATTTTTCACATTTTTTTTTGGGGAGGGGGTACCAACTTACGGGGGGGGGGGGGGGGTTGCGTCATGAACTAAGAGGGGGTGGGCACCCCTGTGTATACCCTCCTCCAAATTCCCGATGCAGACGAGGAAGTAAGAGTGTCCCCTTGTGACGTCTTTCAACTTTCTTTACACCTCTGCTTTGGTCCATTTAAATCATCCAATACTCAGTATATTGTATCGCGTTGGACAGTTCTAGGCTAGATTCTTAGGTAATGGTGTACAATTTAATATGTAAATTGCCCATTCCGAGATTTGAATCGTTTGTGTGCTGCCATTGGCACGGCCTCACTAATGTGTTCGTGTCATCTTCTGTGGGTGCCTTCACGATCCATTGGATAACCCTTCATTCCTCGTTAAGCAACTTGAATCTTGTCGATGGCTCTTGCTTAATAACCCACAAAACGGACCAAACCATAATACATCGCAGTAGTGCTAGTTGACCCCTTGCCAATGATCATATGAAGGTATGATAATCGGTCCTTGTATCGGGATATAAAAAGATGATCCGAGAGGGTTAGTCACGTCTAGGAATTCCGGTGCGAGGTCTGAGGGTCATGCGGGAGGGAGGTCAAAAAGTTCGGTGCAGCTCCGTAGTTGGTAACTTCGTAAGGAGAGAAGGGGGACGCTGCTGTGGCGCCTAATAATAGAAAGGCCGAGTAGCGCTGAAATAGACGAAAGGGCACTTACCTCCGCCGACCGAGTCGAAAATCTGTTTTTATTGCTCGTATCGGAGGCGAAACGCTTTAAACAATGATATTTCGATGACTCACTGCTGCTAGGATGAAATTGCTCGCGAATTCCTGAATGATGAACCCATAACTATAAGCCAAGTCTCCTGTACAGCATCATCTGTTATTATTGGTTGGTTTCGACTCTTTCCATCCCAATCCACTTCTGGACTTGAAACAGGAAACTGTAGCGTTTTACGTCCTTCAGGTAATTTGTTAGTTTTAGTGGTTAGTTAGGGAATAGTGGCCTTTGGGCATTACTGTTACTTCCGGAATGCATGGAAAATACATCACGGTGTGTTCAAAAGTAAGTTCCATGATATCACATTTTAACAATTTTATAGTAGCTAACACGTTGGTACAGAAGTGAAAAGACAATTTGGTTGTTCTAGCACTTCAACATTGTTCTACAAAGATTCCGATGAAACCGGACTTCTAATTTCATCATCGAAGGCACAATAGAGGAGAACTTAACACAAAACATAATCTGGTGATCAGGGTTATTTCATGTAATGAAATTGTTACGCAGCAGTTTCAAACACCCTCAAAAGCGGCTTCTTCTGATGACTAAAGCGACATTGTTCCTAAACAATCCTGAACGAAAAGTTATTCCACACTGATGACATAAATTGCCCGCAGGACATTCTCAGCTTATCAACTTTATTGCGAATTATTCTCTTGAAAGATGTCTGCGCGAAGCAATAGAAGCTGGGGGAATTTGCCTGCACTCCTATTGCACAATCAATTCAATGTTTTTTTTTTTTTTTTTTTTTAATTAGCATAGTAATAGTAATAGCATAGTAGGGTAATAGCATAGGACAAGCATAGTAATTTGCACAACAAATCTAACTTTCAAAGTGTACATGAAACATACGAATCCATGATGCCGCAGTCTTAACAAATTAAAAAATTTTCTGAGAAAAACCTGCAAACTTCAGATCCATGGATGAGGCACCAATTATCTCCGCCCAGGACCCTACAAGGTACGAAAATCAACACCACCATAACAGTCTTGAGCAAATTCAATCAGAAAATGTTCATCTACCTTCTCATCTTCAGCGTGAGTGGAAGTTCAAGTACCCGAAGCGGTTCAAGTGCTAATGAGTTTGCTGGTTGGAAAAGTTTGCAACCGCTATTTTCTGTTGGCTCTGCAGAGCGGTGAACTGCTCCAATTGTGAAAAAACGGTCATTACGGAAGAGAGCATTGTTTGAAAGACATAAAGTTTGAGCTTGGGCAAAGACTTCTTTCATGGACGATTCATTCCACTGATGACTACCAATTAACTAATCTCTAAGTACTTTCCTATTTCCGATGAAAAATTCTTCATAATTTTGATGTTGGATACATAATTTTGAGAGTTCAATTATAGTGCATGGAACAACCTGTTATTGGAAGCCATTCCTAAAAGCAGTTTTGAGGGTTTTACGTCCCGGAATCACAGAGCCAATCCAATTATTCTTGTAGTAACCCATTTCATTGCAGTCAAAGACCTGAACTCTAAAATGATGATAAACATCGAACGGAGGCAGAGGATACACTATTTATTGAGAGGCCTAACGATAAAAATATGCGAAGTCAAAATTGGTTCAACTGATATCGGAGACTATTTTCTTTAAGAAAAACAGGTTTTATCTCACAAAACTGAACAGTTGAAGAAAACTTTGATAGTTACAGGAAATGGCAGTATTAATTTGTATAGGTACGATCATGAAATCATTTCATTGATGAAACGATAATTATTAAAACTGGCCTGCTCTTGTCTGAACTAGAATTCTGCAGAAGTAAACGTTATAATCAAATCATTCAAATGAGTTGGTGATCATCGTTTAAAATTTAGTTCAAACCGTATCTACAACGTTTCACTACCGTGCATCAAACCACAGCGCATCGGCAGAAAAATTCAATTTACAAATAAGGTGAACAGGATGACAATTGGGTAGATTGGCCCCATGTTAATATCCAACAGTACTCTGAAGAAGAGTGGATTGAGGTCGAAACGATTAAATAAATTTTCAATGAATAATTCACTACATTTTTTTACGGTATTGGAACTAAAAAAAAAATCTATAATGGCTGATAAGTTTTTTTCCCCAACCGTATGATAAATCATTAGAAAGTCAATTTAGATCGATTTTAGCGTCACCTCCAACTGTCTTAGAAGAGCGGATAATTCTTTCCTCCTCCTGAATTGATGGAGTGCTGGTAAATTAGGCATTTAATCCAACCTCGACAAGATAACCCTTTCATCGCAACAACTTGGTTCTTTGAATTAGCATAATCAACCCCGGTGAAGTATACTAATTGGCAAACCCTCGAATCCCGTTTACCACTGAACTCGGTAAATCGAACGTTATTCCAAGGGAACCTTTAGCTGAAAACGTATCATTTTCAGATCCATGATTATGCTATGAGATATAATGAATCAGTGTAGATGATTTAAGTGGCATTGAAGCTGGGGCGGTAAGTCTGGCGGAAGAATTGTAACAGGAAAGCGAGAACCCTTTGCGGAACCAACTAGTTTTCAAGTTTCTGTTACTCACCGGCGTCTGATCTGAGCAATTGTAACAATGCCTAAGAAGTTCTAAACTGGGGCATGTGATGACTTGATTCCAACTCCAATTATCAACATAGAATTATTTGATGATTCAACAGGTGAATCCCAATTAGCGATGGTACACATGGACGAATGACATGGGTTTCTTGTGACAATAACCACGTTGTATTTTCACTGTGACAGCACGAATATCGTAAGAAATTTCCTCCAATGATACAAAGTAGTAATAAAACTGTTGTAAATATTCTTCTAATCATTCCATCCATATTTGTTCGTTAAATGTTTAGACAAGTGGTTCAAAGAAGTGAGATTCACTTTCATACCATATCGAAAGGAGAAAAGCCCGGAAATATCATATTAACTGTGGACTTCTTTCGGTTGGTTCGGATGTGAAATGTTGAAGTCTGTTCTTGATAAAAGCTAATTCCCAATTATCATGCATTCTTTAATGTTTATCCCATTTGTGTATCATCAAACAGTCCTCCAACTTCATTTTTTTCATCTTCTTCGGATTTGTCCGGCCCTTCAAAAATCTGGATATGAAATCCTTCCTGATCTTCAATGGTAGATATATCTATATACTGATAGTATTTAATATGTCGGTTGCAAACAAAGTCAGGATTAAAACACTGCTTCGTATGCTCGTAGATTATGAAGTCTTCGAAACACAGATATGATGTATTTTAGTGATTATGAGGTAATTTGAAATCGATGTACAGTTCGTTAGCGTGGCACCTTAATATTTGGGAACTTTCTGACTGAAATTCTCTTATTTTTCCTGGTTTTTCATGACCTACTGCAGCCCGACATAAAGCTCGCATGTTTATATTTCGTTCTGTATCACAAACAAAAACGAAAGACCAAATCATTTAAAAAAACAGAGCCGTCACTTCTTGATAATCAGATCGGCTCAAAGCAGTTTCGAAAGTCGAATTTCCATGACTTGAACTGTCGAATTATCTTGGATGGAGGTTAGTCTTATCTTCAGTAACACCTTCGAAAACCTTTGCTATAGTATGAGGAGCAAACTATTTTCCAACAATGCTCAATTAGTTCGAGAGAACTTCTGACTTTTTCAAGATTCCATCAGGTTACACTAAAACCCCTAAGAACCAGGTTCAGAAGAGATTCTCTTTGCCACACGACAACTAATCCTGAATGTCCAGGAAAAGTCTAACTCGTGTGATGGACCACATCAATAAAAATTTACGTACATGCTATTAACCGCCACTTTTGCTCGAGATCGAAGTTTTTAATCACAGCAGGTACGATGGGAACAAGAAGATATAAACGGCGTATTTCACGTTTCATAAGGCACTGGAAAACGTTATGACGGGTCCATCAATAATGGGAGCCAGTGCGGTTTTCGGGGAGACACATCATTGGGTGAGTAACCAACAGCCACAATCTATCACCGGATTAGGTAGGTTGGAAGGGCGGGTGAAGAGAAGCGACGGTGAAGGGGTAAACCATCATTGATGGAGAGTCATCAATAACGTCGCATATCGCACAGTTCTTTCCACGACGGCAAATCGATTGTCGATTTCTGAGGCGGCGAAAGGGGCCTCGAGGAGCGTCCTTGATGCTCGCCCGGACCCGCCGCGCCGAGTTGACGGATATGAGCTGAGTCACCTGGGAGACCCAGACAACGTGATCTGTCTTTACCTGATTTACGGTTTTTCGCACGAAGGCAGTAACGCAAGATAAATGAAACATTGTTGAGGTGGAGCCATTACCGTAACAAAAACACGTTTTATGGAATGACTGGGTACCAGCTAACGAGTGGGTGAATAATGATGTGAGGAGAGAACAAGAGAATTGAATGAATTTCTGGTCTAAAGGGCATGTCGTCACCTTCAAATTCAAAGATATTTCAATACCTTTCAGCACCCCCCGATAAATTATAATTTGTTCTTATTCTGGTCAGTAACAACCATTTCTTGCAATAACAATTTAAGGGAACATACACCCAAACACTTTCTTGTTCAATCGTTCATCATCAACGTTTACTAATATCTGAACAACTTCTCATGATGTTAGAAATGGACTACCGTCATCGTATGAGGAACACAATTCTTCTATCAAATGCTGAAAGGTACTCAGTCCCAAAGAGTTTTCCTAAACAGTAATTTTTAAAGAATAAAGCACAGTGGTTTTGAAATGCCTACAAGGGTCAAGTTAAAAAACAAAAATAATTTAATTGGTTTACGTTTCAAGAAGCGTAGAATCCATAAAACATATTTAAAGAAACTCGTAAAGCGGCCAATAGGAGATGATTTCCCAATCAGTAGCAAGTTCATGAAATTTGATCAAAGAACCACAAATTTGGTCTTGAATTCTCGCACATTACTTTCGACCAGTCGTAAACGGTATTCTTCAAGGGGTGAAATATTACAAATCTAGTTTACAAAATCTGTTCAAATCATGGTACCAAGTGCTTTTCTGTTTGTTATTGACGGATATCACTTCAATGAATCAAATGAGCACTTTTTATGTACGACGTACGTTCATTGGTTAGTTATCTCCAAGAATTTGGCTGAAAAACAATCCAACTTACGTAAAGCATGAAATCACCTGAACTATAGTGAAAATTCCCATATCAACTACGGCGATCTACCCTGTCATACAATACATGATATCAGTGGGGTTTTAGGGAGGTTTTTTCTTTCATTAATTCCTTTGTCTACGTAGTTCTGTAATGAGGTAGTCATGAAGCAGTAATGACCTAGGTGCATAATCTGTAATAAATATATGTGTAGTGTTTTTTGGCATTTTCTCTTCATATTTCTTAGTTTTAATGGAACGTCAAACTTTTTTATGATAAAAAATGTTCATAAAAGTCCCGTAACTTATTTTTGGCCTTTAAAATACAAATATAATACGTTACGAAAACTTCCGATAAAATTAAACAAAAAAAAACTCATCCCTATAAGTGCAGGTGATGTTTTATCCTTGTACGTCGAACTTGGATGAGAAGCCAGCAGCGGAAAGCTGTTTTGATTACATTACCGTTCAATTTAGAAAGAATTGAACAATTCTGAGCATCCTTCAGAAGAGGCTTTGACAGGGTTGGCTGTCAAAAAGTTGCAATTTCCTTCAAAAGTGTGTTTTTAGATGAAACCCCTTTGTCTCGGCCTCAAAGCTCGTAAAATAACAATAACCTTGTTATTCAGTTTTCTTCCTTGTGGGCTCGAGAGGCCACTGATTTAATTATAATTACGAGAAACGTTTTCACGAACTGAAACGGCGTTCTGCAGTTTTTACGGGTAAATTTTTTATTTGAAACTGTCTCTTCTTCAATTTCAGTCTTCACTTAATCAGGGATAAACTTCAATCAGGAGCTGGAGGGTTAAAAGCTTTGTACAACGTTGAAGTGAATTACTTAATTCAATTATGAATTGAGAGCGCAAAACAAAGGATTGTATTGCTAAGTTCGTGGTGCAGTTATGAGATGTTTACACTGGTTTTCGTTCCACTCCCAATATACATCTTTGAACTTAAGGGGGCTTCATCTATTCGTGGCACTTTCAGAACATTGCCTCATTTAATCAGCGAATGTGAAAAAAGCTATTCTGGAATTGTTTGAATCGTGTGAACAACGTTCAAAAATGTCAGCCATGCATGGTGAACAATGTAGCTTACAAACTATTGTAACAAAGACGAATGGAGTTATTTTTAAAACAATGTATGAGCCAAAATGGTAGAATACAAAATATTTTATTAAAATTGTACCCGGAGTTATGTTGCCTGTTCTAACTCATTTAAGGTTTGATCACGCTCGATAGTAATTTCGTATTAAATCGCAATGAAATGTGTGGGGCACCATCCTAAAATGTGAACCTAACCCCCGTCTCCGAACTTGCATGAAATCGGTGCTTAGGGCAACGAAATTGATAAGGAGCGATCTAAGATTTAACAGGAGAAATCCAAGAAAATTTAATCAGAACTGGAAACTGAAATTGATCAGCAAGTTCTGAAACACAGAAAGTAAGTGCAAATTCCTGTTTTTCATGACAAACATTATTTCGATTTCTTCCGCAAACACAAAGCTTTCCTTTCTTCTTTTGAGACGAGACAACCTCATTGAAACCCTGCTGAATTCTAGTTTATTTCCCTCGCTTCTGCTCATCCCATAATACGAAGATAACATTGTTGTGGGAGAAACCATAGAAACTCTGTAAGGCTGATAGGCATACAGGAGCTGATATAGTGGGAGACCTCATCTACAGGTATCATCTCATTCGGGAAAGTACCACAGTATATCAGATCGAACTTCTCCTGATAAGGGAATGTGTGGCGAAAAATCTGAGGCAAGGAATATGAGGTACGATTAACACTCCTATCTGATAGGCAGGCACTCCTTAAAACATTGCAACAGTTCAGACCTGGTCAGGACGGGTTATGAAGAGGTGGACGCGCTGAATAATTTGGAAAGAGCAATCAGGTACCGGGGCACACAAGAGTGGCAAGCAACAAACTACCAGACGTGCTTGCACAAAGAAATGTATTTATTGACGTCATAACTGTCTTTGGTTTTGCGAAATTGTCGGCAAAAACCGCTTTGTTGGAGTGAATAAGGAAGGAACACAAAGGCATTGGGAAAACACCAAGAAAAAAACGTCTGCCAAGTGGGTGTTGCACATAGCTTCCTCGTATCCATAACATGACTCTATAGATCATTGAAAATTATTATTGACTAAAGAACTTCGTTCAATTAGGCAAAGTAACTCCCGGAGTTATGCTTGTGGAAAGGATTTCACGTTTGCGCATGCGCAGAGGGTAGTATTGATCCGGGGGTCATGAAACTTATACACATCAAACCGAATCCCTAAAAAAACAAACGACCGAGACGTGCTTGCACAAAGGATAATACTAATATATATAGGTTGGATAATACTGAAACATAGTAATATTAACACACATCATCCCTGTCTTTGGTTTTGCGAAATTGTCGGCAAAAACCGCTTTGTTGGAATGAATAAGGAAGGAACAGAAATGCATTGGGAAAACACCAAGAAAAGAGAGATGGTGATGAATGCACCCTGAAATCCCAGAAATAGAGCTGCCCCCACTCTTTCTAATAGCAAAATGAGACTGCTTAGTGTGCAGATTGAACGGAGAGGAGGAACAAATAGCCGATCATCTACTCTTTGACTGCAATGTCCCTGCAAAGGTTCAGGACCTTTAGGAACATCGACTAGGAGATGGTATTATGGATAGACGATATAGTAAGAGAATTCTCAGTCAGGTGGAGGCTGGGGATTGGCTCTATAACCTTCAAGTTGGGAAATAGTGGAATGACTCACTACTAATTACGGTGGAGGAGACCCTGAAAATATTAATAATAACAACTAGGTATTCAAATGATAAACTAGATCCGTGAAGATCATTTGAGAGGGTTTGAAATTCCACATCAACTCTAGTACAAGGATATTTAATTGTTTCAAGTTTTTGTTGTCGTAATTTTCATACAGTTGTCATGAGTTTGTATTATTCTAAGTACTTATCCGATTCTTTCGAGCTTGGAATCGTTGGAATTGGAATATGATTTTCCAATGCTACATCCAAACGATCATCCCTATTTATACCAAAACTACTGAATGAATTTACTTTCCCCGATTTCTGTTTCTCAACAGAGAGAAATGGAAATGAGAAATGACTGTAGAGAAAAGAGCAGGTCGCTAACACCCAGGAACATCCCTCATCCTTCATATTTGCTGCCGAGCACGATCTTTCAGCCCGTCCAAACAAATAAATTCGACTTAGCAACGTTGAAAGCCGCAGTTTTACGATCCCCGCATGTCGTGGAATACCAATATTAGAAACGACGGGCGTAGCTTTACTGTTGAATTCTTGGGGGCCCGGAGCTCGTTCCCTTGTTTCCCAAGTCGTTATCGCGTTTTTGGTCAACGCGCATTTCGTCTGATACGGCCGTCGGAGGACTATAAAGGCTTTACGAGCGACTATTTGCTGGAAATGAAACATTGAGAAGAATCTCAATGACCAAAACATTCGGAGAGGGGTGGATGGAAATACTTTTCTTAGTTTCTGTTAGTGATCTTAGACGGTTATTATACTTGTGGTTCGCGCTCTTTGATATTTGGACGATTGGTATACGTGGTTATAGAGAGGAGGCAGGGCCAAGGGGCCACTGAGGTCAAATCCATGCCACGCCTTCTCTTAAATCCAAAACATCTACTTCTCTGCTCAGCGAACCATTGCTACCAAAATATTGATTAAGTTATGAAACATTTAAACTAAATTTGAATGAAAAAATATCCTCACGTAATGTAAAATGAACATTACTTCCAAAATTAAATTGATAGCCCAGAGCAGAACAGTAATACACAAGAAGCTAATGACGCAACATTAATTTTTACCGTACTTTAACAAAAGTTACCGTTGAACAATAGCAATAAAATAATAGGGCACCGTCCTTAAAAATTTACTCAATTACCGCCGGGTCAGAAGAAAATTAGACCGAAAACAGAGTTAAAATTCGCAATTGGTGACTGCAATGAAATTCGTGAGGGACTATTTAGAGGCTATTCCACACAATCTCAGGAAATTTATTCCAAATCGGTACACTACTAGGTATTTGCGTTTTGCCCTACAAAACTTCCTTTTTTTTCAAAAAATTTGTTTTCTTGATTTTTTAAAAGAATTTTTTTTTGTTTTCAATTTAATTTTTTCGAGTTGACTAAAAATCCGTAATTGACTATAATTTTTGGGTCAAATTTCGTTACCGCCCGAGTTATAACTGGGAATAGATTCTGATCACAGAGTACAATTTGGCCGATTTAGGGGGAAGAAAATCGAAAAATGAATGTTCTTGGACCATCTGACCCCAGGAATGTTCATTTAAGGGCCTGCCGTGATAGGAATTCGGTCGTTTCACCTCAGATAAGCAACAGGATGAGACTCGCAGCAGCTCAAACGTGACACCTTAACAAATTGCAGCTCTACTCCTATTTGTTTTCCCGTGGGCAGTTGGACACTGGATTCTCATTAAACAGGTTCTGAAGGTGAGTCAAACAAATTTTCCAAAATGTTTAAACAGGTTTTTTGGAAGCCAAACAATCACATAAGACAGGCGTAACATTGAATCGAGTGAGATATCCCAATTCTTGTTCCACCATCGTGCAGTGTCACTCAACAAAAAATAGAAGTAAAAATGTTTGAGCACCCAATTCTCCAAAGTAATTTTTTTCTTTTTGGTGCTTAGAAGTTGGTATTCGGCACCCCGAACACGCCTTCAAAGTTTCATCTTGATACTTCAAACTATGGGGGTGCTGTGATTTTGGTTCCCCTACATCGACCACATTCCGCACTGTGCGGTTTACTAATTGGAAGCTTTAATAGCTTGTGATGGATATGGATATCGTCCAGTGTCCCGTTAATTACAATTATCAAAAATTTGAAGCTTTTTAGGAAGAGATCCTAGATCCTTTGGGTAATGCTGCCATATCGCCTCAGCAATTGTAAGGGGCAAATAGCCCATTCCATCACCTCCTTGTTATTTGGTAGCGGAACGTGGTTTTGAACATGATACTGACTATTCTATCCCTTCCCCCTGCAATGCCACCAATGGCTAATGTGAAATACCTTTCAAGTATTATAACTTAAAAATTAACATATTTATCCTTGCCTTTTACATTTCGTGCCTTTTCCGACGTTCGAATCAACCCTCCCCTCGCCACCCGCCCTACTTTCTTGATAGCCTCAGAGTGTGATAGTAATAGATATGGATAGTTCTCCATGCCCGTTTCTAAAATCAGCTACGAATGAGCATAAATATTTGATCACCAGGGGTATCACTTGAGAATAGAAGGCATATCCTTCAGCAAATGGGAGGGGGTAATCTGATCATATTTACAGCCAATGTGCGAAATTCTGTGAAGAAACAAGTTGTGTTGAACATTAGTCTAAGACGGTCTTCTTCAATCCGTTAGTAAGCGCAAACCTGGAGTTGTAGTCACGTTCAACTGACTTCTTATAACGGGAGAAACCTCTGCAGCGAAAGAAATCAGTTTCTTCACCGTCGAATTCCATCTTTTATTAATGTATGCATTCGATAAACGTTCACGTGACCGAAAAGAACTAAACTGTTGAAATGTGGTGACTCAACGCATCTATCATTGGATCGCCTTGTGAAACAAGGTTTAAACACGTAGTCTCCCGTCGCAAGTACAAGCCTTTCGTTGTTCCTAACAGACCCCACATTAATGCAAAGAATGTCACTTCATATCTAGTGAGTCAACCGCAAGCTTCGTCCACTCCGGTCGTGGAGATGCCAGATGTGGTAAAAAGTAACTCCGTACCGTAGGTACTTGCTCTCAATGAGAAGCCCCTTATTTGGACTAGTCTCATAATTAATGGCACCGCTGAACTTTCTAATTATTGGTCGAGCCTTGGGAATAAAGATTTTTCGAGCCCCTTGACCGGGATTCTTCAAATATGGATATGAGTAAGGCACTGCACACATCGTGCATTATCATTACTAATTCCCCCTAAGTTGTGGTTTTCATGTAATACACACCAAAGTCAACTTGTTTAATAAACAATGTTTATTCTCTTAAAAAAACTAAAACGTCCAGTGAATTATTTTGATCTTATGAGAAAATTTTCTTAGATTATGGTTTAACATTTATGTTGAACGAAAATCGATCACTTCTTCTATTGAGAGAAAGAGGAATTGAGGAGGTTGCATCGCAAAAAGTGCTGAACGTTGGTTATGGTTTTGAAGGACTGTTTCTTCACAAAAATGAAGTCGTTGCATCTCAAAATGTGCTCAAAATCGATGAAAATCGAGTTTTCTACCAAAAATGTACTAAAGAGTTGAGGTGTGTTCCAAGCAAAACGTACTCTACTCATTTACCAATCGTACAATACTAAATCCAAGTCATATCCGCCAGGAAACGACTCAAAGGTGCAAGAATTTACATACTATCAAACAGCTAGGCGGCATTAAAGGCCATTTCTGCCTTCTCAATAGCATCAAAGCTGACCTGGACTTGCCTCACCTCACTCAAGACTGCAGCCTTCGGCAACAAATTGACGTTGCTTTGGGTACCAGGTCATGAAGGAGTAGAAGGCAACGAAGAAGCTGATCGACTAGCTAAAAAGAGATCAGAGTCCAGCCCAATCGGACCTGAACCTCAACTAGGGGTTACCAAGAGTTACATAACTCAACAGGTCCAGAAATGGGAGGACAAGACTCGAACAACATATTGGCAAGACACTCCTAAGCAGAGACAAGCCAAGCGGTTTCTCACAATCTCAAAGAAACGCGCACACTCCCTATTGTCACTGACCTTCGCAAACTTGTGGGACTCCTCACTGGCCACTGTCCTCTGAGGTACCACCTTAACAAAATGGGTAAGGCTAGGACAATAGAATGCCGGCTCTGTGGCGAAGAAGCGGAGACAGCTGAACACGTCCTCTGCGACTGTCCTGCTTTTGCATCGATAAGATTCCGGCATTTCGGAAAGGGTGCCCTAACACCCACCGATATTGCCAAGGAAACACATGAAAACCTCCTTCACTTCGTGAATGAAGAGGCCATTAAAAAGATTCCGACATAAAACTGGGAAAGTGTCACAATAGATCACAGTGGTCTCAGTGACCAGGGGTTCCTCCCATCCCATATCGGAAAAATATCCGACATCCTCTACGCTATTCGCATGCAAAAGGTAGTCCATCCGCCCCACTAGATCTTACAGATCCGATTTCAGCCAAAAAGTACTCTATCCATTTGTATCAGTCAAAACCTACTTTATCCATGGTTTACAAATTTAAAATTTGACGTGAATAATCACGTTTTCCACCAACTGTCTAACTGTTTTGCCACACAAAAGAGGAGAAAAAAACGGTCAATTAAAAAAAGTTAGAACCTATGAGCTAAAATAATGTGCTACAGATTTTTGCGTTTCTTGCAAAATTCACTCAAGTACCTTTTACGATGCAACCTCCTCAATTGTTGACTATAATTTTTAAGGCAACAAAACTGGTTATAAATAATGTTCTGCTAATCCAAAATATTTTTGGATTTGTTCGCATCATTTTTAAATGTACTGATGGATGTTTATTACTCTCAATGGCGACTTTTTTACGACTGGAAAATGAAACTGGGACCTCGATTTTGTTTATTTTTGAACTTGAGGAATTGTTTTAGGAATTAGCTATGTTTGGCTACGAATTTCATTTGACACCGCCCACATTAATCACTCGGGCTAGTGGCATGTTGGTTTTTCCGTTTCAATATCTTTTTGAAGGCGGTGACCATCAATATCTCAAAGTTTGTTGTGTTCCCCGCTCTATCTGAAACATGTTATTTCCTGTTATTCTGATGACTGCTGTGATGGGCATGACATCAGGGGTATCATTTGGAATTATATTTTTACAAATATGTGGTGATGATATTATACACTGGAGACCAAAAAAACCGGCGCACTTCAAGATTTGTGTACAATTGTTATATCTGGTAGAAAACTAAAGAGTTGGTCAGTTGCCCATTTGGACGCCCTGATCCCGGTTTTTTTCTGGTGTAGCTACCAGTTCCACGGTACCTCTGAACTGCCCACGAACCGTAGTTTCAGGCAACCCAAGGGCCCTGGATTCATAACGTTGGCTTCGGACGTCCTCTATCAATGCAACAAGTATTGCGATCACACACGCGTTTAAAACCATTTAAACGGCAGGTAAACTTTTTTTAAACTTAATTTAAAAGGAAAAAGATCGAGAAAAATATTTTAAAAAGGCACAATGATAGAAACGGCTTATGCTGATCGCACTGAAGGCAGACTTTTGAAAAGCCATCTTTCGTCCTTAAAGCGTCTATCGTGAATTCAAGAGAGCATTACAGGAAAAAACTGAATAGTTAAAGAAAAACAGAGATGGACCATGGCACATAATCTTCGTTAATCTTGTTATTGACCTAACTATTGACTCAACCCCAACTGTTCAATGTGGAAACAAATCAACTGCGCCGGTTTTTTTGGTCTCCAGTGTATATCATCAAAAGGCAGAAGACTGGAAAATGTTCATAATTTGAAAATTTCAAGTGTATACCTAAATGCCTACGAATATAAAGGAGCACAATTTTTAAATATTACCTCTTAAAAATTAAATGTTTACCCTTGCCCTAGCCTTTCCACTCATCCCAGGCCACCCTTCCCGCTTTGTTAATGAGTAATAGATACGGATCAGTGTGACTTCAAACTGCAATGCCGGAGCATAAACTTTAAGCTTTTTAGCTGTACGTTTGGGGGCATTGTGTGTGTGCTGCAGGCTAATCACCTAAGCCCTGGAAAGGCGTCCATCACCTCTTCGTTATAGGTTATGGGAACACATCCAACTGAACTATGACTTTTGAGGCAAACATTTACGTAACGTAACGTCTTCTAAACTTCGGATCAGTAATTCCGAAGAAAATCTGACAATTTTCGAAAAGAAATTACCAAAAAAGTGAGAAAAAAGAACTATGTACTTCTTAATAAAAAAAGGTAATAAGCCTTATCGTCAGTTTACAATTATCTGAAAAATTCTAAATAGGAGAGAGGTTTGTTTTGCGTATTTGAGTTTTGTTTCAAATTGTATGTGAAATTTGATCACTATGTCTGCACAGAGATGACATTTTACCATTATTCAAAACATTTTTTGAATAATAATCGTCTAATGTACGAATTTCCGAATCGTTAGATTTGTTCGACATTCTTTTGCGATTTGTTATATGATTGAATCGTTTTTCAGTAAATATCTCATAACAACTTGGGTCGAAATGTTCTGAATGTTCTTCATTGATTACGAACTGTTCTGAGTAATGTGTTAAAAATATATTATCTTTACTAATTGTAATCATTTCCGCCATTTGTGTTAGTATATTTTCTAAATTTTAACAATAATGACTGATTTTAACTCACCTGGTTGAGGAGGAGCGTTGACAACTTTTTCATTGTTGAAATTAATAAGAGAGAGAAAAGAATAATTGGATAATGAGAAGTTGAATAAACAATAAGAGATAGAGTGATATTCGGTTAGGAACAATTTTATAGAATTCACTGAGGTGCTTCCGCGGTTTTCCTCATTTGAACGTCTTCCAACGCTCTTGGCACATGAACGGGATCAGTCGAGAAACTGTTATCGATTTTCTGAAGCTTATTTCAGCTCTAAATCCCTCTTCGCGGCACCTCCCTAATATTTTATTCACAATGAACTCACCCCCATAAATACCTAGTGTGTCATTCAAACTAAGACCTGCCTTCCCGGTTGGGAGCCTTGATTTATAGAAGAGTTTACCTGTCTCAACTCACCTCTGAGCTAAACCTTTAGTTTTCTATCATCTTCTTCACTTTCTATCATCAAACCGGAACGGAATGACAGTTTTCAAAACGGGTCATCCAGGTGTGTTGAAATCAACCATTATTCTCACATTTTAGAATATGAGCTAGCACAAATGGCTGATACAATTACTAAGGAGTATATTTTGTATCACATTACTCTCTCAATCATTACTCACAACCCTAAAGTAGAACATTCACAACTTTCCCCCCAAGTTGTTACCAAGTGTTTTCTAAAAAACGGCACAAATACATAGGTAAAGAATCACAAAAAAAAACTTGAACAAATCTAACGATTCAGAAATTTGGTACAGTGGCTGATTCTTATTCAGAAAAATGTTTTCGAATAATGTTAAAATGTGAGTCGAGTAGTTAGCCATCCCTGTACTGACATAGTGAGCAAGTTTCAAATGAATATAAGAAGAAAAAACTAAAATTTTCTTACAAACCAAGTTGCTTGACTTTAACCATTTTTCTAATACACTAAATCTCGTTATTGCTTATGAACATAAAATTGTTTGAAATTATTTTCAGACAATGAATGAAACAAGATTGTAGGCAGTATATCTTTAGAAAAAACATGGTTTCCAGGAAAATGATTTGGAGTTTTAAGTGGTCAACGGATAAAATTTAATAAGTGAAAATAGGATTGCACTTTCATGAAAGACATGTTTTGTCAAGAAGGCACTTCCTGAAGTATTCGTGGATTAACTTTTGTTGTGTAGCGATGAAACCTTTAAAAACCAACCACGATTTTAATAAATTAATGGAAGAAGAAGACAGTATGTTATTTTAGGTAATTTTTCGGGAAGGCAAAAAACTTTCAAACCCCTCCATTTTTCAGAATTTTTTAGAGGTCTGATTGCGGTTGATAAGAACTTCATTATGATATTTTCGCCTATTTGTGATTCCTTTGGGTCATTCATTCATTTCGTCAGTCATTCATTTCGCTCCAGAGCCAGAATTTACATTTGTCATTTGAGATGCACACCTACACCCATATCTACCGCTAACAGGCAATCATTATTGTCATACGTACCTACAATATAAACCAGCAAAACAAAGTAAAATTTAATTTTTGTGTGATTCCTTGAACGGTGCAGGAAATAAAACGAAATGCAGAAGTTGACATAAGACATTTTTAGAAAACAATTTCGATCCTTCACCAACGAAATCAGAATAAAATATGAGAAATAATACAACATAAAGAAGGCTGCCCTGCTCGCCGGCCTGGTTTCTGATAACATTCCCCCTTTTACGTCGTACGTCCGGTACAAATCTCTTCTCTTTTACTGTACTTTAGTACAATCTGCATTTGGTTTCCCGTACTAAAACAGCTTCCTTCCCGTTCATCAGCTAACATAGGTCATTTTTCCCAAAAAGAGGTAGTTTTCAATATAAATCCCTCTACTAGACACACATTCTAATGTTTCCACATTCCATGTCTCAACTTTCAATCCTGACCAAAATAAGCTTCATTTATCCGAGGTATGTAGCAACTAACTTTGAGAAAGGGACAGAAGGAAAAAGCTATGACTTGATAAACCAAAGTGTTCTTGATACTATATTGAATTTCTTTGAAATATAGTTATTGAACTGGTCAGTATGTTACACTAACTGCGATGTAAGCCTTTGAATCTGATTGTGTTTGTCTGTCTGCATGGAAGTCCGATTGGAGCTGCAACCATAAATTTTAGAGCTTATCGGCTTTAAGATTTAGGAGTTTACCTGGGCACCCGGAATATTCTTTATAGTTTTTTCTGCCGATCCAAAATGATTTTGCGGTGATATGGAAGGAAACACCCAAAAAATACATGTTTAGTTGGGCATTGATTGGAGGTTCTGATTGAAGGATTCGACAACCGTCCTCCATGTAGGCCAAAGAATCTCAAAAAAAGGAGTTAATTGTATGATAGGGGTTTTTCGGGATGCAGAGTTTAATGTATGTGTCCTTCAACCTTCGTGAGTAAGTTGACGAGCATTGCCTCCATCCACAATAACTTGGTTCTCTATTCGATCTGTGGTTACACATATTGAAACCACCAAGCTCCCACGAACTATCGCAGCAAATATCTTCCCCGTAAACTTCTGAATAACTGATTTTCGACCGTTGTCTCAAGACCACAGTGAGTGCTGGGATCTCGTAATATCCATATAAGGCTGGAGGGCCAAACAACACGTTGTCCTCATCTCAGAGAAGGGAAAAAAACCCAGGCGCCGAGCGGCCCTCAGATACGGTTGGAGAAAGTGAAAGTATCCTTTATTCATTTACTTTTTTCCAATCTCAGAGCATTCAAGTAGTAGTTATCAGATGCTAATAAACTTTATTACCGTCTCAGGAGTCTGATAGCCTAAGAAATAACTCGCGGGTGTTCCCGGAGGCTCGTTCCCACCGTTTACGTTGCCTCAACCGGACAGGTATTTATGTGTTATACAACTAGAGAAGAACCAATATCTTCCGTACGTTTCAACTTCAACCGATGGTAGCGGATCTAAAAGGCGTAATATCTCTTTAGCCATTTTTCTATAGCCAATCTGTCCCTCTCTAGCTACTATTATTGCAATATTGAAAGATTGTATGATCTGTCGCCCGTGCATTAGCACCATGATGTAAAACCACCATTATAGGTTCAAACAGACGAATTCGGAAATTAGACTTTCCTATCGACCTTAATCAAATTACGATAGCGACTAGTGTATTATAAAATGAAAATCAATTAAAAAGCCAGCCCCCCCCCCCCCAAGCTTGAAGACGTTTCCCCTCCGCCCAATAACGAAGAACAAGTCCCCCCAAGTAAGTTGTCTCCTCCACAAAACAAAAATGTAAAAAATACCCGTAAGTACCCCATATTTTATGTGAACCTAAAAGAACATTTATAGAGGCATTGAACAAATTTAAACAAAGTCGGCAATGGACAAAACGTGTATATTTCTTGAGATTCTTAACATTGGTAACTCCGTATTTTCAATGGTAACATTCAAAAAGGTAAAAAAACAAACATAAATATTATTGTAAAATACATAAAAATATTAACAGTTTGAAGTCAAAAACTTTCAACTTTAACCCCCAAAATTTTTTTTTGAAACCGCCCGAAGAATTTTAATGACACAGCCTGCGACCTAGCCCCCCCCCCCCCCCCGGTCCCCCCTCTTCGCCCGGTGGGCACTCCTGAAAAAGCCTAAATATGATTGAAAATAACAAGTCAATAGTAACCGTGCAGTCCACAAATAGCTTTTGTCAATAAACATACGCTTCATTCGATATATGACTACCAACTGCTTTTGATTCAGAGTCCGTATCCACCAGTCATCGAATGATAGAATGGTTATCAGGCGATTGAAGATGCTAGTCAATTATAAGACTGAGGAGCAAAAAATCATAAACGCACAATTGAATACACCGTTGATTTGACTGAATTCCCAATGGGTGTTTGAGGGATGAATGAATGATGTACGTGTAGGTAATGAATATTAAAGAGGATTCCGAAAGAAGAAGGGGCGGAAAGGTGGAGAGCCCGAGCAACACTTATGAAATGAGGTCAGGCATCACTACCAGCTACGAGCCCCTGTGTTTTGTATGACGCACTGCACCACTCGCTCTGAACTTTCTCATTTGTTTTATCTCTTTAATGGATACACAGCGGGAGGAGCTCGAATTAAATGAAACCGACCGAAGTGGATGTTTTAGTGGGATCCGAATGGGGTTTCCCCCGAACAGTTGAAATTGGAACCTTTGCGTGGAACATAAATTCAATTTTAACAAGGACGCTGTTTCTTATAACCCTAGTTCATCATGGGTGTAACTTATTCTTTATGGATAAACAAACCGCCATAAGTAAAGTCATACTGAATGATCAAATTTTATAAATTATCATATGATATACAAAACCTACGATAATTTAAGAAGTTATTATAATATCATTATTATCATAAATAGATCAATTGAGTTGAAATTTGGTCAATCTGTGCGCAAAAAACTGTAAACCGTATATTTTATGTTGAACAAATTAGTTCTAACTAAAATTCACCGATTCAAACAAACAGTTTGGTCTTTAGTTTGTTTTATTATTTTTTCGATTTTTTAGGACATTTTAATGAAATACGATAAAATTTTTCATAATAAATTTCAGCTTTTATTTTTAAACCTACCTATTTCATCGTCTATGAACTTTTTTCGAGTGATATTTAGCGGAAAAACGTTAATTCACGATTTTTAGGGTATTTTTGTCTTTTTTCTACATCTTTTATAACAACTCAACAAGTGTTGTGTTACGAAATCGTCCTGATGAAGGGGGTGGTAGCCAGTTCTTTCAACCGCTGCTCAACCGAAAATTCTCGGCCGATTCATAACTATTTATTTCTTCAATTAAGATTTTCGTTTTGTCTTTGGTTTTGTCGATTTCGTGTCTGGAAATCGTTAAATTTTCATATATTTTTCAGCTAATTTCCATCCTTTTTTCCATAAGAACCTGACCCTTTTTTTCCTTTTGACCGTTCAGAAACTGGACTATGAGATGCTCCTGTAATTCGTGCAATGCTCACTTATATGTTTGGCTTTCGTGTTATGAATTGTAAATTAACGTGAAGGTTTCCAGGAATGACAAACACCGAAATCCTTAATACCATTTTGAAATAAAATTAATTTTACAGGTCTCTACATTCTGGATTTCAGAACCCCTCCTCCGCGACTCAAGACGCCCCCGCATGGCTACACTAGCTTGATGAAAAGAGTTTTTCAAAAACACATTTCTCCCGTGTTTTAGCAAAATAGTAAGAAATCAGCACACGGAGTACTAAACCATCCTAATAGTTTCGGCATCCTTTTGTTGTTTCACGATACAGTCAGGAATCCATTGTAAGTTTCCCAATGTGGTGTATTGGCATGTGATATTGTGGTATGTTTCAAGTGTGATATGGTCTATTTTAGTAGTTCAGAGTCAAGAAGCCGTTAAAACCTAAATTCCTGACACCGGCTGTGTTATTCTTGCAAAACAGTGTTTTTGTATGGTTTTCCATTTGAATAGCTATACATCGAGCGATTTCCAAAAGAGACGCACAAACATCGTTTCAAGACGATAATTATATTTTATTGAATGTTTTAATCTGTATATCTACTTGAATTATGCAAACAATATATGAAAGAAGAAAAAATGTTAATAATATCCGTGATAATAGCAGCAAATAAATCTTTTAGCCGCTGAAATATTGGGAAGGTGGCATTCCCCTCTCTCGTGAAAGTTTTGAGAAATGTTATTTCAACATTGTCAAGTGGGGATGCAAAACTTTACTCGTTATATGTGTGATGTAAGATCAGCTAGGAAATGGGAATGAAACTCGGAAACACGATATTCCCGCTGGCTGATGTTGTTCAAATATAAAGCTCCAAAGTCTGCAAAAGCGCCGACACCTAAATCATTTCACGCAAACTAAATCAAAACTATAATCGAACAAGAGATGTCAAACTTTGGGCGTGATGGGTAGAAGTTTCCGATGATTTATCTCAACGAAAGTCCTCTACACAGACCAAAAGAGTCCCCGAATGAAAACGACTGGAGCTCTGAAGTGAAATATGGGACAAATATAGGGATCACGCTTTGGGGAATATTGAAATACTTAGGACATGAACCTTAAACACTCCTAAATTAATACTGAACCCTCTGATTTCTATTAATTTAGTAATTATTTCCAACATTTACTGTCGATCATTTACCTGAACATTTAAAACCATATATCGACAATTGATATTTATAAATTAAAATGCCCTCTAATGATCTACAATCTTCAGGTAAGTGCGAGATTTTTTACTGTAACGTGTGGATGGTTTTCCGAACGTTTTCCCGGGCTAGAGCAATAAAATGGGTGATCGGTTCACACTCAGTAGTGTCACTATAAAGTCCAGCAAGAGCCCCGATACTATTTTTCTCCTTTTTGCTCTAATATTTCAAATATTGGGTACTTGCTGGTACGAAGCGAACAATAAAACAGCAACAATAAACGACTAGGCTCCTTAAATGTCGGTACCTTTACAGAACCGGAAAGAAATTTGCCGAAATGCTCGCACAGCCGATTGAGGACACTCGGTATTTTATGATTAATATTGCAAACTCTGTAGGACTATGAATTTCGGCACTGCACTGGAGTGAAACCAAATCCGTTCATCAAGCATGACTCCAGATATTTCCAGGGTGTGATGGATATGGTTAGTTTGCCGTTCCCCATTCTTGAATCCGCCACCTTCTGATATATATCAGACTCCTTCCAGTGTCTGCGACACTGTCTGCAGGCATTATCCGCATTCGGCTCATGGATGGAGCAACTACACTGTTTCCGCTCCACAAGTTCAATTTATGTTTGTTTATTAATCTCTGACCCGTCCTCCCCGTCCAAGTCCGGTACGAGATCAAGTTACCTTCACGCTTCCCCCCAAGATCCACTACCACTCCGGCTAGTCTGCCGCGTACTTTCGATGAGGATTCAATAACACACCGAGTTGTCATCTTTTCCTTTGAACAAGTGGTTTTCCACACCTCGCATTTTCTGTAGGAGCACCTTCTCCTCCTCGTGAGGCTTTGTGGTAGGATAAATGGATCTTCGACGAAGAAAAGTCCTCCTATAATCATTGATTCTACAATCATCGAATTACAATTTACTGGCTACTGGGAACCCCTTTCTCATTCGTCTAATTCCGGCATTAATTCTGCAACCGTCCGCGAAGTTGTAATTCTCCGCCCCCATTCTCTTCTCCAAACCAAACGGGTCAGAGATATCCATTTTGTATATTTTAGATTAAAATTAAGTTGGCACAAGAAATTGCATCGGCACCGAGTAATAGCACTCGTAGGTATATTTTTTTATAGGAGCTCCTATTCTTCTTTTATTCTTTTGATACTTGTATGAATATATTATCCAATTCGTATTAATTTTCTAAATACATTTTACAATATTACGCCGGAAACAGGAAGTTTAATTTTAGACATCCTTTCTATGTAACATACACCATTCCAGCACCTCGTCATGTAACAAGGGATTGAACAGTTAATGCTCGTTTTTGCTCAAGTGCAAGTCTTCTTCTCCGAGATTGATTTTCAAATTTGGAAACTATTATTTAATCCAAATATAATTTAATACCTATTGCTTAATAGACTGCTTAGTAGCTTCTTCAAAGCTTGACGTTTTTGCTTCTTGGAGAATCCGTATGCCATAATAACTTGTATTCACCTCGCATATACTAAACGTCTGTTATCAAACCGTTTAAATGGATAAGTATTGTATACGAATATCAACACTATCCAATTTTATCCGTATTTGAGCTTAATAATTCAAACGAAAACTGTTATTGCATCTTAAATACATTAAACCCCTTTTTTGTGACCAATCCTGAGTAGGTAGGTACCTACTATTAATGTATAGGACACTATTGTATAAATCATTGAAAGTTCTCGGAGGTCACGGAAAACAATGATTTTTACAGAAAACGTTTCGATACCATGTTTGATATCATTCTTTCATTTAGGCAATGATCTTTAATTTTCCAAAAAATATATTATGGCCTGTTACTCGGTAAAAAGGATTTATAGTGATGAAAGAACTTCTAAAATCGATCGATCAGTGTTTGAGTGATACCTGTCTTAGCAAACAGACAATAAAATCTTTCTTGTTTTTAACATTATTATAGATATTGATAGATGAAGAAGTACAACGTGGTATTCGAAAGTTTTGGTGATTCTTGTATATTTAATCACAACTTTATATGGAAATGTGTGATCTCGAGTTTTTAATTTGGTGTTCCTAACTCCTCGAACGTTCTTGAACGAAATGAGTCAAATACCAAGTTGTTTTATGAGTGTGGGTTAGATTCTTCACAAACCGTATGGGTGGCGGGCAAGGAAGGCTGGAGTGTGATTTCAAGTAGAGATGGTAAGGATAGGAAAAGAAAAGTTCAGAAAAACACGTTCAAATACATATAAGTCTCCAAAACTATTTGAATGGAACAATAATTAATACTAGGATCCAGTCTTTGATGTTAAAGTGAAGCTTAAAAGCATTCAAAGCGGTTGAAATTAGTACAAATTGATAATGAACAGTAATGGCCTGATTCAATTGGAACATATATCATTATTTCAGTTCACAAGAAATCCTCGGCCAAAATTTGAAGAAAAAAAAGTGAAATGGATTAATATTGATCACATTTCTGGTTTTCCCAGGAGCGCAAACAAACTCTTCAACACTATCGAACTTTACAAACCAGCGAGATCATTAATTTTCTGTCCTGTTGAAATAAGCTCTAAGTTGTCTACATTTCATGGATCTGTGAACGCAGTATTCGATTTGGTTATCCGATAAACTGATGTCTGATGGATATTGAGCAGGTGTAGACAAACTGGGTATCAGATTGGTTCATTCTTCTTCTTACAAACCACCGTAGGTATGCCATTAGGCCTTCAGAGCGAGAATAATCGTTTTCGAACGTTACGCGTACAATAAGCAAGAGCGCTCGAGGAACCTTTCCTGATAACGGTTATTGCCTCTTCTCAAATTGCCTGCCAATCCCAGTCAATCCATCAAAAAGTGTATTCTCCATCTACAAAATACAACATGTCATTCTGTATTTCGAGTATAAAATAGCCCACTCGAATGCTGTGGAAAAACAGACGATTGACCATGATATCTGACAGGTGAAGATCGATAAGGAGGGTTCATGATTAAACCACGACGCAAAGGTTGCCTATCTGTGGCGTAGGATCGATTCCACCCTTGCACTCGGGAATCGGCTCTCCCGGAATAAATGATTCGACTCATTGATTGAGCTCTAGGGCCCTAGAAGTTCTCTTTTGTTGGTGGTTGCGCTCTCTTATCTCCTGTGGCGGCGACGGGTAGCAGGTTCCTGGCTTTTGTTTCCCTCCCTTCGTTTCTTGCAGGCAGACCCTCCTCACATTTTCCTCTTGAGAACTGCTCTAAAGCGCTGTTTACTGTTTCATACCGGGACGCTTTACAGTTGTGAATCGCTGTTGCATTGGCTTCGAAAGGTAATCTATCGAAGAACACGGCCCTGCTCCTTCATTGCTCAAGGTTGCTTACCTTTTGGAAGTTGTTCTACACGTGAGCGAATCGATTTCGGTGTTTATTGTGACCTTAGTTAAGGCAAACTGAATTCGCAACAAAAACATCCTAGTTCGTTTCTGAAGTCATACCATTGATAAAATTGGAATGTGTCCCAAAGTGTACTCAATTTTATGTTCATTATTTTCAATAATACGCCTTTATGGTCGAATTGTAATTTTTTTATAACCCCCCCCCCCCCTGTAATTTCGTCATTGTACGTTACAAGGTGTGTAGATCCATAATCTACAATGTCCATTCATCGTAAGTGCCATAAAAGTCATCAGTATTGATGTAAAAACACCCCTTCTTGAGCATATGGACTCCATTTTCTGGTGCAGTTAGTCCCAACTTCCACCCTCACATCCATAGATGCTATGGGCCGAAATATGGACAAAATTGTGACAACAACGTGTTTTTTTTCGACTTTCCAGATTTTTACTATCATAGGCAAGTCTCATTGTCTAGTAACTTAGAATCGATTAAGATTCGTCCTACACTAGCCCGAGCTCAACCGACCTGGAAAATTTCATTCAAAGGTTGAAACTGTTGAAATGGCGTGGAAATTTCAATTATTTAAATCCCAATTGTTTTCATTTCCTCGTTTTTACGGCCTGACAACCAAGAAAATTCAGTAATACAGGTATGGACGGTAAACAAATAAGGTGAGTACATGATAGACCCCTTTATGAGGTTGGGGCGATTACCCTGAAACACCAGAGGATATCCTGGAAGCTAAAAAGCTCCAGCTACATGCTCAAACGAAGCAGTACCAAGAAAAAGGGAAGAGGAAACTGTACATATCGTTCACAATTAATATCGCTTCTCAATACAACGTTAAGTAAAGAAGTTCTTTAATAACTCTTCCATGTATCTCTGCTCTCAAATATTCGTTATTATTGGGGCAGATACAGTGTGCAAATCTGCAAGGTTTTCAAATACAACAAGTTTGTGCTGGTTGAATAATTTTAAAAAGAAGGACGTGGTTCATTTATAGGTATATCACTCGAAACATGTGACCCCAGACTCTCTCCCTAGCAAAAATAAGGTCTATTATGTGTAGGGAGTGAAAAAATTGTGTTATTTTCAATGTTAAATTTTGTGTGTTTGAGCAATCATTGAGAGTTCTGGTGAACGTCACCTTTTTCTCAACACCACTACTTTCTCACAGGAATCTGTGGGATACATCACTTAATTGCTTCAATATTTTTCTTTCTCGCTTCTAAATATCGTTTTTCTTATAATATTATATTGAATTTTTGTTGATCTACTACAAAATTATACGTTTTTCACAGGGATGGCTAATAATAAAAAGTTAATTGCTCAAGAAATCAGAGGCAAAAATAAATAAAATACCGCTGCACCACAATTAAAGAAAATTGGTCCAGAGTCAAACGATTTTCGTCAAAATCATAAGCGAGATAAAAATGTTAGCGGGTACCATCCAACTTGTCAGACCACTTGGTTATGACTCAGTTTTATTTCTAATTTGCGACTTACGTTTGAGTGGCGGTGTGCTTATCCTGTCCTTTGCGTTAATTATTATAACAAAGATCAAGTTTAGCTCCAACTCCATGTTTCTGTCGGAGTTTAAGAAATCAGTTATCTGGCCGAAAACTAACTAACGTAACTTCCCTGTTGACGTGCAACGCGTTTGAAAAGTAAAACAACGGCACTTTCAAATAATCCGTTATTACAGCGTCGAAATCTCGTCGTTTAGCGTGGATTAAGCAATGTAGTTTTCATAACAAGCTGAGATCTTTCTCCACCTGAACTGCCCTCTTGAGACCAGGAAATCGTTAGGCGCACGAACTTACACGGTTTAAACGGACTCCTAATAGAAATCTTGGTACGTAAATGGCCGAGCGCGGAGGGTCAGCTATTTTTATCCTCGATGAATGAATCAGTTGCATGTTTACAACGTTTTATTTAGCCCACAGCTCGATCAACACTCATTTCAAAATGTAAGCTTTGTTTATAGTACGTTGATAGTACTAACAGAAGACTTGGCATTCTCCATTGAAGAAACCACCTAACGTAACAAGATTCCATTCATTATATACCTGAATAATGATGTATGTGCTCTCAATTTCAGGCAATCCAATTAAAACGTTTACAACCCACTGCGCTTTGTTTACGTTTCGTTAATCCGTAAACAAATCATTGACATCATGGCACTTCGAATGTATGCCCTGCGCATTTGGCAACCGTTGTGCCTGACTACACTTGAAAAATAAAGCCACACCAATTAAAAAACAGTCCACGCAGGTTCTGGTCTGTGATATTACAGCATCAATATTATTATGATGACCGATCAATTCAATCAAACCTCCTACTTACAGAAATTCATTGCCAATTTGTGTGCTTTTTTGGTTCGATTAAGAATTTGATCCAATACTCATTATCATCCAATACTCATTATCTGTTTATACGTGTGTTCATACAAATATCGGACTTTCCGACATCAATTTAATTCATGCATTATTCACCATTATGCTTCTATTCGCTTTAGAATTCTCGCTGCACACCGGCGTACATTTCCGTACCACGAACCGTTCTAACAAGCTTGTACTATACATCATTCGAAATTATTCCAAGCATCTGAATGATACATTCATGTTCAATACGCAAAGAAGCATGGTGCCACACCATTTTACAGTCTTTTTTATTTATTTATTTTATTTTAATTTTTTTACAATGGTCAAAGTTTTAAAACAACAAACCGAAAAATTTCGATGAAATATACTGGATTGCCAATTATTACCGATTCACCCCATTCTCGTAATTAAACATAGAAGAACTCTGAGAGAATAATTAAACACAAAATCATTTAATATATGTGCATAAATTATTAATAACACCGAATAATGTTGAATTTAGGATGAGAGTATATTTTGTGAAAGTGATGAGGTTACATCAACTATGGCTTTCACCATCTTAACCAGCGTTTAAAAAAAAAATCTGTCAAAATGATCCTATAATTATCGATTTACGAACACATCCTAGTTATTACCGATATTAAAATGTGATTAACGGGCGGCCTACGTCTAGCCTCCCCGGAACAATGAACTAGGGAGAGTCCGGAGAAGAGGGCGGGGCTGGAATGCCTTCCGTCCTCCGGGCCCGTTTATTTCGATCCGGGGCGAGAACACATTCCGCGGTTAGCAATACCAACCGGCGAGCCGAAATATAAGGCTCGGACATTCGTGGGATTCCACGTGGGGAAACAATGCATTTTTACATGTCCGGCAAGGCACGCTTGTAAAGTATTCGAGTCTGGAGAAATGGAAGGCCGTTTCATCTTTTTGGGAAGGTGACGAAAATCGTGAAACGGTAAATCTAAGGAAGAACGGAACGCAGTATGGAATTAAAGCAACTAGACAAGCGTTAGGTAGGAATAAAAGAGTATAAAGAAAAAATTGTTAAGTAATGTGCATGACAGGGGCGTACTTAAGTCCCATAATTGTGGGATCACACTTTCAAACTCTTATAAATGTTCTTAAGAACGACCAAATTCTTATTTGAACAACAAAAGGACGCAAATCAGCTGAAAACAGATTAAGAAAGAGAAAATACAATCTTATTATGGTTTACCTCCAAACCCCTCCATTCGTTAGTTAGATTTGAAAGAACTGAAATACGTTTCAAAACTATACAAAAGCAGATGCTACAAAATTGACATAATAAGCGGTATGAGAGGTATGAGAGTTTAAGAAAAAGTGACTTAGTCGGTTTTTTCCCTGGACCCTCCAGTTGTACAACTCTTATGATTAATTTCTGAAGGTCCGGAAGCGTCCTTCCACAAGTGGCGAAGTATTTTTTTTTTTCTTCCTACCAACACCGACCTTACCCTGTCATTTAAGACCACCTTTGTCACAATATAATGTATAATATTCCCCACAAAGAATGAGGCAGTCGACGAAAACCTTCACACTCAGACAAACAGCCCCGAATTTTCGGTAAGGGAATTCCGGTCACTGGGAAAAGGGGCCAACTTTGAAGACCAGTGACCTGCAGAGGTCGGCTTCCGCCCCAGCAGGCCGGGCCTTCCCTTTACCAAACCAACCAGGCTCGCTCTTCCCACCTTGGACTTTTCCAACCGTGCAGGAGGAAAGCCTCAGTCAAACCTACGGTTGTGCCCTCGTTCATCAAGTCTATTTCCAGGACGCGGATAAACGTGTGTCGGTGATTATTTTTAGACGCTAAGATTTCCCAGATCTAACCCAACTCCAGAGAATTCATGAAGAAAATACTATTAACTGGAAGGTTGAGAATATCCGTAGTTCTAAGAGATGTCTTCATTGGCAGTTTTAAAACGAAAACGAGTATGATTAACACCATTAAATCCTCATCACAATGCCCCATCAAGTTCATGGTTTAGTATAGTTCATTACTTGCAATTATGACTCTTTGGAACCTTCTGGAAAAAAACTAATAAGTCCAGCTTCAATATTTGGTTGGTTATGTGTCAAAATGGCTAGGATCCGAAAACCAAATCACACTAAAAATCGTTCAACTCGCGGTGAGGAGCTGTTATTCGAAACTATTCGACGAAAGTTTATGATTTGCCCCAAAAATCAGGAAGCGGCAGGATGTGTGGTTGTAATTGACTTATTCCTTATATTCAAC
Source organism: Creontiades dilutus (assembly GCA_031894815.1). NCBI lineage: Eukaryota > Metazoa > Arthropoda > Insecta > Hemiptera > Miridae > Creontiades > Creontiades dilutus. Next base: position 325,688 of record JAVIWC010004520.1, read on the forward strand.
TCTCAAAAGTAATATTGAACGGTTGCAATACTCAAAAAAAGTCTCAAAATCTTTCTAACCAAGAATATTATCCAGCTTTGAAATATAACGATGAAAGTAGGTAGTCAAAAACAATAACAAGTTTCAATAACTATCGAAGTAATTACGTTTTCCATCCAACAATTTAACTTCCCATGATAAACTTCCGTTGGAAACATGGTTGTAGCTGATTCCATATCCATATACATTATGCTGAACAACATCTTGAATTATGAATGAGTTTCTTTGAGTGTGGAATCCAGCTCCCTACCCCAGACAGCAGCACCGTTATTCTACCACTTTGTCAAATAAGTCCAAGTCAGTCGAGCCATTTAGCCTCTGGATGGGAGCAAAGGACGTACATTTCCCTATGAGAATGCCATTAAAATTAAATTACTGCTTGGGTTATGAGGTTGTGGATGATGGCATAAATACCTACCTGAACAATCTCAAAATAGTGCCAATATCTCAGAGTTGAATCAATTCAGATTGAAACTTCTCACAGAGGGCACAAAAAATTGATTGAGGGGGTGAAAAGAGTGAAATTTTGATAAATTGTAAATTTGTAAATCATTTTCCAGCTAAAATTTCCCACGAATCAAACCTTCATTATCCAAACGAGTGCATCAGCGTAGAAACTCAAGAGAGGAATTAGCTTGAGCAAAGCCATTAGTAACCCACAGGCCGGAAGATTGTCCTGCCATTCGTTCTTAACCGCGTGCCTGGAGCCCATTGATGGCCCCAGGATTATTTATAGACTTGCAGCCCGCTTTCGGGTCACGGCGCTTTCGTTGTCACTTTCTCGCTTCTGATGCTCGGCGTGGGGCAAAGTCCTCTACTCTTCATATGTGCGCATAGACAGAGACCACAGCATCCCTTCAATTCTTCAAGGCGCCTGACAAGTTGTTTGGGATTGTCTACCAGGACCTCAGAGGGTCCGGCAGTTATATTGTATTTAGTTTGGTCTGGTCAGACATCCTCTTGGTCATACATATCCGCCTACTAACGAATATGACGCGTCAAACTAGAACTATTTAGTTAGCGAATCAAACCATACAAACTTGTTTATGAAGACTGCGGCCCACTTTCACCAGAAAACTACTTAACGGAGGTTAGGCGATCTGCATTGGAATTATTCTTGAGGGGTACACCTTGAAAGCCATCAGGTATTTTTCTCCAACCGGTATCTCGTTTAGAATGCCGGCAATGACCTAACGGAGGTTGTTACAAACTGTACCAACCGCAAATTTGACAACTTGAATCTCCCGGCCAATAAACTCGCGCTGACGACCCAACCGCTCTGCTAATGTTGACCAAATTATATCATTTCCCGCTTTCAAGCCTTTTTTATTGATATCAAGTGTTATTAACAACTGATTAAATGGTGATACTGCATCTTTTAAAAAAAAAATAAAATAAACAGATGTCAATATTCATAATTTCAATGGCTACGTTGTCACATTTAAGTAAAGTAATCACCAACAAAGAAAACGAAATTTTCTTTCAAAAAGTAGCGAAAAATAGGGACTGCCTTGGAAGAAGCAGCTGGCCTGTACGAACAGTATTGTTGAATCTTAGTGCCACAATCTCTTGAGTCATGGTTTACTTTCGACGGTAAAATGCAATATCGAATGCCAACTACTGCGAATTCAGTGTCAATATTCACAACTAAATATTCACAACCTAATCAACGAAAGCGACGTGGGCATCTTGAAATCACAAATAACCGAGATTAGCATAGTTATTTGCAGGATTCTGCCTGTTAAAGCCCAACCGCCTCAATAATGGGTTTAAACTCGAAAAACACTTTGGTGAAAGACAACTGTTAAGCAATCTTCGTTATTTTTTCAATCTCTTCTTCAATCTCTTGTTTTAGGCCAAGAGAAATTCGATACTGCAAGCATAGCGAAATGGTCAGCACCCTAGATATCTCTTTTGTTCAGTTCAAATCAGCCATCAGCTAATTAGAGAAGCGTGGAATATGCTGTCAACTCCAAAATAACCGTTAACAACGCAGTGACGGTTGATAGTTGATCTTAGACAGAAATGGTCTACGGTTAACTAGACCACACATCATATGTTTTTGTCCAATTTTCTTTTGTCGTTTCGAAGGAGAGGCTTCATTTGATAATGATTTTGATGTGAAGTGCCACCTATAAATTTCAACAAGTAACGAACGGCTTTAGTATCGGAAATTGATCATTGAAAAACGAAGTTAATTTTCCTAGAAAGGACCGTTTTTCTTGGAAACCATGAAAAAACTGGTCAGCTTTCGTGACTCATTCTGTGTCACAACTTTCTATCATTTTCTATCATTATAATATATGATAACCATAATGGATATACTCACATTAAGGAATTTAGATTTCAGTCGTCATTTCATTGATTCGCATCGGGAATATTTATCAACTTCACAGAAATTCCAAGTAACTCAGGGATTACTTTGGATGGATGTTGTAAATGTAAAAAAGACACCGCTCTTACGAGGGACGTATGATTCCGCATGAATGATGCATGACAAGCCCTTCCCACTACCATACGCCCCGACGCATAAGAACTGCCTTCGACGGTCTCGCAGGCTTAACGCGCGACGCATCCAATGCTGACCACCGCGAGTCGGCTGAAGGATCCGCGAAGGAAACCGTATCAATCTCCTTTTTTACATTATGAAGGAAAAACGAAACAATTGTAATCACCGTGAGAACGTCCAAGACCACCAACAGAGCTCAGTTGATGTCAACCAGTCACGTCGCATGTTGTAAATAAAAATTAACTCAACTTTTTTACAACTGGTAATGGAAACGTTTTGTATTCCTGGTTGAAGGAATCAGTAGGAACCCTCCGGCTCGCTAAAGTCAGACGAGAACCTCTTCAATAAGGGCAGCCTTTGGAGCAGGTTGTTTTTTACTAAATAATTGAACTGAATGTATTCAAAAGTCAAGTTGAATAAAAACAATCCCCCAACGGTAGGAGGGTTGGGTATTTAGTTCTAGTATGAACAAAAGAGACTACGTAGAACTTTGCCACTGAATAGGGAATCGTATGAGAATAGTGCGCGTTGTGTTGGTAAGGTTTTGAAGTAGTGGCAGCTTTGATCGGAGTTCGACAGAACTCATGGGAAACTATTTATGACCTTTCGTAATCCTGGGAGTTTCATTAATGACGAACCTTAATATTTGTATATTCGTTATAATTGAATAGAACAGTAGGTATCAAACTTTACTTCTCACGAAAAGCATTATGATTCTGAAGGACAAAGATAGTTCTATTTCGAATAGAGTTTCTTCTTCGTAATCACATTATGCTCGTAGTATTATCAATAGTTAACGTTCGGAGTGCAGAATATGAAGACGAATCACTCAAAGGTTCTGTATTTTGGGTGTCTATTTCAAGTAGCAATCAGCTATACAGGCTAGAGATCATAATCGGATATTATTTTGTCCAATTAAATAACGTGAAATCGCATTATATTCCCAGACATATTCATTACATAATGATAAATCATCATCCCATCATGATTCAATCACATCATATCATGAATTTTGAACCATTATTAGATCATAATCAAACGGCAATGGACTTTTTCTGAATTAGTTGGCCGCTGATTTAAAAAAATGAATAAATGAACAACGATATAATTTTGTTGGGTTCTAAAGAACGTGCATTGTTTGATTGTTTAACTCAGCTTGAAAACGACCATTTAGAGCGTTAGAATTATATTTTCTTCGCTGAAGCGAAGCACAAATGTAAGGAGGTGCTTATCTTATTTTAAGGATGGCGGGTAATGGCGCAGAATTTTCTTATGGCCGATAACCTATAACTGATGCCAACCCCGGGCTCTTTGTTGTTGAGCCAAGATTCTTCCTCGCCAACTTAGCGGTACTGTAATGTGCCCCAGTCTGATTCACCAGTTTACGTTCGCAGCTCCAATGACATTGCTCCGCAGTAATGAACTCTATCACGCCAAATTTGATGAGCGTACACGTATCATGGAGCAGGCTACAGCTAACAACAGGTGTTATACATTTATGGAACTATAGTGATGTAATAGTCAAACATAAGTCTGTATTAGGGGAAAGAAGTTCGGTATTTCACACAACACAAGACACCAAGTTCAACAAGTTTGCCTCAAAAATTATACATTGATCGCAGATGAGATGGGCTGTAATCCCGGCATCATTCTCAATCAAATCCAAGAGATGAAATTTATAGTTGGAATTTTTTTTTTTTTTTTTTTTTAATGTCTGCCAAGTATGTGTGACTCATAGCTTCCTTGTAAGGATAGCATGACTGTATGAATCATTAATATGGTTGGAATAATCCTTGAAAAGGTAGAATACAGCGAAACTTCAGAGATCGATTCTCAGTCAATATTTTGCAACAACTTTTACCTCATCACAATTTTGTTTTAGTTCACTCCTTCTCTTCCTATTCTATACCCAAGTTTTTTTCGTATTTTCGACCTTACTTCACTGAAATGGCCATAACTCCCTTAATTTACTAAATAGATTAAATTTGAACTATACCGTTGAAAAGAACGTTAAAGTTCATTTAATTTGCATTTTATAAAACAGACCTTAAGCCACGTCGTACATGGTTTTTTCTAGCCTAAACTTGAATTGTTGTCAACCTTCTGCTTTTTTAACAATTTTTAATGTTGATTCACCACCGTACCATCTACTGAAAAATGGATGAGCTCTACGGTAAAAACATCTAAATTTCATCAGCTTCCTATGGATGTATTAAATTTTCATTTTAATGCAATTTTTTACAGAGAAATTAGTGTTTGAACGTGGAAAAACGCGAATTTTTTTTAAAACGAAATCAGCGTTTTGGCATGAGATAATACTGCTAATGTTGGATATAACTAAGTAATATTCCTTTTATTTTGGTTTTTGTTTTTAGAAAAGAATAAAAAGATTGTATTTTAGATCACCTTTTTTGTCATTTATGGATCAGATCCCCCCTTTATTTCTTTGATTTCAATCATTCAGAGAGTTTTAAAAACGAGTTCATTCGATTCATCGAGAAAAATTAGTAGTAGTAGTGTCCCCTTCTCTTCCTCAATTTCATCCAACTCCAGAGGTAGTAGGTATCTCATGCCAAAATGCTGATGCAATTTTCTGGATCCCTGAAGGTTCGTCGTTCTTATTCCCAACACCCTGTACAATCTTATTACAACTATTCACGAGAGCGATATGCAACTTTCAAAGCCTTGAAAAGGTGAGTCGACATGTATCCCTAATTCTGCTCGGATTATAATAATATGATTGGATTGAAATTGGAAGGATCATTGAAACAAATTTTCCCAACTTTGATTTTTTCTCGTACTATAGGATTTTTCCAATTTTGAGTTGAATTAAAAGATTAGAAAATGATTCAAACGATCTCACTGGATGAGGGGAGACTTCTGTATATTTCATAAACTCAAGACTTTGAGCCGGGAAATCTACGAATTTGCGTTTAAATAAATTCCTAGCCATGTAGTAAAAAAAAATACGAATAACTGCTCTTGTGAAGAATAGCTAAATTCACAGTATGTAGTTTCCGGAGAATCGCCAAGGAAATGGAACGCCAGAGAAATATCTCTTCGGGTTTCATAACTCAGAATGTTTATTGAGCTTCAAAACCCTCGTCTCACACGCGATATGTGTGTCATGATGGAAGGGAGAGAGTCATATTGGACGAGACAGAATCATTTGGGAGATGAACGGGCATATAGGATGAAAAGATAGTGGAAAATACGTCAAATTGTGATGTAAAGTGAAGGGAATGAAGTATATTTTTTAATGGACAACTAACTGAAGTGTTGAATTTGTCATTACTTTTCAGTACAAGTACATTACAGTTGTATAAGGGTATTACCCAAATAGTATCTAATTTCATGGCTGAAATCGAGAAAACTTATAGAACTGACGGGAATTTGGGGTAATACAACAGGTTCTTTTGGTGGCATAATTTGCCCAACAATCTCACCAGCGTTCAGCGACTAGTCTGCTTAACCATCACTGGAGCAATGTGAACTGTGGAAGTTCTACTGATTGAATAACGGTGCATATTGTTATGTAGAGGTTCTTCAACAGGTTGTATTTTTGTGTGGACCTGATGCGGTAATTTCTGTACTCACAGCAAATTTTAGCTCGATTTGATGAAAATCTCGAAGTATACGGGTGCTCTACAAATTTCCTCTGCAAAGAATCAGTAGTTTGATAATAACGTTGGACTACTGATTAAATTTACCTCAGGGCGGAAATGGGGATAAATTTGCTATTTTACTTAGTGTCTAAACTACCAATATCCCCACGATGTCTTCAATTTTCATAATTTCTGAACAACAGGTTGTATTTGTGTGTACCTGATGCGGTAATTTCTGTACTCACACAAAATTTTAGTTCGATTTGATTAAAATGTCGAAGTATTCGGGTGCGAATTCCGGGTGCCCAACAAATTTCCTCTGCAAAGAATCGGTAGTCACCTCAGGGCGTTTGCTACAGTGAACTACCTATTATATCCATTTCTTAGGAGGATTCGATTTTGCTGAACTCGGGGGGGGGGGGGGGGTAATTGATTTCAGGGAACTGAGTATTGATTTCAGGAGTAGAGATTTCAGGAGAATTAGGTTTTGATTTCAGGGGAATTGGGTATTGATTTCAGGAGTGTACCCTAAGACTTTTATCCAGATTGGTTGATTAATAACTATAGCAAATGTGCTAAACAAAAAACTCCCGAGAAATTTCAGGCTGTCTGTGAGTTAACCCCTAGATAACTCTATTGCCGTCGGGTGAGTAGCAAATGTCACGTGTGTTTTACGAAATATCATTTTCTCATCTAGCTATCATAATTATTGGTCCGATTTTGTTCAAATTTAGGAGGTAATTGAGAGCTAATCTTCCGATGATTTTCCTATAAATTCAGTTGCAATCGGTTGTTGTAACCGCAATTTAGGAATTTGTTGCAACAAACGATACTCCGAGACCAATAAAACGATTTTGTTGGAATGGTCAGAGGGTGTGTGGGTTCGCTCGTAGTTAATTCCTGTTCAGCTCCAAATTATGTTGCTCGAAATTTCGGATTTCTTGACCTTGTGTCATTTGTTGAGCTCCAAACTTCTCAACATGCTGAAAGCCTTGAGGGTTTCACGTGAAATTGAAGGGGGTCGTATCAAGAGAGAGGCTGGTCGTATGGGAAGGAAGAGGGTCAAATGGAACGAGCGAGAGGTCGTAAAGTACGAAGGGTATGTTGGATGGGTCAACGGAAATGAGACGAGCGGAAAAGCAGCTCTGCTTGGAAGAGGAAGGAAGCGGAGGCGGCGGCAAACCACCCGGGGAAGTTGTCGACGACGAAATAGAATACAGAAATCGCCTGGAAATGAAATGGGGGCAAAAATATTTCCATGAAAACTAGCGATGGATAGAGATGCTTTCACCCCGTGTAACCTCACACGAAAAATCGAGAACAGCCGTACTATATGACTGTCTCATATCCAGTAAAGACGGAAGAAAAGTAATGTAACTACCCTGAAAGCTTCCCCCCTACCCTGAAAGTTTCAATTCCAAGACGGTATATATTGACAAGTTAAAATATTGAAAAATACTGGATCTTATTTTAATTCCGCTTTTACCCGTAGTTAGCTGTAGCTTTGTTATCAATTTTGGGAGATTTTATCCAAAATCACAGTTTTTTCGCATTTTGCTTTTTAGATCATACAGAACAACTTTCGTGTCAGTCTTTCTGTGTCTGTCCATATTTTTGTCTGGCCTTGTGGCGGCCGATCTTTGTAACGAGCTATATTCCAACAGTTTTCAGCTGATTTTGAGTGTTTGAATGTTTGATTTTGATATTCAGGGAATGTGCAAATAAGGGTGTACATGCGCAAATGTGAAATTCCTCAAGCAGGGTTTAGATCCGGTTCTAGGAGTCCGATTCTGCTCAATTATGGAGGTTAGTCTGGGAAGGCCGACTTAATCGTCTTCTGTCACATCAGCTAGAACGCATCATTATACAACCTGCTACAGAATTAGCATGATAGACCGACAATGCAAGTCAATTCTCGTTTTGAAGGCATTGATAACCACTGGAACACAAGCAGCAGCATTTACGTCCCATGAATTGTTGTAGATCGCTCATATTCTATCTTTCACCGTTATCCAAAGCATTTCGATAATCTTTACATTCATGTTACCTATGCAAAGAAACTGTGGGCTACACCCAACTTGCCTGACTTTATTTCTTCTTCAAAATAGCTTATGCGCCAAAGGTCTGCAAAAATATCAGTTTAAATTTGAGTTAAAACTCAAAAAAAGCTAGTAAATCCATTTAAAAAACTCCGATGATATATCACAGCACAAGCCAATGATATTGAACGCACCCATCAAATCGTCCATCTGCTGTTGTTACGTCCGCCGGACCTTATTTATTATTACAGAAACGGATGAAACCAGAATAACACGAATTATCTTCCAAATCTGTTGACGTAACACACAAGCCTATTTCCTCCACGGAATTTAATCCTGCAGGCTCGAAAATCCACTATCGTATTATGTTCGAGGGAACTGCCCAAACGTAAACATTCGTTTTTATGTCGTTTTTTTCCCTGTAGATTTGAAGGTTGTATATGACGCGGAGAGACACGCGTCAGCTATTGTTTTTATATCCTAAGAACGAGTTACGAAGTTCATAATCAAAATTATAATCCTCTGTCGTACGTTCTCGTCTATTGAAACGATATCTCGAGTTTAAAATAACTGAATGGAAGCGAAAAATAGTAATAGATGACCTTAATCGACACCTCCTTCATTCATATGCAAAATAGTAACCCATCTACATATAGGAGTGTAAACAAAACAGATCAGTAAACAAAAAAAGCTGCAAATTATCACACAAAGGTTTATTATGTACACGCGTCAAAAAAGATTTGGTATCAATCAGATTCAGTCAGGAATATTCACGAGAAAAATTTAGGTTTTATGTTGGTTTTTTTATTTTAAGTAATAAAACTTTGAAATCGACCCAGAAAAAATGTGTTAGCCCCTCAAAATTTGCTTTTTTACGCGACAAGATCCGCTGAATCGAAAAATCGAATTAAAAGCCGTCCCCTGTCTGGAGCATTTCTCCAAAACTACTGAACGAAATTTAATGAAACACGAGTCAAAAATCACATTTGAGGATCTGAATTCTCCGCATCGATCTCAGTCAATCCTGAGCGGTGAAATCATACGGCTGAAATGTCAAAACCCGAATATCAAAAATATTCGGAAATCACATTATATATTTTTATTGATTCGATGGTTGGTTCTCTGATATGATCGTCGCTAATTAGGTGGCTTTTACTATTCACATTCCTGTTGACGTCTTTTTTCTCTGTCGATGTTTTAGTCCTCAGAAACGGATCCTAAAGCGGTTCTAGTTGGCTCATTTGATTAACTTTAGGGTTTTCTATCAAAAGCGAACATTTGAACATTGGTGTTATTTCAAAAGTTTTCGATGATCGGATTCTTAAAAATTTCAGCTCTTTGATTTCGCGACGGGGGCGCGACGGACTGAATCATTAATATTATTTTTTATTCGACTTTTGGATTCTACGCATATTAGTAACCCAAAAGGTTATCAGTTATGCAGAAGTGCCACCTACCTCTTCGCAGTAGACCACCTGACTTGGTTTCAGAGTGCTGCCGTTGGCATAACTGATTGAGTTTGAACGGGCAGCAAACAAAAGAGGCTTGAAGATAAACGAGAAAAAGACGATGTATATGAAAACCTCCAGAAAACCTCCTTTAACGCAAACCACCTTTAGGATTAGGAAGCAGGATTTCCCTGTCTGCCATGATTTCAAGTATCTGGGCGCAATGATAACTGAAGACAACGACGTAACAACTGAAATAAAAGCACGCATAGTAGCCGGTAACAGATGCTTCTGGGCAGTACAGAAGGCTCTGAAATTCCGAGGGCTATCCCGTCAATGTAAGATAACAATTTATAAGACCATTATTGCCCAGTAGTCACTTACGGCTGCGAGACATGGGTTCTGACTTGAAGTGAAAGACTCCTTAACTGCTGGGAACGTAAAATTTTACGAAAAATCTTTGGCCCCATCGCGAGAATGAAGAATGGTAAATCCGAAGGAAAGAAGAGCTGAGACACATGTATGGAAAGCCCGATTTAATGGCATTCATCAGGCGAGCCCGCTTCAGGTGGTTGATCCCAGTAGAAAGATTGCCTAAAGCGAGATATCCGAGAAAATCCTTGTAAGCGATGCCAGGTGGAAAAAGAATATGAGGAAGGCCACGTCTCTGTTGGCTGGAAGACGTAGAGGAGGGCCTGATCCAGCTTGGAGTACGTAGATGGAGGATCCAAGCTCTGGACAGGAATGAATGGAAATCCGTTATTGATAACGCCCTGGTTCTCGAAGGACCGTAGAGCCGATTAAATAACTAAATTATCAGTTATGAATTAGAACATTCAAAGTTTAGGCCTATCGTCAGCCCATTCCATTTTTCATACAAGTTTCCTCAACTTGGTCCAGCACTTGAGGAAAAAAGCTCCGGACGGCGGACAGCGTACAACGGACGGACGGAATCTTCCCAATTCGTTTTTAATGTTACACACCTTGAATGTGGAAACCAAAGCATTTTGAAAGATGGGTAAAGTATTGTGTACCGGTGATAGCAAAGGAACTTCAAAACAATGTGAGATTAATTGAGTATTTTTCGAGCATTGCCTCATGTGGGCATGTTGATTTACTGTAATTGTTTTATTTTGTGATTCATTACGTTTGAAGCCGACCTCGTAAGATTGGAGATGAGGAAATTTTTCAACGAGCCAAAGGAGAAGGATTTGAGGCACTGGGTCGTGTCGAAGTAATGACATGTAGATTATCTTCATCCTCATAAATAACTCGGCGATAAGGTCACGGGGCAGTTTAGACGCGATGTTTAAAATGTATGAGGCCGTCTCAGCACAGGGAATGGAGCGAAAAAAAGTAGCATAATTCCTAGTAGATGTTTTAAAGGATTGTAACAAAGTTTTCCTCTAGTTTATCGATCTAATAATAATAGGTTTTTACAAGGATGGAATGGCGTCGTCAATCTCGCTCGTACTCAATGTACACAATAAAAGATGGGTATATTATTACTTGTAAAACTCGTAAGAATATATCCGCAAGGCATATTTTCGGTGGATTGGAATAAGAATGTTCGTATTGTCACGTCTTCGGTTCTGTGCGAAAACTGCAGAACAGCAAGAAATTGTACATATTGGGTTAGTATTTTCCACATTGAACCATATTAACCAAACAACCACTAAAATCTCTTAAAAATTGAATGTTTTACGTTTCAAGATGTGCAGAATCTATAAATTGATTACATAAAATGAAATCTACTACATGGATAAGCTTGGGTGAATTCCTAATGGTTCTTACCTCGAATCTTGTTTATAGTTCTTTTAAATCAGGGGTGTATCTCACCTTCCTTCCATATTTACAATACACTACGGTATCGGCTCTAAGTCATTCATGCCGGAATAGAGGGTTTTCCAATGAATGGGTAATGATTTTTGTATGATCACAAATGACGAAGATAATGTTCCATATCAGTGAATTGTGTAAGTTGTTGTAACTGGAAATCATTGTAGAATTTCGTGAGGGCCCCACGTTCCATCCTTGTTAGACTTTTTTCGAAGATTTACTCTAAGGCTATTTATGACATCTCTTTCAGTCATGTCTTTGAAACATCTAAAAGTACTGGATACACAACGATCATCCGATGGAACTTTAAGGCTAATTTATTCCCTGATCAATCTGCATTGCTGAAATATAAAAGAAGCTTTTCTTATAACACCTAGAATATAATTACAAGGTAGGGAGCAGATTTGTAAATATATCCAAGGGTACAACTTATATAGTAAGGGTAACTTTTCTTGTTATGAGTACGGGGAATCTATTTGCCACATCCAATTGGGCATATTTTGATTTATTTGTTTTTTAACTTGAAAGATGTGATGGAAAAGTGAACAAGTTGTGAAACTTGGGAAAAGGGCGCGAGTGTGACCTGCCCGCCGCTATCACATATCGCTGAGAAATCGATAACGTTACGTTAGCGGTGACGGCCGGTAGGTGTGTAGTGTACGTGTGCCTATACTACTGGTAGCTTCAATCATAGTTTTTTTGTATGTTTGTCTTTAAACAACTTCATAAACTACACATTTAAAATGTGATTACAATTTATCAGCCCTTCTGATACCGTAGGATTCGTTTCGCTGCGTGCCAATGTTTGTGAGCCGTTTAATGGGAGCGAGACGGGCCTATAACCTAATGTAAATATAAGTAACCACCTAATACGGCAGAGTCCAAAAGTTACCATCACAGTTGTTACAAAGAAAATATATTATTGTGTTAAACACGGCCAGTTATTATGTTAGTAACTCAAAACGTATAAAATTGGATGCCTTCAATTCGCCGCCTCATAGAATTTGTTGATGCTTTTCATAATTTCTGCAAAAACGAGGTCATTCGCTCGTTTGAAATTTTCGGAATTATGTAAAGCCAGATACCTTTTTCTCTCGAAAAAATTCCCCATTCGTTACAAATTGGGATAGACCATTTCAAAGGCCTCCACTACTCGGGCGTTCACTGATATCAGAATTTTCCATGCTGTTGTCCATTTTCGTAAATATGAAAAGTGACAGGCTATAGTTAATGTGTTTTTCCAAAATTGTATACATTTTTCAACTTTCCAAACCTTATTTGGTGGCATTCTCATAATTATTTTCGATTAGCAATAGAACAGCTACAATTACGACAGCTGGTGCTGGGCTTTCCGTCATACTTTTGAATCAACCCCTGACAAAAGGGATTCTATACTATGTTTTCTTTAACGTTTTCAAGCTAGCTATTTTCAATGCTTTTCATTTCCTTGAACTGCAAATCCCAAATTGATCGGTAAAAACAGTGCTTAGCAGTACTAAATCCGTATTTGATAGCGATAGTATTTCTTGTTTTCGTGTAAGGAATGGACGTACAATTGTTGCAGGAGATGTAGATGGTTTCTGCCTACCAACATGAACATAAAACGCATGATTTATGTAGGAAACGGGAAAATGACCTGCATTCGATACGCCTCGTGAGGTCGGGAATGATACGGGCATTCAACTGGATCAAGTCCATGGAAAATGTTTCGAACAATGTAGGAGTCTTCAGATAAATAGCCTTGTCGGATCTTGTCGTTTAAAATGATAATAACACAAATTTTATATGCTATCATTATGAATCTCATTTGAAGACTACAAGGAAAAAACGGGCTAGCTCGATTTTTTTAACAAAATGAGATGATGGCCGTTTTCTATAGATTTTGAAATCGCGATTTCAGCGATACGTTCATTCCTACATGGAATCTGATAAGGATGTGTCGCTCGTGAATCAGAAGGTTCCATGCTGAAAGCCCCAAAGAGTGGTACGAAGTTTTCAATAATTCCAGGATCAAACCCACCCCATACAAAGTGAAGACGGTTTGTCAAGTACATGATTAGGTACTGGACATCATTCCTTGAAGAATATCATGAAAAGAAAGCGCCGATGAAGATTCGACCGTTGCTCGAATTGTCAGTGGAAGCCTGTCAACCACCGTTGGTGTTTCATCGCTCCACTTACAGTGGACCGTGGTGTTCATCTATAGTGACTCCGAATCCAAAAAAAGGAGCCTTCAGTAAGAAAAACGAAGACTGCCGGAGTTCCACAAGAAAACTCTTGAAAACCAGTTTTTCTTCCCAAAGAAAGCCTATAACACCGCCACCCCGTTGTCAAAACAGAAGAAGGCGGAATTGAAGCATTAGATGCTTTCCTGTCGTGAAAATGCAAAGAAGTTCTACGCGAAGCTGACCTGCAGATCCAACGATAGCCCGTTTTTCACCCGCATGTTTGGGACTTGAATTTTTCATCAATTTATTTTGACAATAAAAATGTTGTTATCATTTTAATCCCTAACTGTTACTCTAGTCTTGGAAAACTTAATTCATGCTTCGCAGCGGTAGACTATGGAGTTTTTAGACTCGAAAATGTTCCCACGGAAAATTGAGTAAGCGGAAAAGGGGTGCTTTAGCTTGTTGTTCCCATGTGGTCTTCATTTGTACGATATACTTTATTGCAATTCTTATTGTGTGTTCTGTATGGGCAAGGAGGCTGGAGAGGTCGGATAGAAAGCCTTTGCATCGGCTATCACCGGTGATGGGAAAGATTAGCAGCGGCCGGCGGCAGGGGGTAGATGACGGGGGCGGTTGCTGTGGAGGACGGGGGTGGAGTCTTCTGCCGCCTCCTACTCCGCTGACACATCCGACAGTAGCGAAGTTCGAGCGGCGGAGGGGAAGGGGATCGATACACCCCCATCCAACCCCACGCGAACTCTCTCTCTTCTATCGTCGCACATTTCATCTGCCTTCTCCCCGCATGGAAAGGAGATGACACCGGGCCGACCTTACGTGGCAGCCTCACATCTGAACTCCCCGTATCGGTCAGAAAGGGTTGAAATAAAAACACAAATTCACTAAACAACAAATAAACTCAAATTCAAAAACCAAGCAAATCAAATGTTGAAAAAAATTAAAGTTTAATAAATTACCATATGAACGAAGCTACATCCGGGAAGTTAAGGGCCCGAGCAGTTGACCTAACACTTCCCCCCACCCCTGGCCGTCAAAATCGGCAGTGCACCCCTGACTTCAATTCAAAGTGTGGCTTTAAGCAGTGCAACGTTCACTTCTAGTCTTTGAGTTTTCAAATTTCATACTTTATTTTCGAGTATTCATGTGAACAAAACCCATTCAAAGAATTGATGGAATGGTTCAAATCGTGAGAAGGCTGGAAGTGGTCTGCAGTTTCACCTTTAAATCATAAATGCTGATAAGTTTGAAACAATTAAACACATTCGTATTTCAGTCCAGTAGAAACGTGTACAAATGCCTGGTACCTAGAACATTAAATCCACTAATGATGATTTTGGTTTATTATTCAATAATAAACCATTGTAATCGCTCTTGAAAGAAAAAATTCTAACCCCCTGTGAAAATTTCATGGTTTACGTTTCAAAGGGTGTACAATCCGTATCTGCAATAACAATTTTTCCGTCCGTCCGCCGTACGCCGTACGCACGATTTCTCCCAAACGGCTGGAGCAAAAGATCTGAAATTTGAAGATGAGCCGGAGGAGTAACAGATTTCCGAAAAACAAAAATGATCTGGTAAGACTGTTTTGTGACAAACACCGAGATGCCAACTGTTTTGAATGTTAGTAGGTGGTGCTTACTCGGAAAATAGTTTGTTTGAAATACGACATAACTATCTGCTGAAGAACGTAAGTACATGTTGGTTGATTATTTTCAGTGATGAACCTTTGTAATCGACCAAGAAAAACTAATTGTTGACTTACGTAGATTTTAAAAATCGAAAAAAAATATGCCAGTCCGGATATTTTGTAGTGCCCATCTCTTCATTCTTAATCTAAGATTTTCTCATAGTTAATCTGGGCGATTGAAAACAGACAACATTTAAAAAAATGCTTTCTTTAAATTTTTCGGAATTATTTGAAAAGTTTGGATTACGTACACTCCACGGTATATTTAACTGTGTTAAAAAATACCGTTTCATTCCAACTCTTCCAAATCATGTCTACAGTTACGATCCCATTCAATTCACAAATCATTACATCATGAATATTGCTTGTTCACTGTAAACCATTCTTTACCAAGTGAATTCTTCGGTCTTATAAAAATATTACATTGTTTATCACCTCATTTTTACCACACTCTACACTTATGAACTTCCAAACTCAAGACTGTTATGTTGAGAGGAATAGGGGTGGCCTATGTTTTCATATTTACTCCATTGTTTCCGTGATAAAGTCGTTTCTCGCTCCAATATCAAATTCCCGGACATTTTCCGGAGGGAATCCAATTAACCTCACCCGACTCCGCTGTTTATTTGTCGCTGGCGGCTATCGGAGTACTTCGGCACGTTATGTCACCTCACCAAAGCACCCTTACGTAACTGGTATTTTAGTAGTTGTGTTTGTGTTAGCCTTTGGAAGAACGTAAACTCGTACCGGCTCTTCGTGCTAAGACGCAAAACGCTGATGCTGTTATTTGAACCATTTGAATTTCTGGAGATTCAGCCAGATGAAGCTAGCTCTTGCCAGCTTTTGATATGCTGACAAGCCAGCGAGAGCTCAAATTCGACTGGGTCTTATGTAAACAGCACGTCTCAAAGATGATTTTGGTCATATAATCAACTTTAGTGATTTCTGCGTCGGAGTAACCCTTCTACGTAAATCACTGATCTATGTACATCAAACGTTGTCACTGGTACGTAACGTAAACTCAGCGCCTCGATCCTCCATATCTTGTCTCGTCTACTCTAGATACCTTAAACAGACCCCCATTTATATGTAAGCACGTTTGGTAGATTAGGAACGAAGTTAGCCACAAGATCACTGATATCCAGATCATAAAATTGACTTCTAGATGCCCAAAGGCAGTAGGATGACTTCGTCTTGTCTGAATGGTGTTCACGATCACGAAGAATGGTGTTCGTACGAAACGGAAGATGATATAAAAACTTATAAAGTCACGATGCTCTGCATCCCAGACGATGAGTTATTCCATACCCTTTATGATGTTACGTTGGGCAGCTCCTATTCACGCTAAATAGTCATGCTTTCAATCAAATTTCAGCTTCCTAATTTGATTAGAACAGAAAATAGACTTTCTCTCACTCGATTATCTGAGAATTAATTCGGGGGGGGGGGGGGGGTGAATGGCAACCTAAACGCGAGAAATAAAAATTAAATACGTATCCGTTTCGAACGTTGTAACACAAAAGACCGTGAAAAAAAAAGCTGCAAATTCTTCCACTGGGGTTTATTATTCAATTGGCTTGCGTTCATGATTTGAATTTCTACTAAGCTTTGGAGTTTGCGTGTTTCACAAGTGATACAGCGATTGTTGAATTTCAGGAGATATGCATAGAGCACGTAAATCTGTTCTCAACCAAAATACCTATTTGGATTGATCAGTTGATCATATTTGAGTGCCTCCTGAAATTCAGTAATCGCTCTATCACCTGTGAAACACGCACACTCCAAATCTTAGTAGAAATTCAAATCATGAACGAAAGCCAATTGAATAGTAAACCCCAGTGAAAGAATTCGCAGCGTTTCATGCATATCAGAATGCTTCAAAACGTGTATCGGCTGCAAAGCCTTTTACGAGTTCAATCCAGTATCCACATTACTACATCACTACGTCACTAGGTTACTGATATCAAAACAAAAACAATAATAAACCAAAATAACGCGAATGTTGGCACCATAAATCTGGCCATACATCGGGAATGGTTTGGCCTACGGACCTGGGGAGGGGCTCATTCGATTCCTTGTTGAGTGTTCTTCAAAAAGAGTACAAATTTAGGCCGCCTTGAATTTTTTTGAGGTTTTTAGGGATTTTACAAAACATTGACAACCCTTAAAGGGCACTTTAAATTAAGTGAGAGAGCTGGCTCAAGAATTGGGGCGTCGTCGGACCAAGATGGATTTTTCCTGAAAATTTCAGATTTTTTGCTCCAGCCGTTTGGGAGAAATCGTGCGTACGGCGTTCGGCGGACGGACGGAAAAATCTGTATTGCAGATTCGGATTCTACACCCTTTGAAACGTAAACCATGAAATTTTCAGGGGGGTTGAATTTTTTTTTCAAGAGCGATTACAATGGTTAATTATTGAATAATAAACCAATAAAGGTTAAATACCTGTGTACACAGGTGCACAGGTGCAAAGTGTAAATTCGTGTTTCGTGCACGCCGCACAGTTGTTGAAAACGATATTCTACGTACCCAAAAAAAAAGGAAAAATGAAAACGCTTGAATCGAATCACTGAATACTTTTGGGTCAACCTTAATACCTACACAACATTTTAAAAAGGCTTTTCCATCACATCTACAGACCGTAATCTTGACTAAGTAGGGACGAACCCTGTGTTTCACTTGAAATCACTTGTGTTACCCGAGTGGTGGAGACGCACAAGCCGTTTCTTTTCGTTCGATATCTCCAGGATATTTAACTAAATTGAATAAATATGATTTTATAAATAAAATAATAGCTTCGGAAACATGAGATTAATTGCGGACTCGAAAGTAAATAATGAACGCATCGGTTTTCTGTTTTTTTCTTCATTCTCTATTTTTGTCTCACAAAACTTATCTTGATCAATGAATCTCAGAAATTTCGAATTTGATGTCGGGAAGGGGGAGTACGGACAACCCATTCAAGCGCTGAGACAATACAATACTCATCGGGTTGTCGTCCTTTTTACTCGATTGATAAAGTCTAGTATTGAAAAAGGTTTATAAATGTGGTCTCATAAAAACCGGAGAAAGAGACTCATTTAATGCATCCATTACCTATCAGTGTGCTTTTTTGAACTTCTTCTGCGCCCTTTTTGTCCCACCACGAAACTGGATGGTTCCTTCGAGCTTCGACTCGAGAGATCGATAAAGGGAGTTCAGAGGAGACGGGATGACCCCAATGGAAAAGCTCAACTCCGGCAAGCCTTATAACGCCCCGACTTCTGCCCATCCTCCTTCCCCCCCGCCGCCTCTTGTTATGGGAATAACGTCATCGTTCACGATTCTGACGTCATTCCGAAGACAATGGAACCACCAATGGCAATTGAAATTCGCCTTTAATGACTCTCCGTTTGAAACTCATTAGGCCTCCCGTGTATTACGTCATTAGTCAAGGTAGATGCCGTCACGGATCCGACGTAAAAGAGTTCTTGTTGATGGGAATAATGAGCAATATTCAAATTTTCTAACTGGTTTATCAATAAATTTCATCTAATGCGATAAAACTCAAAATCTACGACGCGATACAGTGTTGATCGGAACAGTGGACTCTGCAACTGAAATTTTGAATTTAACCTATTCGGAGCTGATTAAATGGCAACCATGGAAGGTGGAACCAATTTGATCAACAGAGAGAGCTAATGGATTAGGGAGCTGAATTCTTCACCGTTCAAAATATGAAGCTGTAAAACCCGTTTTGGTTCAATATTTTCAATAATGAATCTTTGCAACCAGTCAAGAAAAAAATTGTTAATAACCCTTCCTTTTTTCCAAGACGTTTGGATTTCAAAAATCGAATTTTGAAAAATTCTTTCGTTTGCTATCTGAAGCTTTTTTTGAAATTACTGGAGCAAAGCATGAGGAATTTGGCTCAAAAATTCAACATTAATGTGAGTAATCTCGCTGTGTTGATCAATCAACCCTAAGGGATCATATTTAAGAATTAATATATTTAAAAAAATAAAATAAAACATGAACAAATATCGGTGTAAGAGGGTTGTTTTCTGTTCCATTCAGATAGAAAGTAGTTCCCTGAATCGGATGAGATCATTCATGTTGCTGTAAAATTATCCGTTTGTTCAACATTTAGAAGGCAATCGAGTAGGCGGTCGGAATGCAGACCCGTTTTTCAGCAGGTGACCGGAGAGATGCGTAGAAGGCGACAGACCAAAAATCACGTTTGATGCTGTACGATTATACTTTTCAAAACGCTATCTCCCAAGCTTCAACTCAGTTGATGAGTACAACCGGAAGCATTATTTTTCCCTATATTCCTATTTTATTTAGTTACAATTCCAGTTGGATTCCTTCGTGTGGATTCCAGGAAGCATTTTCTCTGGTTTTGACTAAGGGGCAAAATTACAACTTTGAAGAGGCTTCTTCTCGATGTAGTAAAAATTCCATCACAAATTTCAGAGCCCTAAGCGCACTAGGGATAAGTTAGTCAACGAGACATCTTAGCTGATCACTGTTCATCCGAAAGTACCCTACCATCCATTGTAATCGTAGTCTAGATATTTCCCAAACTCTGTAAAGACTGAGATTGAGCCCCGACTTCTGCTTCATTCTGAAGACAAAAGAACACCTGATGTCTATTAAAATTAACTTTACTACAATCTTAATTTGAAAATGATTAGGTCTCAATAATCGCAAAATGTCCATTATTTTCTCTCAGTTGATTAGAAAAGGTTCATCTTACAAAATAAAACTGAAAATTCAAGATTGGATGCAATTCTAATCAGAACAGGGAGCTCCGGAATTGAAATTTTTAACTTAACCTTTTTGAAGTTGCTGAATTGCGAAAGTTGGTTTGAGTTATTCTGTACTGAGACCTGATGGAATAATTTCTTCGCCATTCGAACTTTGAGGCTATCAAAAGCTTCTTTTTTTTTACTAATGGTCAACAATGACTTTATAAAAGAGGCCGCTTCTCGTGTTCCGAAAATGCTCCACTAAAAATTCCAGAACCGCAATTAGTCCGAAAAGAGCTCCGTTACAATTTTAATGGGCCGATTTAGGAAAGCGATTTGCCTCAGGGATTAGTTATCTGATCACTGCACTTCCATCCCTTGTTGCTGTACTCTGCATGTCTTAAACTCTGGCAAATCTAAAATCTCTCCAATTTCTGATCATTATGATGAGTGTTCAAATTTGAATTTTGAATTTAACCTGTTCAGATCGGAGAGTGAGTGGCAATGATGAGAGGCTGGCTCTGAGCAGTGGAGAGAGCTGATAGGATAATTTATTTACTATAGAAACTGCTGCCACTGTACATCGTACTTTAAAGATGCTGAGCGTCAAATTTCGATACAGTAGGTCAATATGGAAAGAAATAAGTCACAGAAGCCCCTCAGTTGGGTTCTGTGTGTATAATGTGTGCGTGGAATGGTAATCTTTATACGAAAGCAGCATCGTTCCCAACTTCAGCACTTCAAGTCAAAACTTGAAAAGAATTTAGCAACGAGGCTCCTTTAGATGAACAATTTGTAATAATGTCTAGTTAATCGATTTAACTGTGTAACTCTTTACTTTCGTGGAAATAAAGACAACGTTCTATTTTACTCCGTTTTTATTGAAATGGGTTTCCACAACTTCGTCGCGAGTGACTTAATCCGTGAAAACAATCTGTCCCTGTACCAAGTATTTGTATTCAACGTTTCTTAAACGTGTCCCATTTCACACTTCAGTACCGCAGGACGATTAAGAAGCAACTACTACCTCTGATTGATCAGTAAAACGATATCCTGGCTAACTGTCGTAACACAATTCTACGATGATTGATCAAAACTGCGACTACATTAATAACCGGATTAACTCTGATTTATTAATCAAACTTGATGGCTGATTTTTTCATAACAAAACTTAGGAATGGCATTCTGCGAAAATTGACATTTTAAGCTGTTTTGGTCAATTTTCAAATAAAAATAATTTTTTAAGGCTTTCATTTAATTTTAATTGTGTTATTGTGCTTGAACATTGCTGTTAAGCGTGCTTTTGCTATTGGGATGCTTGATTGTTTAGATGAAGAAAGGGATTTTTCTCAGTAACGTGACACGCGCTTTTTGAACTCCCGTAAAAGGTGGAGGGGCAAAATTAAGAACAAGGAGAAAGAAGAAAGGAATGATTAAGGTAAATTGTTTTCTTTTTTTTTAGACATTGTAGTAGATTTATTTACGACCAGATTTTTCTAAAATACATCTTTCAAGAGTTTCATGGATATAAAAGCGATGGAATAAATAGTTGCCCCTTCCAAGGGCAGAGACGATCATGCCTACAACACCCAGACGATATATGATCAGGTGTAGCAGTCATCTCACTCCCAGGTTTTCAAAAAGCAAGGAGGGGAGGAGCACGCAAAAGGAGAGCAGGGATAAAGATATGTTAGGAAGAAGAAATGAACGTAACAATTTTTCGGGGTAATGTATTGTCCGTTTTGCGTACGGAAGCTGCGAGAGAAAGGGGTATCACCGCTAATGTAAGATGATGAGTGTTTCGTAACCAGGCTCTGCTACCATGTAGCCAGTAGGCGATGGATTGAGTTACTCCTCCAGAGGGTGAGGCTACTATGCCTGCAACACACAGAGGGTGTCTCTGAATTCTAAGAGAGTCACACTTTTGCTACGGAGTAACACTTTCAAGAATCGAAAGGGAGAGCCACACGAATTGGGCAAAGATATTTCTTTCAAACGACGGAGTTCTCAGTACGGACGAAGGAGCAATTGCCCGTGTTGATTTCTTGTTCCCTTTGTCTGCGGGCACCATAAATTTTTTACGACCCCTCGTCCAGGGGGGCTCCTCGGATCCGTAATTTAATAATTGAATCGAACGTCAGTGATGTGGAACAATCGATTTGCCATTGTTTCCCGGAGACCTTTATTGGCCGGCTACTGGCATGACCTCCGTTCTTGTCACAAACTTGGGCGGCTTTCCTCTAAGCCTTCAGTACGAGCGGGAAGGGCTCCCGTGGGGTGGTGGGGGGAATGATCCAGGCCGATCGCTCAGGCTAATCGAAATATATTGGAGGGCTAATTTGCAGGGTTTAATTCCTCGGGGTGGTCAATGTGGGCTGGAAATGTGATTACTTCGCCCTGTCCTTCCGAACGTCTACAATCGATTACAACGATCTGTCTGCGTTGAAAACTTGACCTTTTGCACCCAAGCCTACCACTGTACGACTGAAACCATGGTCCATGTTAATGAATAGGTGAAATCGATAACTTCTGAAATTGAACAAGCTACGTGTAATTACAGAAGCAGGAAACCAAGACATCACAAATCATTTCTCATTTACGCATTCAAGATTTCCGAGGAGCTAGATGATTATATAAGTATGAATAGATTTTCAACGTTTTTAATGCGTTCTTTTCCATTACCCTTCATTTTTGACATTCCAGCTACACTTCACACCAGCTGTACATACACTAGTACACTAATACGTACACTTCAGTACGTACACTAGTATGTACTGAAAGGGTGTACCTTATCATATGCTTTTAATGCCTTGAAGCTACACTATAAAATGCTTAAAGATGCCTTAGAGGCCAAAATGTTTGGATTATTATGGGCCTGTACACAAAACAACTTCATTTCTCCCTTCAACCCCAATAATAGGCCGAAAATGTTGGGGGTTGAGCTTGTTACAGGTGTAATCAGACAGGCGCAGAACAGAACGTTTGAAAGACGGACTAAAAGGCAAACGTGACCACAAGTCTTTCAAAAACGGCGTTGGCTCAGAAACGATAGAGATAGGAAAGAGGAAAGTTAAAAAAAATACAAATCAGAATTATCTCGACCGTAACGAAACCCGCGAAGCTCCAACAATTCTCTAATCATTCCCTTGTCGATAGAAAACGCTGGTTGTTCGCGGGAGGGGATGGGGGGAGCTCTTCATATTAAACCACAGCTAAGGACGAGGGGATGGTCGATTTAGTTGGGGGAATAGTTGAACGGGATGTTGAAGCCTTCTATTTGCATAAAGCCACCCGCATTAGGGAACTTGGTCATTCGGGACGGCGCACCCCCTAAATTTCTCGTCTGCCACTGGGTCAGCCGTATTGATCAGGGCAGAGGCGAGAAGCGGGGGCGAACCATAATGAAGGAAAGGGTAGCCTGCCCGGTGGAGTGGTGACGTACATATCGTGTGTACCGAATTTTTTGTTGAAACCCCTGATACAGTGTTATTAGAGGTTTATCAGAGAGGTGTGTAACGAACGGTTCGCCGTAATTATTGTTTGAAAAGGCATTATCGCTCACATGAAATGCAAGTAGGTAGCGGACGGAAGTAATTAGTCAGTCGGATATCAGGACATTGGAACGAAGCTGAAGAAAACGGCATTACCATCCAGCGATCAGACACAATATCCAAATTGAATACTGGCATTATCAGACCTAATGCCACACACGCACCTGTTGTGTGATGGCCGAAATCGCACCAGCCCACTGGTTTTCTGGAGATTGACAAGCTCTGGAATTATAGGGGCAATGAACGCAATTCCCACTTCAGCAGTAAACGTTGTTTTAAATATCTGCCCTTTGCACATTGATGTGCATAAATCAACCTGTTTGCAACCATAATACTGCAATTAGGTCGTTCTAGTATTGTGTTAAGTAAAGGAAGTCACATGAAAATAGTGGATAAGATCAAAACAGAATCTGTGGCCATGTCAGTTCCAGACGTTAACTTTGACATACCTTGAAGTAACCATTCAAACACCATAGCCTCACACCTAGCTGCTAATCCCCCACCTATGTCAAACATACGCAGACTGAAAACAAAGCGACCAGAAGATACTGTTTTCATATAAGCTCAAGTATTAAATACTGGTATAGGGCAACTGGGTTGTACCTTAAATGCATGTTTCGTGTTAGTTACATATTAAATCTATCATGTTACAATTGTTAGGAAAACTATATTGTTGATTTTTCAACAATAAAGGTTACTTTGAAAAAAGACATACCTTGCAGGGTCATAATTAACGGTCGTGTACCCTGGGAGCCTCTGAACCAGGTTCACTAATGTGATACAGGGATGGGTTGTTTTTCAATGTCTTAAAATCCTACCAGGAATAAAACCTCGGCTACTTTAAGGCTACTGCGCAGGAAAAAAAATTGATGTTGCTAAGGGTGCCAATATATGAGGAATAGAGGACATCAAGGAAGATTACCAACTTTCAAACCTAGGATCAGAGTTTTGCTGTGGCGTGAAATATATTCCGACACTTCCATGAGGGTGCCTTAACACCACGTCATTGATGTAGAAGTACTTAACAACCTGCACTTTGTGAATAAAGAGATTATTACCAGGTTTCTAACCCCTATAGGGTATTATCACGAAAGCACTTTTCAATCCCCACTTACGATTGATCGATATATTCTCGTGAACGACAGTCACTGATGGACAATTTAAGCAACAGAATGCCAGCTCCATTCAATTTGGATGTAATTCTGATAACAGCAGAGCAGATGGACTACAAGGAACGAGTCAAATCCCATGCCATCAAGTGTGAATTTTGATTTTCTTTATTTTCGTTGTTATCAG
The DNA here is from genome assembly GCA_031894815.1 of Creontiades dilutus. Taxonomy (NCBI): domain Eukaryota; kingdom Metazoa; phylum Arthropoda; class Insecta; order Hemiptera; family Miridae; genus Creontiades; species Creontiades dilutus. Next base: position 350,620 of record JAVIWC010004520.1, read on the forward strand.
TTGTATCAATATGCAAGTTATCGAATTATTCGTGAGAATATGAATTTAAAGAAATATCTGTTGATGTAAACATCCAATATGGCGTAAAACTAAAGCTTGAGCTAATACAAATTATTTTTTAAAAATTGAAACAGTTACTATCAGCCACGGGGTTACTGCGAATCACATAATAACTTGTAAAAGTGTACATGTTAATTTAAAATAATTTTTTAGTCGGAAATCTCTATTTAAACGTGATTATCACTCCTCTGCACCTACGGTAAAATTGAGAATGCGCGTAAGGGAATAAATGAGGCAGTAGGATCAAGCGCACCTATCTAAGACGACCAAGGTCGATGCGTTCTAATAATATTCCCCCGGTGGAAGAGAGCTCTCATAGCTACAGACTGCAAGAGGTTGGTCGCAAATTCTTTGTGAACGCAACAAACTGATGTTTCAACTAGCAATCATAATAAAACCCAAAACACCTTCAATTTTCGATTCTTACATTAAAATGAGTGTTTAACTTCGTTCACTAGCACCGCCTTGTAACGATAGATCTATTTAGCAAACTCTGATTACCACTATCTGCATGTTAGTAAAAACAAGGGCTCTCTACAAGCAGCTCGATTCAGCTGAGTGAACTCTTGAGGACTTGAGTTAGCTGAGGAATTTGGTCCAATTTATTCGGTAATGCTAGAATTTGAGTTGAACCCTGATTAACTCTTAGGCGTTAGTAGCAAGTACCGAACCGCCCTGAGTTGAAAAATGGACAACACAGCTGAATGCTTTTGTGACGACAAAAATGGTTTTTCTGTAATAAATAATTTAGGTTGACTGCCCGTAAATAGATACTTTTCTTAAAGTTTAGGGACTCTACAAAGTATTAAACAATTTTTGAAAATTTGATTATGAGAAGCTTGAAAATGCTAATTAATTACATCTGTTTCATGTTGATAAGAAAAGCTAATCTGATCTGCAAAATTCTCAAATCGTACTGCATTGTCACACCATTTCAACGAACTGTTGTATGTTTGTTCTACAAAAAATGTACTCAACTATTTATCACATCTATATTTCTCTGTATTTAGCAGCCGATTTTTGTCAATTTTTAATCATACTTAATCAAATTGTTTGAAATTTCAACAATAGACTACTCTCAAAAAGTGATACTTGACGAAACCTGGGTCGAAAATCACTTTATGGTCTATTTGGGACTATATTGTACGCATCACCTTCTGTACATCCTGAAGGGTGAAATCAATGGGCTGGAGTATTTATAAATCAGAATATCAAAAACTTTTTTGATAACACTCAATGGAATGTTGGAAAGCTTTACGTTCTTCCGTTCTCTGGCTTTATGTTGACAGATAAGAAGCACGTCAAGTGTGATTGTTTTTTAACTTATTGACAATCGACTACTACTCGTACGAGTACATTGTGACCATCGAATCAGCTGATACAATTGCAATGGAATTTCACGTTCAAGAGTTACTTTTGAAACCCACATTTCCCTAACTTCTGTTATATTTTGTTGTACATTTGGTCAAATGAATTGTAGGTAGGTGTTTTACTTTATCCTTTTAAATTTCAGTGGTTATATTCGTGGATTTGCCCGTTGTGTCAAGAGAAAAAATTTTGGCAATTGGCTTCTCAATTCCTTCGAATATGGAAAATATCATTTAAGAACACAATTACAAGTCCAACTTCCAGAAAGAATATTATTCATCAAACATGTGTTCAATTAAAAAAACAAATAAATATGATAATTTGAACGAAAATAGAGGCATTGAATTGATCCGGAAAAATTTGACAATGGATTTTGACCAATTTAGAAAGAGGAACGAATGATCGACAATTGGCACCAAGAAGGACTATTTTAAGACTGTCATTTTAAATTCAATTCCCGGAGTTCAATTTAAGACGAAGTCATTCTAAAAGTCAATTACAAGGGTAGGAGAAACACTGATCGCCTGAAGGACCATTCTGGATGATTTCTTTCCTGATCGATCTGCCTTACTGAAATATAAGATGCGCTATTTTTATGGAATCCAGAGTGCAATTATGAGTTCTGGACACACTAGGCGCTGAGTTTAGATTATGTACCTTCCTCCGACTACGTAAAATAAGAATATATTAGTGATTGAATGGCTATCTAATACAGAAATAATGATAATGTGTAAAAACTTGTTTCCTCTTGAAATTCGGTGTCTTCTAACAACGTTTTCATAGTTACCGATCAGTCCATAAATCAATATTTTATCGTAGCGACGATCATTCGGCAATTGATTAGGGGAAAATATGTATTTATTGAGTTTTATTTGTTGTTCATTATTGATTAGACCGAAGATACCTTACTCTTCTGCGTTTTAATCCCCACACTGTATTTTGCAATGTTCCCGCTATGAGCACTCGTAATCACTGACAACAGTCGCCACCAAATGACTTATGACGCGAATTAATGGTGGCTTCCCTTTTGGAGGCCGCGTCAAGATTAGTGGTTCGAGTCGAGAATCGATAGAGCAAGGTGATTCCAAGCGCGACTTTGGGGGTCGAGCGGGTCGAGGTAACCGGGGCAAGTTCCCCGACTCAAAACTGCCAGCCGAACGGTGGAAATAACTGTTATGAACCGTTCAGTCCTCTTCAGAATTGAAAACCCACTAATTTTCGTTAATTACAATATCGACCAAAGAATGGTTTCCTTATTAACTCAATCCGTAGGAGGGTCATCGTTTGTAATACATATACGAAAAGTTCAAAACTCCTTATATAATTACAAATAATAGGTAAATCACAAGTTTTTTTTTGCGAAGATATGAAATATGACTACCTTGCAACTGCTCGAACGTGCGCAATTGAAGTCAATATGTTTTTTGAGAATAAATTTTTTTTTCTTATATTTCGGGTCTGAATTCTACTTATGATTTCACACAAAAAATCCACTCTCAAATGTTTTATATCGAGTTCTACCCGTTCAGCGACCGGGTAAGGTTGAGAATTAATCAAATGGCGCAAAACAAGGATTACGGTGAACTCAAATTGAGGGCCTGTGAAACACGCACACTCCAAAGCTTAGTATAAATTCAAATCATGAACGCAAGCCAATTGAATAATAAACCCCAGTGAAAGAATTTGCAGCGTTTTCTATGGTTATCAGAATGCTTCAACCCGTGTGTCGGCTACAAAGCCTTTTAGGAGTTCACTCCAGTATCCACATTACTACATCACTACGTCACCAGGTTACTGATAGCAACACAAAAACAATAATAAACGAAAATAACGCGAATGTTGGCACCATAAATCGGGCCATAGATCGGGAATGGTTTGACCTACGGACGTGGAGAGGAGCTCATTCTATTCCTCGAAGAACACCCCCTTCAAAAAGAGTACAAATTTAGGCCGCCTTGACTTTTTGTGAGGTTTTTAGGGATTTTACAAAACTTTGACAACCCTTAAAAGGCACTTTAAATTAAGTGAGAGAGCTGGCTCAGGAATTGGGGCGTCGTCTGACCAACTTGGATTTTTCCTGAAAATGTCAGCTTATTTTCTTCAGCCGTTTGGGAAAAATCGTGCGTACGGCGGACGGATTGAGAAATTTTTTTTGCAGATTCGGATTCTACACCCTTTGAAACGTAAACCGTGATATTTTCAGGGGGGGTTAGAATTTTTTTTCTAGAGCGATTTTAATAAGAATTAAACCGTTGTTTGTCAAAACAAAAATATTACGAAAAAAAACTCGAAGCAGCGACCGCCTCCTTGCTGCAAGCAAAGCTTTTCCCAATGACGTCGATGCTCGTGAAAATCACGCTAAATGGATACGGCTCGAATTAGAAAAAAAAACTGTAAAAGAATTTCATAGTTTGAGCTATTGCAATAGCTTCATTTTCCAAAAAATTCCATTAAAAAAATAAATAATGATACAAAGAACTGGATGTAGTTGTCGCTAATATTAGTGGACTGCATTCGATATGATCGATCATTTCGCTCTCCGGAGTTCTCTCCTCCATTAATTTCTCAAGCGAATCGGTCACGCATGGGCGCATGAACACGATGTGCCTGAAGTATTTGCTCCGCTGAATAGAAATGAGAATTCAACCTCATTGTTTGTTACCCGAGCATTGTACATACCAATGGGAGTACTTGTCTTTTGATATATCGTAGATGCATTGAATTAATTATCATAACTGGGTCATTTCGGACGAAATACAAATGCATCGCACGAAACCTCCCAAGTAAGGGTTAACCCTCTAAGTCGCTCGCGGGCGTTCATAAGAGGTGTATTTACCGACACAAGTAAAGTTATCATTTGCTAATTTCAATTCTGTTCGCTGAATCTGGCGAAAAACCTAAACCAAATCACAAATTGAATGAGAAAATCCATAATTTTATTCATGTTTCATGAATAATGAAAAGAGTAGAAAAATATGCAATTTTGGTTTAGTATTCAATAATAAACCACTGTAATCGCTCTTGAAAAAAAAATCTACCCCCCCCCCCCCCCCTGAAAATTTCATGGTTCACGTTTCACAGGTTGTAGAATCCGAATCTGCAATAAAAATGTTTCCGTCCGTCCGCCGTACGCCGTGCGTACGATTTCTCCCAAACGGCTGAAGCAAAAAAGCTGAAATTTTCAGGAAAAATACATATTGGTCCGACGACGCCCCAATTCTTGACCCAGCTCTCTCACTTAATTTAAAGTGCCCTTTAAGGGTTGTCAAAGTTTTGTAAAATCCCTAAAAACCTCAAAAAAGTCAAGGCGGTCTAAATTTGTACTCTTTTTGAAGAACACTCCACGAGGAATCGAATGAGCCCCTCCCCAGGTCCGTAGGTCAAACCATTCTCGATCTATGGCCCGATTTATGGTGCCAACATTCGCCTTATTTTGGTTTATTATTGATTTTGTGTTGATATCAGTAACCTAGTGACATAGTGGTGTAGTGATGTAGTAATGTGGATACTGGAGTAAACTCCTAAAAGTCTTTGTAGCCGATACACGGGTTGAAGCATTCTGATAACCATAAAAAATAAATAATAAAAAGCAGTGGAAATTACCTCGAAATTCAGATAGCAGACTGAAATTATTACCTTTGCTTCTTCTTCTATGGAACTTCATGTATATTCTGGGCATTCCTGTCCAAATTCACTTGGATGAGTGTCTTTCGGGCCAAGCAATCGTAATCGTCGTGCAACATTTACCGCCTGGTTTGGTAACACAAAACGCTGCAAATTCTTTCTCTGGGGTTTATTATTCAATTGGCTCGCGTTCATGATTTGAAATCATACGGGAGGCACACAAATATGATCAACTGATCAATCCAAATAGGTATTTTGGTTGAGAACAGATTTACTGAAATTAAATAATCGCTCTATCACTTGTCAAGCCCGCACACTCCAAAGCTTAGTATAAACCAAATCATGAAGGCAAGCCTGAATAATAAACCCCAGTAAAGAATCGCTCCGTTTTGTTCCCAAAGACTTATGTATCACTTGGAACACCGTTACATACAGAATATCTAAAAACCGTCATCAAGATTCAACTCCCCCCTTCTTCCCCAAAAGATGCGTGAATATTGGAATAATAAATTATTGGATCATCAATGGGTGACATCAGAGTGAATGATCAGAAAGTATATACCCACTTCTAACATTACATAAAAGAAATATAATGGATAACAAAAAGTTGTAGTTACCACCTTGTCATTTGACTTTCAAACGAGCTGGCGTGTGCCGGAATGAGTAATTCCCGAAAGGACAGCTACGTTGGAAGCACGTTTGCTCCATTTTGTTTACAGTCGATGCTATCACTTTGATTTCCAGGAAATATGCTCAATGGAGCCTTTTCATTGGTCTACGAAGCTTTGACATCCGTGTAGAATCCAATCAGATTCTTTTTTACAAAACTGTTACAAATTATTGTACTGTAGAGCGTGGATATACCTAAACAGTCCATGATCTCCGTTTACCTCATTCTTAATTGTGCATCTTTGAATGACCATTTCACTAACAAAAGAGTCGGCTGTATATCCATTCATCTCAAAGGTAATGTGATCCCCAATGCCAACGAAGACAAATACCTTACTGTGACGCTTGATGCCAAGTTTAGATAGAAATCTAATGTCAAGAAAAATAATAAAGGACTTCTTTAACTCAGATAATGCATTGCCTAATGGGAAGAAGGTCCTAGCTCTCAATCCTGATCAAGCTCTGGATTGATTTTGGTTTTAATGGTCCTTAAGCCAGTTCGGACTTTCTGTATGCGGTAGCAAGAGTGGATGTTTGGTTAGTTAATGATGAGGATGGTTATTGTTCCTTATCAGGTATTGCTCACATATAACATACAAGTGATGGAATAGATTAACCGTTCCTGAAGCGATTTGCCTGCTAAAGGAATCTGGTAGCTAAAAGGTACTATCTCGATGGCGGTATTTTCAAAAAATAGAAAAAAGAACTATCCATACCCATCGCACACCACAATAAATATATAAACAGCCCTACACCTGTAATATTGAGGGGGAAAAATACCGTCAAACGTTTCAAACTGAGTAGGGACCCCCTTTCCAAGGAATTGGAGACATTTCAAAGCTGGACGTAAACAAAAGGCCCGAATGAGAAACACGACCAACTAATGCAACCACAAAGGCGGGATCGATGAGGGGCACTCGGAGACCCATTTGCCGAATCGATTACACGTTCTTCAACCTGGCCTAGACCCTAAAAGCTGTACCTTATTTATTTACTTATCAGGTATGGTGTTTGTGGAGGGAGATGGAGAACCGGTGGTTTTAATTGAGTTTCCCAACTATATAACTCGTAAGTTCTTAGGCCAGAGAAATGTAAAGTTAGCAATCATTTCTATTTAATCGATAAATGTGGGTCAATAGTTGAAGTAAGGCGCGATCGTATCCCGTGCGGCTCATCATTCAATAGGTAATGCTTATTTATTATTAAACAAACGAAAACTCATCCACTCGACAAATTGATGGACTTCCTAGTCTACATAAAGTTCATAGGAACATGGTCACCGACACAGTTTTATGGATTTTCACATATTTGATTTTTTAGAATATGTTATTAGTTTCAACTTAAATGTGCAGCGTACCACAACTTCGTAGTAACATTGGAACAGTCAGTATATAGCATTTCCAAATCTAATTCAACATTTTCCAAACCAAATTCAACATTTTCCAAACCAAATTCAACATTTTACAAAACAAATTCAAAAATTTACAAACCAAATTCAACATTTTACAAAACAAATTCAACGTTCATTACATTTTTAACGAATAATTCGTTGAAACTATTTATTACGAATAATAAAACGAATTATTCGTACTGGTGATGTTTAATGCGCAAATTCACTGCTCTACCTGGATTCGACAACTGGTTGATTCAAGTGCATTCGATGGAATAAGTCAAATGTTTCTTCCACCTTATTCTCCCATGTTGAATCCAGCTGAGAGTGCATTTTCTAAAATTAAGACCGTGGTGAGGAATATTCTCAGCGAAGAACGATACCATGTCTTACCACGTGCAACTGAACGGGGAGTAGCGGCAATAACTGCTCTGGGCTATGACTGCTCGAATTATGTTATTATGTTATGTTGCTTCTTCTACCAACGGTGGCAGCTTGCCAACCTTTACACTAGTACTAAATTTCGTTAAAAATGTAATGAATGTTGAATTTGGTTTGTAAAATGTTGAATTTGGTTTGTCAAATGTTGAATTTGGTTTGTAAAATGTTGAATTTGGTTTGGAAAATGTTGAATTAGATTTGGAAATGCTATATATACGCGAATACAAAGTTGTTACGTATGTCTTTCTTTTGAGTCCAGGGACATCGCTTTCCACAGTGACCTCACTTCTATCTGCGTTTTCCGTGATCTGCTTAACCAAGAATTTGGCTCTCTTAGATCGAACTAGGTGTTCATTTTCTTTTAATTATTAGTCTATTATTCGTTATGTAGGCGCTCAGTTACTTACATTGGTAATCAAGTCAACAACGAAAGCTCTCGATTTTCCAAAATTTCCCACCAATTGTATACAATAGAGAATTTGGTTCACAGCTGATCTGGATAGACATTTGAGTCGTCTTGTGGCACCTCAATGAAGCTCCCGATCATATTGCAACTTCCTACTTAGAACCTTCAAACAAATTTTGATTTGCCCCAACAAGAAAGATTTTTGTGAGTGCGGGTAAGAAAATTCATCATCCGAAATCCAAATTTCCACTCGTTCATTGCGTTTCAGAATTTTCTGTTCAATTCCAGTCTCATGCCTGCCTGTAAATCTGTCTGTAGGACGTCCTTCTAACGACCAAAACTATACCAATGTTTAGTCCGATTTCTATTAAATTTTCAGCAATTGAGCGTCGTAAATTTCTCAAGAACTATGGATCCGATTTCGTTCTAACTCTGAAAGTAATTAACTAGGTATATATTTCAGAAAAGTTCGCGGCATATTCCGATACAATTAGTTGAGCAGACAGCAAAATTTTTCAATACAGATAAATATTAAGACTTGGGGACAAATTTTGGTGTTATTTTTTTATTCATATCTGTTTAGGTCTTGTATTGCCATCTTTAAATTCCATTGCCGGCAGGTCAACAGTAATGCGCGTACTTATGTCCTGCCTTAATCATTTTGATAATCTATAATGTTTCATCTCAGAAACCTGAAAGCAAGGAACTGACGTCACCGACCCAAAAGTCTGGAGGTTAATCAAATTAATGGTAAACAATTAAGATGAAGTTACTGGTGTCGTGAGTGGAAGTCCCTTTGAGTCGGAATTCATTCGATTGTAATATATGAAGTCAACCTTATTAGAATGTAAGTGTTTATAGGCCTAAAATGTTGCTGTTTGAAACGAAACCTCTCGGGGTGGAACGTTGCAAATCTTAACACGGGTTTATTATTATTTTCAATACAGCGTGATTGTGAGTTTTGTGGGGTCACTTTTAACTTCAGAAATAGATATTATTAGTAAAGTAAAAAGTAAAGTAAACAAGGAATTTCACCTTGGATTTTCATCCGACTACCCGGAGGTGTCGCGGACGTCGCCAGCCGTCCTCCAGAGAGGATCGGAAATATTTTGATAGTCTGACGATTTCGCTCGTGGCTTCCCATTGCCTCACGCCCCTGGGTTGGGAGCGATTTGGATTCACGTGATATCGAGATCAGAGGTGAACTGTCTAACGACAGGACAGGTATACAACACTTGATAGGATTTTGGCCCTAATCATTGGTGCCTGCCGGATTCGAACCGAACTAATCAGTACTTCCACTGAAAGTAAACAGCCAAAGAACTGATGCATCAGCTCGCTCGGACAACCTGTCCCCCCAAATAGAAATTATTATATTGGGTTGAATTTTTAAGAATCTGAAATCTAACCCAGTCGATTATGAGTCAAAAAATTACTAGAAAGGGTGCCCCACAAGAAAAACACTGCATTTTTAGAAGAAACATTATCGATTTCCACGAAATCAAAGAGTTACACTTATATCGATCCCAACGGTTACGTCATCATCAGTAACACAAGAATGACACACCTCACATGGCCGTAAAACTCCAAAAACCACATTTTTGAGACGTTTTTGGCAGTTTTAGGCACGATAATGAACATTTTTTGGCCCATGCATCTATGCGTGTGATACGAGTCCCGTACGGCGTTGCATATTTACGGGCATCGTAGATCTAGAATCTACGCACTCTGAATCGTAAAGTGACGTTTGACGGAAATAATAAAAAATGTTGCCTTACGACTGCTATGGCTTATTATGGAAAATAATGAACAACAATTACGAACAGCAGTGACTGGCTTCGGAAACTAGCTCATGAGGTCATTCTGCTTGAACAGAGCTTTTTGTATATGTATTAGGAACATTGGATTGACAGATCTTTCTATCCGAACTCACAATGCTTGAGATCGAATTGCAATCAACGACCTCGCTTATTGATTGCTATTCAAGGGGAAAGTACGTCGCATGTTTTATAATTTTGGCGGTTTAAATAGACGGAGTACTTCCTGACAAAACCGGGAGTCCGAGTGCGAGGCTTCACACGTCTCTCTGAAATGCATTACCGTTGTAAAAACATCCGGCGCAAGGGATACGTTACTTTCCAAGGAACCTGTCGCTGGAATTGAAATCGTGACTCTCTGTCGGCGGCCGGTTCGATTTCTTGAATCGGTTCGCGGCAAAAAGCGGAAGCCGGGATGACAAGCGGGCAGATAAGGTGACTATCTGCACTCGTATTCCTACAACCGATGTCGAGCGGTCCCATAAATCACACTATTATCTGCGACCGTATTGGGAATATTGTATAACGACTGTACTGAATTGGGCCGAATCCGTAGATCATACTTCTTACCGCCCACTTCCCACGGACCGCATTAGTAAGCCTGTCAGCTTCAATAATACAGTTCCACACAAACCGTATGCCTTGAAGGTAGACACCTCAGAATTAACAATGAAGAAAGAATGGGCCAATTAATATTAGCACATTCATTGACTCCAAAAAGTAAGGTTCGTATTTTCATTCATGCCGTTTGAATACCGTGTTTGAATGTGACATTGTGGAAACATTTCAACTCGTCGGAATACCGTAGAGCTATTATCACTGGAACTTGCACCGTTGAACCCACGATAAGGTCTGATATTGACTCACTGAACTTATTTCATTCACCTTGTACGGTTAACTGATAGCGACAATTACGATAATGCTGATTTTAACCTCTTAGCCAACCAACTCCGTTGTGTTGTATAGCTTGTTTATTTATTCATTTAAATGACGTGCACGTTATACAGAAAACGGTTCAGTTTATTGTTTCTTCAAAATATTTTCCATGGAAATCTAATTTGAGGTATTTTGAATTCCTGAATGGTAACTTTCTTACACTTCCTTAAACTAACACTGGCCTGCTGAAATATAAAATCCACTCTTATGCAAAAAAAATTAGGCATTATTCAAATATGGATGAGTTCACAAAAACCATCGTTGATAGTTTCTGTGCATACAAAATGCCCACACTTTTATACGCAACTATATTTTTTTTGTTACTGAATTTCGTTCCCATGCACTTGTTAAATGACTACCATTCCCAGTACCATTAAATGTTCCAAGTACCATTCTCAGAAAGCTTGTTTTATTGAAGTTTAAATGAATTCTGCTTCTGCACGACATTAACAAAATTTTAAAATAACCTTGACAGCGTAATATTTGGTAAAAGTCTCGCTTCTGAAAGCAGATTCATTGGTGTACGTCTCAATTATGTTTTTCGAATTTCAAAATTCGAGGCCTCAAAGTATTATTTATGTGATTCCCTCTGAGATCGAGTTGGCATAACGCGAATGAAGTCTTATAGAGAATCGATCAGAGTAGAATAACCACCAAAAGGAGGTTTGATGGTTTGATGTCGGTAACATCAACTAGACGGAAGGTAGGAAAAGATCAACAATGAACTGACTTACGTTCCAAATCTTGTATTTAGACGTTATGGAGCTAACATTTCGATTAGATTTCAGGTTTGAAGTTGTATTAGTACGTTTATAATCTTCTTAGTACACAATCTCTGGGAAAGGGCCATATATAAATATATAATATTAATTAAAAATTAATTTCGTGTTTGTTAACAAAAAAGAACGTTGTAATTTACCACCTAAATTAGAGGTATTATTTTCATTTAACGCTGTTCGATTTTCTAAGAGCTTCAAGGAAATTACATCTCATTCCAAATAACAAACATCCCCATCAAAATTGGCATTATTCATTATTAACTTGATAGTTTTATTCACATTGATATTTAGTATTGGAAGCTTGAAAAATCGTGGCTTATTTAAGATATAAATGTGTATTGAACATTTTGGCGATGGGAAAAATGGGTGAGTTATTGAATATATAATTACCTACAACCAATGTATGTGACCTAGGTCCTCCCTCACCTAGTTGTTTTTCCTATTGGTCCACATTTTATGCACCTGATGAGGTCGATGCAGGCGAAACTGGTTGTATAAAATAGAGGAAATTCTTCACGAAATCGGAAGAACCCAAATTCGCAACCACCCTCAATTATTGCTTGGTACACCTTGAGATTGCCAATCCTATAGGTGTTAATAAACATTAATTATCTAGTGTGGAAATGTATCATCATGCATCAATGCATTACGGGACCTTTAAACTCGACCATCCCTGCCACCAGTTGAATACGGTTTTGCGCAGACTGCAACCTAAGGAAGAACCGAGTTCAACCCCCTTCTCACTGAAACCAGAGCGCATGATAGAATTGACGAGGTTTCCGAGTATTTGGACATATCAATCGATATCAGGAAAAATCATTGGACAATCATGAAAGGGGGTTGAATGTTGATGAATGGAAGAGACATGATGCAGAATATGGAGAAGGTATTCGGAAGGTACAGGTTGCCCAGAGCGCAGAATCCTTAGGAACGCTTCTACTGGTGGAAATTGTACTGACCCACCCGCGACGGTAACGATTCTCCCTTTTAAGGTAAGCTTCGATTTTGATTCTTTCCACCGCAAAGAGGACGTAATACTTAGCAGAAGCAGAGAAAAATGATAATTTAATGAGTATTTTCGTATGCAAAAAGTGATAATGTTGAGCATTTGACACTTGGCCTATATATCGACGTTGGCACATCGTTCAGGGGCTATTGCCAAAATACGCGTTCGAAAAGGCCGACTCGATAAAACGAATTTATTCGGGGTTTATCAGGAGCGTTATCAACTATTCGCGCAATGTGACAGAAGGTGACTTTAAAGCGAAGATTCGGTGATAAAGCTCATACACCAAATAGTGATGGACGACACAGTTATCTAGAGAGCCAAGTTCACGTCGTGCCAATCAATACTCGATTACATGTATAACCCGAGGGCAATTGATTATTCATTTGTTTTGATAGGGGTACGCGGAGTGGGGTGTGTTTGTTATTTACACAATTTAACATGAACAAGTTGTATAATGATTAAAAAGAAGGGATTATCTGTATTTCAGAATCAATTTGTAGTGATTTTGTTTGGTGGAGGTTATGGGTTTTTCGAAGAGGTAGAAAAGTTGGATGGGCAGTGTGGAAGAAAATGGGATAAGAGGGAAAATAGGGGAGGGAAGTGGAGTCGCTTTTCCGACAAGAGGAAGTTTTTCCGGCCACTCTCCTCCCCTTTTCATCCGTACAGGGGAGAATTGAGGCCGTTAAGGATGGATTTGGGGATGTTTAGGACGAACGGAGGCATTTGAGGAGGCGGGTGTAACGTTACAAAGCGGTACAGGGAGGTGAAAGATCCCAGGGGATGCCCCAAAACTGAAGATCGCCGGATATAAATAGAGCGGCGGATCTCGGGGGCAGAAGTTCGGCGCCGGTAAGAATAGAATAGACGGAGGGAATTCTCGAAATTTCGGCCGTACGGGGGTTTCGTTTTAATTCTGCGACTCTCTCCTATAAACAAAAAAAACACCTAATATTGTGGATATAAATTTTTTTTTGGACTCACTTGCCAAGCTCCTCCTTGAGGTCATAGTTGTCGCTGAACCGTGTGCAGGTGGCGACGGCTGCCATGGTTTCTGCCTGATAGAAGGACTCGCTGTGATACGAGATAGGTCCGCCGGGCGGCGCAGAATCCAATCAATAAAGAGCTGCCGAGAGCTAAGCGCACTCTCCGCACACAACAACACGGTCACTTCACTCCCCAGCCACTGCCGTCGAGGTCCTGCCACTCTCGCTTCGGAGTCGCGGGACGTTACGTCACCCGGTTCTATAAACAGCTGGGGGCCTCCTCCCCCCCTTTTCGACTCAGCGGGGCCCGACCGCCGAATATTCGTTCGTTTTTTCGATCGTACCTATCATTGGGTCACGAGTGGATGCGAGTTCATGAGACCGCGAGTTCAACACACACCGGAAACTGATGAGATCGAATTTTCACTGTCACCGCGGGCTGTTTGGGAGATAATTAAACTTTCATATAACCACGCGCTGTCAATTTCTCCGTAACCTTGTTTCCAAATAACAAGTCGCCAACAAATGAGACAACTGTTCATATTTAATGACAAATGCAGGGCCATATTACAACATTTTGCTACAAAAACGTTACAAATTCATACATATTAATTTATCATGTATTCTACCCTGTCGGAGATCTTCATATTCATGAACATGTGCGTGTTTTTGTCGTTGGCGAATAGTAGAAATTCATAAACCAGATTGGGATACTTTTTTGGAATACTTTTGTGTAATAATTTAAAATTACTACTTCAATAGAAAAAAACGCTGCAAATTCTTTCACTGGGGTTTACTTTTTTGTATGTTATCCAACTTTTGTATCTTATCCACTCAAAGATTGATAAGACAATGTTGATACAAGAGAGAAGAAAGGCTATCTTTCACAAAAACTTCCGGATTATAGTTTTGGGTTTATTGTTTATTTTAATAAATACGTTGTTCTGTCGTTTTTTCCAAAACTATCGGAGGATCACAAAATTTGTATAAAAACATTTTGCTAAGTAATCCATACATTTCTGGGACGTACGAAGGCCCGGGTTTCAAATGATCACACTTGGAAACATAATTGTAAAAAAATACTGAGTATTTTTAATTGCCCCAATTCTTAATTGAATAAAAAACGCTGCAAATTCTTTCACTGAGGTTTATTATTCAATTGACTTGCGTTCATGATTTGAATTTTTACTAAGCTTTGGAGTGTGCGTGTTTCACAGGTGATAGATTGAATTTCAGGAGGCACACAAATACAGATTTACGTGCTCTATGCATATCACCTGAAATTCAATAATCGCTCTATCACCTGTGAAACACACACTCCAAAGCTTAGTAGAAATTCAAATCACGAACCCAAGCCAACTGAATAATAAACCCCAGTGTAAGAATTTGCAGCGTTTCATGCATATCAGAATGCTTCAACCCATGTACCGGCTACGAAGCCTTATAGGAGTTCACTCCAGTATCCACATTACTAGATCACTACATCACTGCGTCACTAGGTTACCTACTGATATCAAAACAAAAACAATAATAAACCAAAATAACGCGAATTTTGGCACTATAAATCGGGCCATACATCGGGAATGGTTTGACCTACGGACCTGGGGAGGGGCTCATTCGAATCCTCATGGAGAGTTATTCAAAAAGAGTGCTAATTTAGGCCGCTTCGACTATTTTTCAGGTTTTTGGGGATTTTACATAACTTCGACAACCCTTAAAGGGGACTTTAAATTAGGTGAGAGAGCTGGCTCAAGAATTGGGGCGTTGTTGGATCAACATGGATTTTTCCTGAAAATTTCAGATCTTTTGTTTCAGCCGTTTGGGAGAAATCTTGCGTACGGCGCACGACGTACGGCGGACCGACGGAAAATTTTTTATTGCAGATTCGGATTCTTCACCCTTTGAAACGTAAACCATGAAATTTTCAGGAGGGGAGTTTAGATTTTTTTTTTTTTTTTTCAAGAGCGATTACGATGGTTTATTATTGAATAATAAACCAATAGCAGGAAAGTTGGTTCAACATTTTAATAGATATGAGGAACGCTTAAAAGAATCGGTCTCTACTGACATTCTACTGACAGCGTGCATCAACGCCTTCAAAAGAAAGCAGTAAAGAAGTTTACTGCTGGCCTGACGCGCCATTTCTGAAGTGATATGAGATCGTTTTTCCTTGACTGAAAATTTTATTGAGACAGAGAAGCTAGAATTTGAGAAAACTGTATTTGTGTGCCTCCTGAAATTCAATCTATCACCTGTGAAACACGCACACTCCAAAGCTTAGTAAAAATTCAAATCATGAACGCAAGTCAATTGAATAATAAACCTCAGTGAAAGAATTTGCAGCGTTTTTTATTCAATTAAGAATTGGGGCAATTAAAAATACTCAGTATTTTTTTACAATTATGTTTCTAAGTGTGATCATTTGAAACCCGGGCCTTCGTACGTCCCAGAAATGTATGGATTACTTAGCAAAATGTTTTTATACAAATTTTGTGATCGTCCGATAGTTTTGGAAAAAACGACAGAACAACGTATTTATTAAAATAAACAATAAACCCAAAACTATAATCCGGAAGTTTTTGTGAAAGATAGCCTTTCTTCTCTCTTGTATCAACATTGTCTTATCAATCTTTGAGTGGATAAGATACAAAAGTTTTCAACAATTCCGGTTCGATTTGCTAAATATATTATTTCTACTCGAGATAAGAGATGCCAATAATCAGTTATTTCCGACGTTTGAAGAGATTACGGGCCGTCCGTCTACTGCGATCTTGACCCTGGGAGTCAAGGTCTTTCATCCTACCTTCATACCTTGCTAATCTAAAATCAACACTAGCAGAGAGAGCCTTTTCTGCATTCGTTCGTGGTATCCAATTCGCTTTATGCAACGAAAAACATAAGAAACAAAGAGTAGTGGAGAGTCTAAACCTGAAAAATTGATAATTAGAAAGTACATTACACTTTTGGCTCACCTTCATCAATAATGAACCCCACCTCGACCTCACAAAATTGCTAGTTAACGTTTCACAATAGGTTTATTTTGAAAATCGAAGACAAAACAATCCGTTAGTACGCTGTCTACAGTTTTTTCCAAAACCACAGTTCCATAGTTCACGAATTTTGGCTCAAAAATCAGATATTGGCGGGGATATGCGGTTAAGGTTGGTGCAATCCAATCAATCCTAAAGGGTAAAATTTAATTATTGGAAAAAAATGTCTTCAACTCTCCAAGGCTTTGGAATATATAGTACCTAGTGTGTTCTGTGCTTTATGTATCGGTTCTAATATTATGAAGAGGAAAGATTTGAATTTTCATTCGTTTATTTAATTGTTACGATTTCCTTAAAAAAAACTATTTTAATGAAATTCAAGTACAACGTTCGGCGTGATCTACAATTATCAAATGTACTATCATTGTTGAATTTTTTTGTGTAATACTCTGTGAAGAAATATAAATTTAAGAATTTTAGCAACTTCTTTGTCATTGTTTGTGATTTATTTCGGTACAATTGTTGAAATTTGACCAATTTAATCTACTCGAACAGTCTTGTCTAACGAAGTTAGAACTTATTTCGGAATAATTGATCTTGTTGTGAAAGAACGAAGTTTTTATCTCAATTCTATCGGGAGTTATCGCCTGGAATGACAAATGCATGTACAAGCTGTCCCAGGAGTTATGCACAATCCGACTAGTACGTCTTCAACAACTCATTTCCGACCAAAAATGCCTCATAGCAATTTTTTGCCAGAAGCCTCGTTTTCGAGCTATTTGCGATTTAAGATTGTTTTCGTGTTTTCGATCTAATGTCATTAAAACTGTCATAACTCCCTCAATTGTTGGGATAGCTCAAATTTGATGACACCTTTGGAAAGAGCATTGAATTTTCTATCTATTTGATGTCAAAAACGTTTTTAAAATTGCATTGAAGATGTGCGATTGCTGCGCGAAATGGTAGTTTTGTCAAAATCTTAAAATCGCCTGTTTTTCATCTCGCCTAGAAACCCCATGAATGCTTGACGCAGAACTGTGCAGGCCTAGTAAAACGTGCGCCAAAATGTCAGCTTTCCAACGGTGTAGTCGTTTTGGTTTTTAAAAACATTTTTAATTAAGGAAATAGTGTTTAACTGCAGAAAAACCTGCGTTTTCTGTTGAAATTGAGGTTTTTCCAAAAGTCTCGAAGATGAATGCAACTCCTCGCAGTCGGAAATGAGTTGTAGAACACTTAGGAGTCGGATTGTGCATTAGTCTTGGGACACCCTGTATCACTAAAAAAGACCTAGTGTTTGAAAATTGGGAAAGCTACCGAGGAGGCATTCTCTTGGTCAGGGGCGAGGATATGCAATGACCCGCACGACCGCTCGGTCTTGAAGGAGGGGTTGCTTTGTGCGCCGTGTATTATCAACCCCAATCAGATTTGTCAGTAGCATAGGGTGTTGCAATGTTGATAATTTGTTGTTTCTGACCAAATTCAGTTTTAGTAAAATGTTTATTGACTCGAACATGTTATCCAGCTGTTGGACAATGGTAAGGTATTGGTGTTTCAATCGAGTTCATACAAAGAGTTAGAGTTTAAACAAGATTGTTAAGATTTAAATTAAAAAATGATTATTTAAAAATGAAAAATGAAAATGAATTTAATGAATGAAAACGTTCGTTTGTGATCAGCGTCTACGGCATTTCCAAGCTGTCAAGCCAAATTCATCATAATCGAAGATACTAGAGACAGCTATTGTTTGTGTTCATTTACGGTTGATTGCGACGATTTGCTTTCAGTTGAGTTGCTATACCACAAGTGAGTATGTTGACATGATTTTTGTGTACGATTTTGCCAATGGTAATGCTTCTGAAGCAGCAAGAGAGTCACACTCCTCCTGTGTACAACTCGCACCCTAGCGAACACGTCGGATAGTATGATGAAAAAATATTGGTAGATAATATTGCTTATGTCACTGATCCTTCTTTATCTAGTAAACTATCTGTTTTTTATCTACTAATTGTTTTTTGTCACTAATGTTTTGGTTACTACTACCAGCTATATTCAATAGCTATAGCCCACCATGATGAATGGGAATATTCAATAGGGAAAACCTCGCTGAAGGAAACGCAGAGAGAAAAGAGACGAAATGGAAGAGTTGATGATACGGAAGCCTGGTTTGAAAAAGCTCCATAGTGTCAGCAAAAAGATGAATGCAACTCATCGCAATCAATCGTAAATTAACACAAACAACAGCCGTCTCTCGGCTCTTCGATTATCCTGATTTTTACCGGGCAGCTTAGAAATGCCGTAGATAGTGTTCACAAACGAACGGGTTTATGCATCCGACAAAACTAACTTAAATCGTCACTTGAAAGTTCTGGCGTTTTCACCATTCGATTCAGCGAGAAAAGTTACGTATATCCCTCCACCAACCTTTTTTCGTCGAGAATTTTGGAAAACCTCAATTTTAACAGAAAACACTCGTTTTTCTACAGTTAAACACTATTTCCTTAACTAAAAATATTTTTAAAAACCAAAACGACCACACCGTTGGAAAGCGGACATTTTGGCGCACGTTTTACCAGGCCTTCACAGTTCTGCGTCAAGCATTCATGGGGTTTCTAGGCGATGAGATGAAAAACAGGCGATTTTAAGATTTTGACAATACTACCATTTGCAGCAATTGCACATCTTCAATGCAATTTTAAAACCATTTTTGACATCAAATAGATAGAAAATTCAACGCTCTTTCCAACGGTGTCATCGAATTTGAGCTATCCCCACAATTGAGGGAGTTATGACAGTTTTAATGACATTAGATCGAAAACACGAAAAAAATCTTGAATCGCGAATAGCTCGGAACGAGGCCTCTGGCAAAAAATTGCTATGAGGCATTTTTGGTCGGAAATGAGTTGTAGAACACGTAGGAGTCGGATTGTGCATAAATCCTGAGACACCCTGTATAAACGCGTTAAAATCCAGGTATCATTTTTGAATGTTCCAAAACGGCTTTCGACGTAGACATTTTTCAAAAGTTTTTATTCCAAGATTTTCGGAGACATTGCAATTGCTTCATTTTCCATGAAAAATTGCTAACAAAATAAAAATTTGCTGACTCAATAAACACAAGATCATGAAGACGGCAACACGTACATACCTCCAAAACTTTTGAATAATGGAGTAAGTACCACTGGCCGAAGCATGAATTTTCGAAATCGTTTACCCTTAGAAAGGGACCTTCAACCGAATAAAAGGTGGCATGGAATTAGCCTTGGACTATTCCTATGGATAGGAACGCGGGAGTGTCTTAACGGACCACCAAGGGGTGTGGCAATATAACATCTCCCAACAATATAAAGGGGCCTGTGGAAAGACTACAAGGGAAGTAGGCACTTTAGAGTCTACCAAGAGTAAGAAGGCGACTGAGCAAAGACTATGAGGGGGCTGGGCAGTTTTATGCTCAGCTGACTTTATGCCCTTCAAAGACCATTAAGAAATGTGGGGGTATAAATTCACGCAAATAAGTATGGGACTGGACAAAGACACTACCTAAGGAGATGCAAAGGCTGGAAGGTGTCATTCGACCGGATTTTTGCGGAATAATGACCGAAATTTGTTTATTTCGCCTGAAAAATCACCATTTGTGCCGACTTTAAACTCTCGGATTAAGACAATTTTTCCCTTGATCACTCAAGAAGGTTTCAATCTCCTATTTTTACATTTTTCAACCAGAAATTGAAAATTAATCCCGGTTAAAATTTGAAAACAGGCGCCTAAAATAAATAAAAACGCTGCAAATTCTTTCAGTGGTGTGCGTGTTTCACAGGTGATAGAGCGATTATTGAATTTCAGGTGATATGCATAGAGCACGTAAATCTGTTCTCAACCAAAATACCTATTTGGATTGATCAGTTGATCATGTTCGTGTACCTCCTGAAATTCAATAATCGCTCTATCACTAGTGACACTCGCCCACTCCAAAGCTTAGTAGAAATTCAAATCATGAAGGCAAGCCAATTGAATAATAAACCCCAGCGAAAGAATTTGCAACGTTTTTTTCAATGTTTATCAGAATGCTTCAACCCGTGTATCGGCTGCAAAGCCTTCTAGGAGTTCACTCCAGTATCCACATTACTGCATCACTACGTCACTAGGTTACTGATATCAACACAAAAACAATAATAAACCAAAATAACGCGAATGTTGGCACCGTAAATCGGGCCATAGATCGAGAATGGTTTGACCTACGGACCTGGGGAAGGGCTCATTCGATTCCTCGTGGAGTGTTCTTCAAAAAGAGTACAAATTTAGGCCGCTTTGACTTTTTTTGAGGTTTTTAGTTATTTTACAAAACTTTGACAACCCCTAATGGGCACTTTAAATTAAGTGAGAGTGCTGGCTCAAGAATTGGGGCGTTGTTGGATCAACATGGATTTTTCCTGAAAATTTCAGCTTTTTTGCTTCAGCCGTTTGGGAGAAATCGTACGGCGGACGGACGGACAAATTTTTATTCCAGATTCGGATTCTACACCCTTTGAAACGAATATTGAATAATAAACCAAAATCGGTTGAGGGATCAAATTGTCATAAAAGTTTGCGCATAGAATCTGAATCTGGAATAAAATATTGCTGTTCCCATTTAAAATAAGCAAGTTAGTGTCAATTGCGCAACAATTTTTTTGTTTACTCTAATTTGGACGATTTTAGAGGGGGGGAATGACCCGTGGGACACACTGTATAATTTTTTTCTATAATTAGGAAAAACAAAGAAAAATGTTATTGACATTTTGAATAATGTCTTGATCACAAGTTGAAGAACAAAAAAAAAAATGTCATAAAATATAACTCGATAAAATTTATTAAAAAACTTCGTTCTTCCGCCAAAAAATTAATCATTTTAAAATAAAGGATGTGTTGTACCAAAAACAAAATAATTAAAAAAATTACAAAGGAACTGGTTAAATTCTTAAATTTATATTTTTTCACAGAAGATTATTTTTTAAAATTCAACAATGAAATAGGTCATTTGCTAAATGTAGCTCAAATTTATGATAAAAATTGTACTTCAATTCCAATAAAATATGCCAAAAATATGTAAGAAAAACGCTATTTAGGACAAAATTATTCGTAATTACACTGGTAGTTACAAAAATTCTTTGCAAACAATGCGCTCAAATGTCGGCCCAGTTTAACGTAGGTAAACTTAGTACGGTAATTTTGAAAATTCTCGCATTCGATCATTCTGCATGACTGGAACGTTTTATTCCTTGCAGTTCTATTTTTTTAATTTATTTATTTATTATTATTTTTTATTTTTTCCCAAGAAAACCATTTCTTATGTCCACTTTGAAGTCCCTCACCCTGTTGTTTCGGAGTAGCTGTTACCATTTCTATCAGTTGTCGAATTCGGGATAGAGGAGCGGGTATCACGTAGTCAAATTCACATAGAGTACTACGGCAGAGCTGTCTTAGTACTGCTGTACTTAATTAATACTTCAATAGTGCTGCACTGTGAGCAGCTGTCAGCAATCACCATCCATCGTTGTGAGAGATAGGAATATCCATAATCACATCAAACAGGTGTTTTAAAGTGAGCGTTTAACTCGACCAGAGGTCGTGATTAAATGCCTCCCCGCTCTCGGTTGAGTTTGGAACTGTCACGAATTATAGACAATTATGAAATTCTGAACAGGTAGATTGGGTTCAAGAGGATGGATTGTTCAACCGAGTCACTTAAGTGAACCCAACGTAATAAGATAGCGACCTGCAAGACCACGTTTCCCTGGCTAATCCGGCCCTTATTTCCTCTTCCAGCTAATGACATGTCTACCATGTCCGATCCATCGTCGGGCGTCGGCGTCGGGCCCACCCGCGCCGTAATTGGTTTGTTAAGCCTGCGAGTTTGGTGGTGAATACGCTGGGATCGTTAAGAGCTCTCGTTAAGCCGATGGGTTTTTGAAGGCCTGAGAGAACGAGGTTTTGGGAGGTTGCGGTCGGGAGCTGGGTAGGCAGAGCCCGCAATGTCGGAGTGTGTTGAGGGTTGTAGTTCCCACGACCTGACGATACTCAAAGTTGTTAACTACCTAGTTGAGTCTTAGTTTTGGTTTGGATAGTATTTTATGGGTGATTCCTAAACTAGAAACGATTTCGATCAGAAACATTTTTTAGAAAGTTGTCAACATTTCTGGAATTTTTTATATGGATTTTAGTCATGCCCCCTAAGGCAAAAAGCGCAATGGCAGCTCATGAACCCCTTTTAAAAGTCAAAAATTAGAATTTGAAATTCGCGTCCATGACAATGTGAATTAGAGCACACGACAATGTTAATGTCCATTACGCTGTCGATAAATTTCATTTCGTTGCAGTAATATTTTTTTATTGGGTTGGTATTTAAAAGGAAAAAATGGCATTGTATTTAGAAAATTTTTAAATAGAAGATTTTAAACCACTTGATTAATGTGAAAACGTTTTTTAACAAGAATCGAAACATGAAAACTGAAAACTTCTCTGCTTACCCTGTAAATCCATGAGTTGCGCAGTCACTGAACAAGTAGGTGGATTCCCAAGTAGTGGTGCACTATAATAAGCTTGGTAAAAGAAGAAGGTTATTATTATTATTGAAGGTAATTACTTCATTTTAAAATTGTTGTGGTACTTTGACAATGTTAGAACTAAAAGCCACGACAATGTTATTTTCAAATTCAAGATCACATTGTGACACAAGTACTCATGTCTCAGGGTTACTCCAATGCTCATTAATTACGTACAGCCTTTAACGAAGTTTTAAAAACATGCATATGATGGAATCTTGATCATTAAAATGATAGAACTAGATACAACCACGACAATGTCAACAATAAACCTACGCACCTGAAATATCATCTCCGAGAGGATCAGTTAGTCAATGAGTGGCCGTTGGGACGTGATGCGTTTACGGGCGGAATTGGCTGGGATGCCACCCTTCGTGACGAACATCAATGTCAAAAATTTTCCGAATCCTCTTTCCGCTGCTTGGGGATTTTCACCCAGGACATTGTAAAGAAAATTTACAGCTTACAGTTACAGTTAGACAGCTTTTCGTTGATCATAATTGTTGACATGATTTTACAGGGGCATTGCTAAGCCTATTTTCAAGGCGTAAGATCTTCAACTTGAATGAAGAAAAACTATTGCGTTCAGAGAAAATTTATAGGTGCATGAAAATCAACCGCTGAGTCGAGTATTTAACTTTCAGACCAACCACGACAATGTGAACAGTTAGGTAAATTACCTATTTACGGTTCGTTAAAAACCAAATGGACTTACTATTGAAGTACCCATCAAAACCTGTAATTAGGGGAAAAAATCAAGTGCGTAAGCCTAACGAGTGAAATTTCACAGGTGGTAGACTCTAAATTGCCCCTAGTTTAGGTAACACCATATACATAATACACTTTGAATCGGTGGAATATGTATACACCTGTGTACTTAAAAATCCCCA
Source organism: Creontiades dilutus (assembly GCA_031894815.1). Classification (NCBI taxonomy): domain Eukaryota; kingdom Metazoa; phylum Arthropoda; class Insecta; order Hemiptera; family Miridae; genus Creontiades; species Creontiades dilutus. The sequence continues at coordinate 374,560 of JAVIWC010004520.1, forward strand.
AAATATCACATACTATGAGGTAGCATTTGCAGTGTGAGCTGTTCGGCACACTGGCAAGATGTAGGCAACTTCGAAAGAGCCATGCCATTGCCATATCCAAAGTTGACGCTAAAAGGCCCTACCAAATAATGGTCAGCATGATCTTGCACATAGAAAATTATTGCTCAACAACTGCCCTGGCTAATGAAGCTCTTTCGACCTCCTGAATCGAACTCCATCCAACGATTAAACCCAATCAAATCAACGTAAATTGTTGCACATGGCAACTTTGTTTTCATCAGCCGTATTTCAATCGTTGCGAAATCACGAAAATCTCTTGGGTTCTGTTCAACGTATCTAACTCGACGTTTCAAACTCATAGGTTATCTTGTTGGACATACTTTTGCATAATGTACAGTTTTTTTGCACATGTGACGCAGTCGATTGAACCATACACTCCTTGTAATTTCCGATGCACGAATCGAATGCAGTTATTTTTGGGTATGAGCCTTTTATCGACTCTAGGAAATGATTGTCCATTTGACACTAGCTTACCATTAGCAGTGCCAGATCCAACGGTGTTTCTACTTTCTCCATTCCCGACTTATCGTTAATAATATCCCATCCTTCCGTATCTGTATTTCAAACTCGGTAAATATTAAACCAGCACTAAATCTATCTCTTAAGCGTTTATCAAGATTTTCCTTCATACCTTCAATATCGAGAAAGAGCTTTGGACCTATTCAAGAACTAAATAAAAGATTTCCCATCTTTCTTTGCAGCTTTTTCAAATTCAAACCTAGAAGCGAATGTAATTCCCATTGGCTTGAAAAGCCCACTGTCTATCTTTTTAGATCTTGGTAGCTGCATTGATCCCAAGTAAAAGGGTGCGTTTCATCAGTTAGTGCTTAAAGATGTTCCGGGCCAATGCTTTCAAATGACAATCCTCGTCGTGATGCTTAATATCCTTCGGCATTACCATCTAACCCTTTCACTCTACAGGTAAGTTCAAAAAGTCCAAGACAATCTTTCCATAATATACCAGTAATCCAGTCTTTGGACGAAAATTCTGCAGTTCAGATAGACAACATGAGTTCCACAGTTGCTTCGACGTCTTGAAACTCAACTTGTTCTTAGAACGTGGCCCTGTTGGAAGGATTTGTCAGTAGAGGAACGCCGTATAGGATTGGTCCAGGGGGGTTGGTGACAACCTAAACAAGAGAAATAAAAACATCGTACAAATTAATTTCAAACAATTCTAGAACTGAATCCGTTTAAGAAACAATAGCTGCATTTATTTGTGTGTTTTTAGCGAATTTCGTCGACGTTAGGCAGCCTGCAATTCTCAACAAATTCTTAACATTCTTTTTGTTCGATATGGTGCTACAAACTTCGGAAATTTCGAATTTCACGATTGAAGAGAGGAATTTGAGAGAATAATCTCAGGAAAAAGTGGTTTTTCGCGACAAATTTTATCGACTCTGCCCAGGTTACATTTTGTTGTGAGTTTTTTAGGCTTGTAAACGAAATTACAGTTTTCCGAGTGCTCAGGACCAAATTTAGGGAGTTTTTAAAACATTTGCTTTTTCCTCTAGACGAATCTGACGCACCCAGCAGTGGATAAATCTAGGGACGTTTTGTTTTTTGTTCATCTTTATGTCGAGACGGTTCTGACGTTTGGTTAAAGGGGTGGAAAGCTTTACGCCTAGACGTATCTAACGTACTCGCTTTCGGTAGGGCCTGAAAAGTCTTTTTCCGAGACGGATCTGACGTACTAGCTTTTTTTAAATAGAGTGGGTTTTTCGTCTGGACGAATCTGACGTTCTTGCCCAAGGGTTAGTTGTAAGTATAAGAGTTTTGAGAGTGTTTGAGCGAAACCATAGCCAGTCTACACTGGAGCCTGCGAGAAAACGGTTACCACCCTTAGCTTAGTGCTCAGGGCTTGAATAGGGTTCACTTCCTCGTCCGCTGTCTCACCAGGAGCGGGCCTTCCTCGTTCAATGAACCTAAGCCCTGGGGTTTCGTGGCTGTTGGTTGATTTCATTCTGTGGTACGTAACACTAATGGTAATGATGCTAAGGTTTAGCTGGTAAGGCTTAAGTCATGGTAATGATGAAAATCGTTACACATTTCTCAACATAAAACTAATAACTTACTAAGAGTCTCAAGTGTTTGTAGTTATGTTTTCAAGCGAATGTAAAAACCGGACATAGGGACGTACTCTAGTGCATACATCACTCATCAAAATGTTTTTCTCCTGCCCTTCTCCGTTGCGAATGTGGTACCGGCGTGAGCATAGTAAGTACTCGTGAATATAACGGTAAATAAATTAATGAGTGGTAATAGTAGTAATTCCTACACTTGCCGTGTGTCTGTTCGAAAATCAAAAAAGTCTATAGTTCAGTTTATTTAGAAGAGTTTGATTCTCAAATGAAATGGAACCACCACATTCAAAGTTTGTGTCGAAAGCTAAGAAAACGTGTCCATACCCTGTGTAGAATCAAATTTCTGTCAGAAAAACTAAAGATCAATATTTATCAGGTTTGATTCAATCGCTATTTGAGTCAATTTCACAGTATGCCATTGTAATATGGGGAAGCACTATCAAATACTTTATAGATAACATTTTTTAAGATCCAAAAAATGACACTAAGGACATTGTTCAATAAGCTCAGGCCCCATCCCACAGATACACTATTTCGTGATTTGAATTTTACAACTGTCCATCAATTGTCCACATTGAATATGCTCGAACTTATCCGTGAACGCAAAAGTGTATATTTTTCTGATGTGAGACAGCAGCAATCAAAATCATACAAACTGAAGTTGCCGAGAGTAGAAAAATGCATTTGCTCAAATGACGACATAATACAGAGGCATGCAAATAGTACACTTGTCAACTAAGTACATCATTCTGTGGAAGTGGAATCTAAATTTTTATAATTGATTTGGCGTAAGTATAGTGTAATAGGTACTCAATAAAAATTAGAAGTAAGAACCAACTTCGGGCTGGGTGTATGATTACACACAGTGTTACACTATCCAGCTCGGTAATCGGTTATTAGTCAATTGAAGAATAACTAATACTGTAAGACGTAAAATGGTGTAAATAAACTATCTGTTTATCCACGACTTCATCTAGAAGTACCAAGATGATCATAATAATTTCTTTTTATTCCCAATTATTACTGAATATTATTGAAAACCCCAAGTGATATTAAACTTTTGCGTAACCATTTCTCACAGTCCAAGGACTGCACTTGCACCTAATTCAATTAATCATTTTTATCATACAGATCAACGCACCGATATATAAATTATACGTAGAACATGAACTTAACCTTATGTTTAAATCATATAAACCACAAATCTGTCCAGGATTTTGAAAGAAATAGCTCTGCTTCCATGTATTCACTACTTATTGAAGTACCTAGACATTTGAAGAAAACTGATTGGTTTAATATTGATTCAAATTTATTGCACGACTGTATTTCACTGCCATGGAAATGTTGAGGAGATAAAAACTAAGTTGCGAGTTTTCACAATAGTTTCTTCGAAAGTAATCCACATACCACTCCGATAGAAGGTGTAGAGACTTTTCCGCTATTTCATCAGAAGCTCGAAAACCGCACGCTAACCACCTGTTTGCCAATCTTGCGAATTCCCGTTTTCTGAAAGATATTTTTATGCCTACACAGCAACCAAATAGGGACCAAAAAGGGATCAGACATTGTATGAAGGCGGGGGAAGCGCTGTCGATTAAGTGAAAGGAAAACCCGAGATGTAGAAACGAGGATACCAACTGACTCGAAGGATATATACATACCTTTTGAAGGAAACTGGTACTAGTGAAGAGTTTTCCTTAACGCGATTCAGTTCGCTTGAGCACGCATTGAGCTCTTCTCACAGCAAACTGGGGTCCTGTTGTTACTTGGTTTCCCCTCAGGAAGTTTTGCCTTCGAATCCGTCAAGGATGTTTGTGCTCCATATTGGGCCACTCTCAAATAGGAAATACGAAACTTTCTTGACTTATCTGGACGTCTTCATAACCTCCAAACCACCGGAGGTTTTTATAAAAGTTAATGGAATCGGGCCCCAAACGTCGTCCTGTGCCTAAACCCAAGGATTCTGTACGTTTTGATAATTATTTCCATCAAACAAGGAAAAATCGAACAAGATGATTAGTCGGCACTTTCATTCAATATTTGTTGATTTATTTAAGACGAAGTGGCTGGGCTAACATCTTAAACTTTGACATAAATCACGGTAGAGAAGTATTAGCTCCCTCTTTCATTTTCCCTTATTAGTACATTACAAGCAGTTATCAGAAAATGCCTTTCTCGAATGTCCGACGAGTTGGGGGTGTAATAACAGCATACAAAGAACGAGAAGGAACGTTTGACTCCAAAGACATTTGGCAGGTTGACCCATTCTCCCAGCTGTCACAACGTCAAACTATCACTTCAAAACAATTATAAAAGGATTGATTTGATTTTAGTTTTTTGTTACGATTTAACTCAGTAACTAGATCGAATGATGTGTAGGGAGCCTGTCCCCTGGGTTGGTCCTCTGGGCCCAGGTGGCGTGCCAAAGGGACTGCATCCCTCAAAGCTGCTGGAGGACTCGGATAAGCAAACCTCCAGGGCACAACTAATCATGAAAAACGGTAGACTTTGTCGGTCTTACGACCATTCTAGGATGAGGGTGCTCTGGACGGGGGATTGCTTAGCTGGCTAGGCTACCTGAAGGCCAGTGCTACCCAAAAGGGAGGAGGGAGCCCAAGCTTCAACCGGTGCAACGTCGCAAGGCACAGCACCACCGGCTTGCCCTCTGCCAGAGGTTGGATTCGCGGTGATAGTGAACTAGTGGTAGACTGCTGTCCCTCTTCCTCCACAATTTTTGTTGTGGGGTCTGAGGAAGAAGACGAAAGTCTGTTAACGCGGAGGTTCAACACAAAAGACAAACATTTTCCCATTACGTCAGCCTGGGCATGACCAGAGTGTGCAGGGAAGTAGCCAGGGGTGAAAAGTAACAGGGTTTGCAAAGGGGGTGCCGAATGTAGGGGTGGAGATCGGAGGCGCGGCTTTCAAGATCAAAAAGCTGCAGGCGTCGGAGGAGTTTCGTCACGACCCCGCATTACTATTCCACTCAGGTTTCCATCTCCCATTGTTTAGCTGGAGAAAGGGCTATGAAAAGGGACGGGCGGATAACGCCACGCTAAAGCTCTTTGCCGACCAAAGCGCTGCCCTGCAACTATGAAATAAATGGGACCCTAATAAATTTAGACCCTTTTCAACTGACCCGCGACGAATGCGAAAACTTCCCCTCTCCCCTTTTTACAGGGCTCGTGTTCTTTTATTATTATTAAATTTATTATTTCGAAGTCTTGTCAGTGTGAAGAACCTGAATGTTGACAGTGAATGACGGGATCAACTTAAGAGGTCTCGGTAAAACAGAAGCGCTTGGATGCCAAATGAAATGCCCCTTTTTTGGACGTCACTAAGCAGTACTTTTGGCCTTAGCCAACGTGGGTCTTTTTGGAAGATTAATAAAATTTGAAATTAAATTACACGACGATTGAACAAAAAGCGAGCATAGAATGTTGAAATGTAAAATATATACTTCAACGAATGGTATAAGAAAATATTCTATAAAATAAAGAACATTTAGGAGTTTTCTCTGTGGGTCCAATTTCTTGTCCACACCTGCTCCAATCTGGTCCCCATGGCAAGGCACACAGACTTAACAGGATTAACCCATTTCAATTTTCAAAGATCGATTATAAAGGTTCTTTATTAAATACAATAAATCAAAATGGAAGAATCAAGGCATCAGTCGGGATTGCAGCTGGAAGGGAAAGGTCTTCCAACAGGCATCCCTCTCCATAGAACTAAACTTGGAAGAATTTTCTGGCCAACTTCCGAATTTCAACTGGTCACTATTCCCAACAAGCGCAATTAAATGGGACTGGGGAGAAGGACTTCTCTGCCTGCCCACTTTAAGACCAACAAGCTAGGGTGGACGACGGACAGTTGGCACAGTGCCTGTGGTTAACCCTTTATCTGACAAATGCGAATGACGATCCCAATGAGGGGAGAATTATTTCATGGTGGAAAGATGGAGAGATGACCCTCGTAACTCACTCAGACAAGAAATTCTCCCAAGTGAATATATAGGAGAAGGTATGGAATCTTAACTTATTGTTTCAGGGACGTACATAATTAGTTGAGGAACAAATTATAAATCAATACGATTGAAGGCAAAATATAACTCCGAAGTATTATATACATTCTCGTAATTATGTGCAGTGCCGGGCTATAATTCATGTTAGCCAGGCGCACATGGAACCATTAATGGGATGGCCAGGTAGGGTTAAAAGGGGGCGTTTAATTTTGAAACTTGGTTTCTACTAATGACCGCGTTTTCACAGTCCATTCGGCCGAGCGAATCCCAGTGTGATCACCCGAAACGGTACACGGCTTAGGGATGGGCAAGTGCTCTCAGCCGAGGGAGAATGTAAAACCTGGTTCCATCTCCTTAGCTGGGGAGAGAACTTTGTGGCTAAAAATCACATTGGGATCTAATTGGGAGGAAATTCGAGAGGTCTCTGTCAATCTCAAAGGGGGATAACAAAAGGGAGAGGGAAAAACGTGAAGGTGGCCACAGGAACAAGATGCGATTTGGTAATAGAATCCAAGAACTACAAGCAAATCACAGCCGCAGGTTCAAGTTACCTGAATCCCTACATTTGTCACGGACATGTAGCCATGAAATAAACGAGTGTTTCTCTAAAACGAATTTGTTTTTTTCTAAAATGAATTTTTTCTAATATCAAACACACACTAAATTAAATTACATTAAAATGTATTTTCTTATATCATGTTCTCGCGTTATGTTAACTCCCCTCATGGGGTTAGTTGAGATACTTGGAAGCCTCGGGAGATCAGCTGTGCGTCACTCTCAGGATCAATTTTAATGAATGACATTAATAAGCGATCTTTTAGCCAAGCTGTTGTACTTCCAGCACCATTAATCAGAATCTCTCCAAGTACTGTCAACAAAATTGAAAAATTCGAAAACCAAAAACTGTGCCAACACATCCCAGTCTCCCCTACAAATAAACATTGCCATTTTTCACGGATCCGATCTTAGAATGGTCTGAAACGGTTGCACGTATTCAGTGATTTTCTTTCTCAAGAATAGGATTGTCCCACACCCTTCTGGATCGTTCCTTTACGGGCGAAATGTTGCTTCAATGGGACGTCCTAGGAACTGCAGCTAGAATTATAATTGGCTTGTGAGGTGATGGAATGGTATAGTGGCCCCTTCCATTGAGCTGAATGCGGTAATGATGCTCCGCCACGCTCAGAGGATGAGTCAGCCGCTTTTTGGCGTCTGATTCGTCTCCCAAGGCGACGGTTTCAAGAATCGGGAAGAGGCCAACTAACCATATCCATCACAAAATCTAGCAGTACAATGGTAATATAACACAATGCAATCTAGTAATAATTACTTCTTAAGTACAATTATAGTATGTAAACTTGGCAAGTACTATCCAAGTATTATCGTCTTGTGTTACTACACCTCGTCATTCTTACTACTGGTTTCCTCCACTGCTGTAAAATGTTTGGAAATTTATTCAAAAACTTGAATGATTGAAGAACTTGGGTATCCCTACGAAGATTCAGATAAGATTATTGGCCACTGGTGGTGTAAATCAAGCACGTGAAAAATCTTGGAAGTTAAGTGCCCTAGGAACTGATGTATTAATTACAACTGACGCACCTTCTGGTTGAAATAATAAACTGAAAACCAGAGTGAGAACAGCTATTAATTATTGTAGACCGAGCTATATTTCTTACGTTTAGGTGCCCATCATCCATATGCCTCTCCAACGCAGTGGGGATTCCAACCTCGACCACGGAGCTCTTTCACCTATCGCCTACCTACTTGGATAATAATAGATGTCTCACCCACGTCCATTTGTTACGTTCACTGCTTGAACCCACATCACTTTCCCTTTGCCCGCGTTTACTCCCAAGATAATAAATTTGTAGCTACAACTTAGTTTGAACTCAACATCAATCATTGTCACCGTTAATTGCCTTTTTATTATCATAGAAACAAACGAAAACCTAAATCTACGATCAACATCTATGTAGTCAATTACTGTTTATTGAATAGCGGTAAGTTATTCGAACCTACCAAACTATTGGGCAGTAGATATTAGTCCTGTCATTTGCTATTAAATCGAATATTTTCAAGATTTCAGGTGTTATCATGCTGCTGGATTTTATCTATTAAGTTTAATTGAAGTTCAAATTCATTATTCACGTCTCGATATGCTCAATCTCAACACAAGTCCCAATAAAATCAAAATAAAACTGTACAAATTATCACACAAAAGTTAATTATTTCTGTTTTAGATATCCATTCTACGACACGTCTGCGGGACGTAGCCTATGGTACATTATGTAATATCGGTGCCTATAAACATTCAATATCCAATATAAGAGTTGTTTTCATTTGACAGCTCCTTAGGTCGATCATGTAAAAAATTTTTGCAAGGGTCTCTCTACTGATCATTACGTTGATATTGTATTCTAGCTCCTGTATTGTAGCTCCAAAAGGAGCTATATTTTCAATTTCTCCACTGTAGGTAGGTTAGAAACGTTTTCACTTAACGTAACCATTTTCAAACCACCTTTTCCTGTTTTTGAAATCGCATTTTGTGTCTATCAGCACATAGTCACAAATATACACACAAACAAACATGCACCTATATTTTTTTAAAGATTCCGTATGACAATGGTCTGAAACGGATTCGTATTCAGCTTTTCCCCATGTTTGGGTGGTTCCACACACCCCTGGATCAATTCTAATACGAGACCCTCCATTTGCAAAGAAGTGCTTCAGAGAGGAGTCCTAATTATCGATAAAATCAGACGAAATTATTGAATATTTATTCCTCCAGTCTTGCCCTTTCATTGTGCAAATTAAAGGTTCTAAAAATTGAATGAATCAGGCGAGTGTTGGGCAGTTACTGAAGGGTATAAATTTCATCTCCCCATGGAGGGAGCTAATATCTTCGACATTCGGTTCAAAGCGAAAAGTGTTACTGAGATGTAGCGCTTTTGTATTCACTCTTACTCATTAGCGGAACGCCTCAAGATTATAACAAATGTTGGCATGAATGAGTATATCATGTTGAGATAATTACGTATAATGCAGGTAATGGGATCCAAACTTGTATGGTTAAATCGGAGTGATAATTTACCCTGAAGGAGTTAAACTCTAGAACATAAAACGGAACTGGAGTGTTTAGGATATGAAGTAAAAGGACGGGAAAAGGAGATATTGTTTTGCTGTTGTTTCCACATCGATCGAAGCAGACATTTCTGCCTCCTAATCTTAGTATTGTTCTGGCATCATGTCTGACGGCATGTTTTAAAGAGAGAATTTGCCAAATATTACATGGGAAACTGCCTATTTTTTCCGCTGTACATAATCCTTATACACTCAACTTTGATCTATCTTGATAAAATACCTTAGTTCTTCTACATACAAACTGATCTTCTTTAATCCAATATAGATTTAAAAAGAGGTCAAAAGCGATTCAAGGGTCAGAGATGCAGCGGGATATGTTTCAGTATACATCAACGCATTCAAAAGTATTGGAAAATAGGTTCTCCTCAGTGAAAACCCTTTGGTTACCTTAGCACTCATGTCAGTCCTTCAGGCAACTAACTTTTAAAGTCACCTCTAGTTAGACCTATATCTTGATGTAAATCAGTTCCCTCAGAGCAGTTTAATTTTGACAAATCCGTATAAAATAACTTCTGTCCGTGAAGTGGGGTTCTTCCACTTGCTTTTGAATTCCACTTGGATAGTTGTCTTCCCACCGATCTGTGTGTTTTGCTACTCTCATCACAAAACGCTCTCATTATAAATTCTTATCTCATCCGTGCTAAATCGTTTTTCATGAATTACATATGTCGTTAGTCGTTCTTCAGTGCTCTTTATCTGTCACCTTCAGTGGCTTTTCTGGGTAGGCCTCAACTTAATTATTTATTCCGAAGCTGGATGTTTTTCACTCGCTCAACGCTGCAATTCTGAATGGTATAATCGAGCAAGAAGGTTAATCGAAACCTTTTGCAGGTCTGTCGCGCTAATTCTATAGCGGATAGAACGGCGACAGGATCTTTTTGGAATTGATATGTGATCATTCGACCATTTTTCTCCAACCACTCTTCCAATTTCAGCCTTGAAAATTATCGGTTGACTTTTCGGTTTGCGTACGCGCAATGTGGGTTATTGATGTTAAAGCGTTGAAATTCTTAGGGGACCACCTACATTCCTTCCTCTCAGGTTCCCCCCACAACTTCATCAAAATTGGATAAAAATAGTTAGAATCAGACTTGTTAAAGGGATATCAAATTCGCGTACGGCAGCTATCTAATGATACTATCACCTTGAAATTTATATGTATAAGATTATCAGATAATTGTCCCTAACTACTCTGAAACGTTGAGCGCCATCGAACCACATAACTTGAAAATGTATGTAATACGCATGCGCACATTGATTTCCGAGCAATGCAACTAATGGGAAACAATCTACAGCCAAACCCGCACACTCCTGAAAATTTCAGCAAAATCGCCAGCAAGTGTTTTCGCCAGTTTAAAGCCCCCTGCTGCATGTTTTTGTAACCCTCTCCCAGTAGGATATTGTGTTTTCTTAATTTCTGTTATGTTCCGATCGTATGAACGATTGTAAATTTGGCCTGCCCATACATGAATAAAGAAATGAAACTGTAGGAATAAAGCTTTGCAGATTTTTTAAGACATATACACTCATGGAAAAAAAGGTTGTTAAAATTGTCCAAAACACAAAATGAGAGTGGAAATTTAAATTTTGAATACAAGCAAAAAGAAGGACAGAACCACACTGTATTATTCAATGAAAATTTATTAAATACATGTTAATATCTAAACTTTATATTAAAGCAGATTTCTTGAAAATGGGATTCCAATATAACAGCTGTTCCATTTTGTACAGTTGTAAGAAATGTTTACTTTGTTTTCTCTTGCTGTTATCATTCACTCTCGTGTTGATGTTCTTTATGTACATTTCAAATCAATGCCCGTGAACCAAGGCGATTGATTTCATTCAATTCATTATAATGGAAATACTGAAACTTCAACAAGTAAAAATTCGAAGTTTTCAAAATTTTTTTGACAATTTCATTTACTGATTTATGTTGTTTATTGTCAAGAGAAATTGATGTTCAGGATAATCCTAAACCAATTTTCGAACATATTGTGCCATTTTGTTATTGTAATTAGAAGCTACTTTGTTGCTGTACCTTTGGAAAAATAATTCATGACAGGGCAGTAGAATTTAGATGGAATCCACGGAGTGAATTTATCACACATTTTAAATCACTTTTAATTTGTTTGATCGTCGATGGTTTATCGTGTCTTTATCTGTTTTTCGATAACTATTTCTAAAGTACTTCGAAAACCGTAAAATGTCGGATTGAATCTACAATCTATAAGTATTCTTCAGTGATTTTTCCCGTTATCCAAACCCAAGGGTTCAAACTATCGACAAATGCTTGTTCCAACTCTCTTTGAGACGCAGTTGTGCGGTACGGAGGGTGAACACCTGTTTCCACGTAGAATATCCCTTGATGCCTGGAAACAAACAAATTATGATGAAGTCAAGTATGGTTGTGAAATACACTAAAACAATGGTTCTTTTAACATTAATTGAAGTTTAGTTTACATTAAGTTCTAAGTTATCCAGGATTTCAAGTTTGCGAGGTTTTAATATTTATACATGGTCGGCGATCTGGTTTGTTATAAACAGAGGTTACGGTAGTTCCAGGCTCTAACAGGCTCCCAAATGTTGAAGGGCCCGGAGTCCGAAGGGACAAACAATAACGCAAGGAACGTTCCCTGAATTCCAGCTGTTGTTAACTAATGAATAACTCAGCCTCTTCTAGTCCTTCAGAAAAGGAAATACATTAATATGAATGGATTCATTCTAAATACGGCACCTACTAAAATGTCAAGATATTGCGAGTATGCATTCTTCAAATGAATATAATATGTGTCTTACTTAGTTTTTACTTAATAAAACTGAAGTTAGTTAGAAAACAAAAAAATTATAAGGGATTTCTAAACGGAAGTAGATTGAGGGATTGGTAAGGGTAAGAAATCGAGTAAAAACGCTGCAAATTCTTTCACTGGGGTTTATTATTCAATGATTCATGATTTGAATTTCTACTAAGCTTTGGAGTGCGCGTGTTTCACAGGTGATGGAGCGATTATTGAATTTCAGGAGATATGCATAGAGCACTTAAATCGGTTCTCAACCAAAATACCTATTTGGATTGATCAGTTGATCATATATGTGTAGCGATCAATAATCGCTCTATCACCTGTGAAACATGCACACTCCAAAGCTTAGTAGAAATTCAAATCATGAATGAAAGCCACATTAATGAAATTGAATAATAAACCCCAGTGAAAGAATTTGCAGCGTTTCATGCATATCAGAATGCTTCTACCCGTATATCGGCTATAAACCCTATTAGGAGTTCACTCCAGTATCCACATTCACTACATCACTAGGTTACTGCGATCAAAACAAAAACAAAAAAAAACTCTTGTGTTTGTTTTGATCGCAGTAACCTACTGATGTAGTGAATGTGGATGCAAATGTTAGCACCATAAATCGGGCCATACATCGGGAATGGTTTGAGCTACGGACCTGGGGAGGAGCTCATTCGATTCCTCATGGAAAGTTCTTAAAAAAAAGTCCAAATTTATGCCGCCTTGGCTTTTTTTTAGGTTTTAAGGGATTTTACAAAACTTTGACAACCCTTAAAGGGCACTTTAAATTAAGTGTGAGAGCTGGCTAAAGAATTGGGTCATTATCGGACCAATATTGATTCTTCCTGAAAATTTCGTGCGTACGGCATACGGCGGACGGACGGAAAAATGTTTACTGCAGATTTGGATTCTACACCCTTTGAAACGTAAATCAGTTTATTGAATAATAAACCTAAATGAGTGAAATAGAATATAAACAATAAACTTTATTGTTTATATTCTATTTCACTCATTTTGGTTCATTTATTGATATTTAATATCAACGAACGATCATTATTCCTTTTTGATACAGCAGCATTACATACAGTCTGCGTCTTTTGATTTATTGTCAATAATAGGACTGTCTAATTAGGTAGCGAAAATGTATTATACCCCCCCCCCCCACTCAAAATTCGTCGCTTTTTTCGGTACGTAACTCAAAATCTGCGATATCCGCACGTTGTGCATACATATAAACGGCCCAAGAATTTATGTAAAAAGTCCGTTCTTTTGCACATGGACTCCATTTGGGGTTTAGTTGGTAGATAAGTGCGAGATAAGCACTTGTGCCATTTTCTAGTCATTTTGCCCGAAAAATCAACTGGGATAGGTTTCTGATCCACATCCCATTTTCACCCATTGCAAATAATTTCAATTTCTGAAGCGTTCTCCAAAAAATAACAAAGTTGTGTAAGAATGAGCACCATTTTTTAAGATGATGCTGGGCTTTCTATGAGTGTTTGGATTATATCCATTAGAAGCCTTTACAAGTTGGATTGGTTAGCTATGTGAAGTATGAATGCCACTATATCGTAAGCGAGTTAAGTCATTACCTCGTTAGAAAGTTTAGCCTTACAGATGGTCGAATTTTCAATATTTTAAAAATGCTCTCAAAATAAGAGGTTCGTCTAGTTGAGGTTACTCAAGTTAGTAAGAATATCTAAGCTGTGATAATAACGCCGTCTGACACCTTCTCTCACATTTCCAAGTCAATTAGAACGAATGTGGTTTTTCTTATCGATTTATTGATGGGTGTGATGGAGAGTGCATAACACCAGTGAAAGCTTAATCACAATATGAGACCAGGAGTAACGAGAAAGTCATAACTTAACTCATACCAGCACGAAGATCATATTCGCTGTGAGTTGCAAGCAACCCTTAGCAGACCAGAAACTAGATGGTATATGTAGAGGTGCAAAACTCTATTAACATTATCAATCGGAGAACTGGATGTATGAGATTTTATTTTGAATTGCACAAAGGGTTTGTTCCAACAACGAGAGGTCCGCTCAACACCTGTGTTCAACAGTTCTCGGCCTTCTAGATTGCTGCTCACAACCATCAACTAGGGACTAATGTTTATTGGAATTCTTGAGCAATTCAACCAACGCCCATTCAACCCCATCATCCGTTCAAGAGGTTTCAATCGCCGAGAGTTTCCCTTGATAATAGCAAGGGATGGAGGCTCTCGCCTAACAGCCCCTTAACCACTGTCAACGGCTTTTCCTTGTTCGAGCCGCAGTCAATTCAGCTAGTTGAAAACTGTGAAAATTCTATCAACGGCACCTCTTGTTGGTCACAAACTTGTGATCGATACAGTCGATGTTTATCATTTAAACAATTAACATATAACTTATTAGAATATGTAGGGCGAGAGTACATTCATCATAAAGACCAGCTGTACAAAGAGCCGTAAGACGACGTTGACCTTGTCATGGTTGAACCAGAAACGTATTTTCCAAACTGTTCAATTAGAAACTACAAAGAAGATCCGATCTGTAGACCAGTTAAGGAAGTACAGGCTATTGATGACATTTTTCACAATAATTGAGGCTCAGAAAAAGGGTGACGCTACTTAATTACTGCGCAATAAACACCTACGATGCTCTTGTAGGAGATGATCGGAAGGAAGTTAGGCAATGATGGATGAAGATACAGAAACAGGTAATGCCTACTAAGAAAACATAACAACCAGGATTCGGAAAATGAAACAACCGTCAGAACCTAGAGAATAAATTAATAAAATGCCTAATATTAGGTTATTAATTTTTGTCAAATTTGAAGAAGTTATAAAGCCTTGGTTTACTCACGATTTATCGGCGAAGAATCCCATGACAGCTCCTTCGTCCCAGCAGGTTACAGGATCGTGTTTAGGTACCGTAGCGCACTTGAAAGCTTTGAACGAGACATTATCGGTAATCGTTTCTATGAAATACTTGGTTGCCCTCAGATGACCACACCTCCCTGCAATTTTGGGTCAGATGATCAAATTTGATTTAGTGAAGTGATCGGCACAAAAACTGCGGTTAAAGCGATTATTCGTACTGAACCTACAAATAAAACCATCCCCAGACTAATCTGCGACACAATAACGTCATTGCATTCAGTTGCATCAATCTTTCAAACATGTGGCTGAATCCGTAAGAATCCATGAGTAGTGTCATCAAATTTCAATTTCCAATGGGGGGAAAGCTATGATTTAACTCGCTCAGCTGATTAGGATCATGGGCCCGCAGGGAGGTGAGGGGGGGGCTTGCCCCCATGAGAATCAGGATAGTATGCATAAATTGTTGTCAGGTTCTAGTGTTTTGAAAAATTCAGTATGTCGAAAATTAACAAATATCGGCAATTCCGCATAAACGCCGACTTTTACCTTTTTACCTCAAAGTTTCATACCCCCTAGACCCCCCGGTGGCCTTGCACCCCCTGGGAAAATATTCTGCGGGCGCCCATGATTAGGATGGAGTTCGTAATTTCAATCGTCTCTTGTGTATCCTGAGACTGCTCCCCAGTGTAAAAAGAGGAGGATTCCCGTTTGTCCGCATTTACTTGACTCGAAATTGGTCTTGTTACACAAACTCCTCCGCGTGTCAAAGGAAAGATTTGGGCATGTGGAAAACCGCCAACGATAGGAAAAAAACGCTTTATTACCTATTCAGGAATATCAACAATGTTTTTATTTTCCCACTCAACATCGTTTTTAAATATACCCATTTTCGGGGGAGCGTATTCAGATACCCCTCATCGTAAGCTTAATAAAGCCCTATAACAGAAAAGTGTAGATTTCGTTATTGTATTTCTCATTGCTGTCAGCCAAAGATTGTAGAAGGAAGGAAGAGGAAAATTTCCCCAAGGGTTAAATCTGGAAGTAATAGACGGTAGGGGTGAAAAAACGCAGTGATGATTCCTATATATTTCTAGATGTAGAAACTAAGTGAGCTAAGTTCAGATCATTCAAAATAATTCAGTAGGAAGTTCAAGTTTTATGTTTTATGAACAATTTGGCCGTTTTTTTTTAATAATCTTTTGGGTTTGATTGAAAAGGAAACGTTTTGGCTTCTTTTCGAAAGGCGACAACTTTTCGCAGGACGGTGCTACACCTCATTCGGCTGCCATAATCTGGAATATCATCCAAAGTCTTGATTGCATTTTGGGATCATTCAGTTAAAGGATACAGGATTTAGTTTGAACTAAGGCCAGTTTGATCTTCGGATTTATGGTTTAGGATTGTTTTTTATTACAGGATTCCGGGCATCCTGATACGCGAACCAGCTAATTGGGGGGTGGGGAGTTATTTAATTTCAATCCTTTGTAATCATGTAGCAAAGAAATGTATATCCCCCACTCAAATTTCTTCACTTCAAGTTTCAACGTGCGTCAATTCCAAATCTGCAATATTCGACCGACGTATGGGAGATGAAAAAGCCATGGAATTGATGTTAAACTTGGGATAATGATTCCTACACTCAAGCACACACGTACAAACACAATTGAAATTTACCAAGATATAATGAAAATACGGGCAACACGATTACTTCTGATTGAATACTTGCTTGTCCTCAGCTGAATTGAAACTTTGGAGATGGCATTATGGATAGTAGAATTGTATAGCGTCCACCGTGCTATTTGGGTTGTCGCCAGCCATATATTCCACTGAACATTAAAAACCCCAACCATCTACCTGAACGGTTTTTCAAATGGTGAGCGAACAGATGATCGTACAGCGACCTGAATGGTCTCATTCGACGCATGGAACTAATTTCTGTTTATCTCAAATCTAAATATCTTGAAACAAAATCAATATCGCTGAAACGTTAAAATAAAAAAATTTACCATCGAAATCCGTTTTGACTCAATTTAAAATGATTCCTGAATTTAAATGCTTTTTATATGTATACATAGATGTACGTGCCATTCCAGACAGTAAGTCATGACATAATTGGGATAAAAACTTAGCCCATGGGTCAAAAAGTTAAGCATTCCAAAAGGAAGGATGATAACTTGTCAGACAACACTTTTTGAGCCTATAAAATTAAGGAGATCTAAAACGTCCTACAAACAAAAAAAGCTTTACAAAAACGGTTAAAAATCCTTGAATTTATATTATTAAAAGAATATAAACCAACAAAAGTATATCAAAAATGAAGTAGGTTATTTAAAAATTGAAGCTCAAATTATGCTGAAAATTATACTTGGAAAATGTGCTAAAAAAAGACGATAAATGTGCAAAAATTAAATTTAAAAATCCAATATCCTTGTTCTAATAGAAGAATATTATTTGGAACAAGTTTCTCATATTGGAAGTTATTGTTATCAATTTCTTTCCACACAAAGTGCAATTTCAACTTAATTCCACATAAATGTTTTACGATATGATTTTGGACTGGTACTTTTCGACTGGTATACGTTTAAGATCCGTGGAAAATCACATATACCAAATAATCTCAATTCAGCTAAAAGTGACCCCCAAACCTCATAATGACGGAAGCAATCACCCATTATTCCAAAACTGATAAACCGACGGGCAGCATTTTTGTGTTGGTCAATCACAAAAGTTCACCCCTTGGACTCTGTACGACTGTTTTCCTGAGCCAAAATGATAAATTACTCTCTTAATCCTATATTTTGATGAACATTCATAAATATTTCACCTAAGTTGAGATATTCATGGCACCCAGGCTGAACTAGTCCTCCGTTCGGGAAGAAATCTGCGTGGCAGATCGGAATAGGCATCCCCACGTATAAGCCACCCGTGTGTATGCAATCGACAAAATCGGCATCCGACTTGTCCAGCTTGAGATCGTCATCGAACGTGAGGAACAACGGTCTGGCTGCATCCAAACCTGAAGGAATAAAAATTCCATCAATATATTCAATAGGTTTTATTACAGCCTTTACCCAAATGACAGCAACCAATACAATGAACTTATGGACTCGTTCCACAACAACGAAAACTGTGTTAACACAAAGTCGGGAGTTATTCCTCCAAAGGCAATGACATAACTGCAATAACTCTGTGAGTGTGAGAAATGAGAACCTCCATCGTGATCTTGGATTGAATTTGGTCCAAACCAAAATTCACCGATTTGCTGCAGCCCATCAACAGAGGCTACTGGGGCATGTCAACGAAGAGGCCGTCCGTCTTCTTGAAGTTGAACAACTTGATAGATAATTGAAAAGGAAAAAACCTCATGAATTAGTTGTGAACCTAGTTATAGTGTAACAGTGTCCGTGATTATGTAGGGACGCGAAACTATCAGTATATATACAAAATTGCTCACGTTTGCTTGGTTTGATTAAGTTAACATCATGTCAGAAGAATATCACTTATTGGTTATGTAAAACCTAGATTGTGATATAAAAATAAAGTCTTAAAATATCCATCAGACATTTAAAATTTAGACAATTTTCTTCAAACCTCTTCTATAAATGTCTGTGAATCCATTGGAACAGCTTTTTTCCAGCGCCATTTGAACATTTCATCAAAATTAGAAAAACTTAGCCTTCAGTGGCTATGGCTACTACTCCTAGGGTACAGAAACTAGTTGGGCGAACCCCAAATATTAAATCGGTCAAATCCAAATAATTTTGACCATCCAAGAGAATTTTATAGATTTGGAACCTATAAAGACGCAGTATTGTTCTGCCACGGACTAATAAAGTGAAAAACTTTACCAGTTATTCTTCCCACGATCCCACTGTTGGCTTTTCGGCTCGCGACTCCCGCTAGATGAGCTCCCAAGCTGTGGCCGATCAAGTGCACGTTTTGTAAGCTCGCTCCTTCATCGACGAAAAAATCTATGAACTGCGCCACATATTCTGCCACCTGTAAATTTAATACCCGATTTCGGAAATTGTTTAGTGGATTGATCGTGAGTTAAAACAATTTTAGTAATTTATAATTTGACGTCCTTATTATATCAACTAACCTTCAATGCATATTTCACCACTCGTGGATAGTAAATGTTCATGGACAGGGCATTCCAATGAACGACAACTATATTGAAATCCCCATACTGCAGCAGAGCTGTAACAAGATATAAATTACTGATAAAGTTACTGATTAGGGACAACAGTTGTTTTATTTATTTTTTATTATTATTATCATTTTATTTTTGTAATCTGTCGATTTATTTTGTTTAAACTGTATTGCTGTAAGCTTAAAGAAATAACTTCCATGAAATAAGACTACAAAAACGTTACGCGTCTCTATGAAAATGTGAATGTGTTGAGTAAATAAGTATGGCTGGGCTTTGGCTTCCAAAAATGTACCTGAAATTTAAATGTTTAGGACTTTTAGTCCAAGAAGGCAATCACATTAAATTGTTACTAAATGTAGTAATCAACTTTTTTTTCAATTTAAATTCAAAGGCATTTTTGTATTATCAACTGAATATTGTAAATCAACAATCCTAAACAGTTTGTTCGTAAGGTGAATCAATATTTATTGTAAGGTTATGATACAAAAATGAATGTAATATGTCACGTTTTTAAGTTTCGGTATGAGTACCACTGTCTTCTACTTCTAAGCACTTGGAAGAACCAAACAGTTTAATGGAGAGACGTCTCTCATTTTTCTGCACGAGCCCTTGACCTGAAAATCGTCTTGAGTTCTTAAAAAAACAGGTAATCCTCACCTATCAATGGAAGTATTGTTGATAGGCTTGGAAGTGGTTCAATATTTTTTCTCCTTGATCCAGAGCAAAATCAAGTACTCCATCATAGAATTGGGCTTACATGGTGGAACTACAGAAGTTACGCAGCTCTTTAAGGAACAACTCCTTTCCAAATACTCCAAGTGGTATGTGCTTTACGCAGGTGGCTCAAAGATGGGAAATATTGTGGCTTCGCTTTTTATGATCCGCAGACTAGAACTAGTCGATACTTCAAACTTAACGACTATTCATCTGTTTGTATATGGGAAGCAGTAGCAATTTGGAAGGCTCTTCGCTATGCGGAGGTCACTAATGACCGTTTAGTCGTTGTAGCAACTGATTGTCGAAGCGTTTTACTGAAACTCGTCAGCACCTTCAATCATATATTGATGGAAATTTTGTAGATGGTCAAGATAATGAGAATGTCAGACCAATATGTGCGATTTGTATGGACGAGAGGTCATATTGTCCTATGAAATGAAGCCCGTGAAACTCCCATACACAAAAATGTACACCCATATTCATCAAGGATTGACTCCCTGTATGATAGAACAGAAACAGGAGGGTCGTATCGACCACAAAATAAAAAACATCTTTGTACGGCCATAGTTCAATTGATTAAACTTAGATAGAAAATCGATTCGAATCATTGCTCGATTACGATCAAATCATGGCCTATTTGCTGCAAATTTTCATAGGATATCACTAAGTGGCAGCCCCAATTGCAACAGCTGCAATAACTCCGAAAGAGAGATACTTCTGCACATTTTTATAGAATGCGCAAAGCACGCCGATACAATAAGAGAAATTTTTGATATTCCTTCTCAACAACTAGAGAACCCAGTTCACTACCATAAAATAATTCATTGTAAAATATTGTATACATATAATGCAGTATATCCGTTCATTTATGAAATAAATATTCATATTTATATTATTTTAAATTTTGAGTTTAATTTGTATGTAATGAATGTTTTTATTGTTATGGCCGCAGGCCAATGCCAATGTGAAAAAAATTGTTGGTGGGATCTTAAAAATATTGTTAAATTACTCATTACTTACCATTTACAATCTTTTCTATCCAATTTGTTTTAGGAGTTTGAAAGAATCCGTGCACTATCACTATTAGCCGATTTGACATCTGAAATCCTCCTTTTTTCAGCGCTTCATGGTCACCTAGAGTGATTTTGGTTCCGTTTGGTTGCAACCTTCAACATTACAGATATGTTATCCATTATTTTTTTGCTTCTCCGACTACCGATAACAACAACGATGAAACTTATAAATACTCGGTCAAATAATTCTTTCGTTTAGAGATATTTCGATTTAAGAGAAAATGGCCATGACAAGTTATCGTTATACCGTTTCTGCAACTGAAATTCTGCTGCATGATCAGTGAACTAAGCTGGGTTGTAATCCCTGCTGAAGGATTTATATTACGTCATGCATTTAAATGAAAAAGTGTTAGAATGCTCATTCCGGGTTATCAATTAGTAGGTGCCTATCGATACTTTATTGGAAGATCTATAAGTATTAAATAAGAAGTGTTTGTTACTTTTCAACTCACCTTGTTATCAGAAATATGTTCACGCAAGGTGCAACATCAGTTTCTTCTCCTATCTCGATGTTTTTGGCGAATATTTTGCACGATTCGGCTTCTTTTAGCTCGACGGACATATTTTTGAAAAAGCCATTCCATTCTGTTATCTGTTTTTCGTTTACCGTCTCAAACGTCACTCGTGCATCGTCAATTTGAACGAATTCTAGACGAGGAAATCAAGCAGTATAAATTCTCATTTGGTAGGCAGAGTAAAAAAAGTCAATTATTCTACAAACAAACTAAAACAGCTGATACCAACGTTTACGTTACTTGCAAAACGGTTACTGCCTTTTGCGAACTGAAAGAACACCAGCTGTACATGAGTACGTTATTTTTGATGTCCGCCTTGAAGAAAGGTTACCCTAAACTTAAAATTAAGTTTAGATTTTATGATTTCTGTACAAATGGATGGAATTGTTGACTAAGGAACGCCTTGTTGAAAATTATTCGATTATATAGGTTCATTATTGAACGTGATACCTAAAATCAAGCGAAAATTTAAACGTTTCTTCAAAAAACACAAGGAGCTGTACCGTAGGAATGAGGTGGTGCACTAAGAGATATTACATTGATTACAATAATTGCATAGTAGTAGGTTATTCGAAAAGTTAAAAATTCAAGCAGCATACTTTACCACATGGTCGAAACATCAAGATAACTCCAATGGACAGCAGGGATCGCATTGCTCCCACAGTATCTTGCGTGGCCGACTACTCCTAAACGTGTGGCTAAACGTTACGATCCGGTCAGAACGTGTCATCACTTTTTACGGCATAATCCGAACGAGCTGACGAAATGACTTTGCAGGAAGAGCGGCAATTCTCACTCCGTTTAAGGTTATAAAAATAACAGGTGCTCGAAGTATTAACGATTCTTCTTCTGATGAACCTATATTTGGGAGTCATTTTTTTCTACTAGTTTCGGTTGAAATATCTAGGCATCATCAGGGTGACTTAGTGTGAAGATGGAACATAATCAAACTATATAAAGACGAAAATATCAGAGGAGGTATATCCGCTTTTCAGGGGATGGTGACGCTGAGCGGGTGAAATTCGCACAGACGAAGATTTGCGCAACAGACCATCAACACATGTCGCCTCACCGTTTGAAGGCATTGGTGTCTGCGGGGCCATGTACTTGGCGTTTTTCTTTAGTTAATCGCTGTAACAATCTTATATTCTACATTTTTTTAAAGATTATTTACAACATGTTAGTGATTTATGCATTCGTACTACCGGTACGAGGTAGTTAAGCGACACACCCAACTTGGCCGACGATCTATTAATTACCGACACATTCAGGTTATTGAGCGTGCACATTAAGAACATGCAAGTTGACACTAGATCATAAACAGAACACTTGAAAATGACTAAGGTTGAAGAAACACACGTCAAAGGAGCATTATTAGAAGTAATAAACCAACATCGATACTCGAGGTACGTTTATCTTCCCGAAAACATAAGTCAGCATAGTGTCAAACAAAATATCTGGTATTTCATAAAAATAAACCAAGCACATAATAGGGTAAGATGCGAAATTTTTACATAGTCCTCTAAACACGTTTAGCAATCTTACGTGAATTTCATCAACATCGTTGAAGTCGATACAAGATTTACTCTCCACAACTGACCGATTGAGTGGGCTCTCTAACGGTGGCTGCACCAACTGTCGATAGAAATCACTTTTTTTCGCACCTCATTGATCGGTAGTTTCAATGATACTGACATTACAATAATGCAAAATTCCATCTCAGTAATCTTAGAATCGAATACCTAGTTACTTATGGAATACTCAGTACAAGTAAAGAACACAGAAGGGCGAACAAAACCATTATTCTATTAACAAGTTTAATAAAATTCACATTTATTAATGGTCTTAAAGAATTGAAATAGTTTACCTAATGATTTACGTCAATTTATGTTACTTATTTTTGACTATATAAATAATCATTTGTTACTACCATTTAGTGTAAATCGTTTAATTGTAACTATAACTAATTACAAAAAGGTATCAACAGACTAAGGGCCACCAAAGTTAGTTATTTCAAATTGAAATTGCACAAAATCATTCCTCTACGTCATAAAGGTTGTGAAATTGGAGAGGCAGGTCGTACGGTGACATTTTTGAAAGGAAAACACGCAGTGTCACGTTTCTGCACTTTACACACCTTTCTCGTAGAAGCAAAAACAGAAAATGTGAAAAAATTTATTTCCTTAACAAGAATTAATGGTTAAGTAGTTTAATTAAGTCAATTTTAAATAACCGCGACTAATTTCTATGAACTTATTAATCTGGATAATGTCCGTGAGAGCCGCCTGAGATCCAACGTGAGTGGAGAGTTGATGCTGTCCGAGTCAATTGCGCTGTAGGGAGGTTGGCCGCTTGTCGGAACGTAAAAAACGCCCTTGTGTCTGTAACATGAAACATGTAATGTAAATAAATTTTCTGAGTTAGGGAATCACTCAATCAATTTATCGTTCGTTGAGAAGCGATAATATTAAACAATACAACTCATGAAGGGTGACAGTAAGTTACTACCTTAATGGATTGTTCCACCTTCGTTAGGGTTTTTCTTATAGGAGCCAAAAAATTGTCTTTCAGAAAACATAGGCATCATATTCATACCCAACCATTTCTTTCAAAGAGTCCAAAACTGGGTATACTAAATATTTTGCCTTTAGGATAGCGTTAACCCGTGCCGAATCTTCGCCAAAGTTCATACTTGCAAGTTGTGGTCCTTCCACCACAATATTGCCCACTAGAAAACGACAGATCCGACGGATTTGAAATATGTACTGATCGTTTGGCTGATAATATTGTAGATTTTATAAAAATTGAGGGAGTATTGACTGAAAAACGCACATGGTAGAAAGTTATCAGTGTTTGACGATGACTTTTTCGCAGAAAATCTGCATGTAAAGCTACTTTCGAGTATCTATCGTGTAGTTGATTTTTAAACTATCTAATCTATTTAATTTTCTTATTTTTAATGTTTTCATCAAGTGTTCGGAGGTTCACAATAATTTGGCGACGATCTCAAGTTAGGGCTGGTGCACTGGACATCCCCAAGGAGTAGATGGTTGAGATTTTAACCACCCTGAAATAAAAACAATGAATGGGTGCGAGATGAAAACCCGTACATTTGTAGAACGTTATTTGATGTTAGAAGACTGTTAATCCTTTTTGTTGAGAAAATATGTAGTTAAGATGAGGATTCTCCTTCAATGTAGGTACCTTTCATTGACATATTTTAGGGCTGACTGCTTTTGGTTTATCATTTTCAAAAGAACCTTTATAATCGACCGAGAAACAAAATTTTAAGCCCCACTCAAAATTTACTATTTTACGTTTAAAAATAGTAGTGGACTAACCATTGGTATGGTTAGTTTGCCCTTCACGATTTTAGAATCCGTTGCCTTGTGTGATGAATCAGACTTTTTCAAGCGTCTTCCTCTGAGCGTGGCGAAGCATTGTATCCGCATCCATCTCAATGGAAGGGGAACTAACATTCAATTACCTCACATGTTAGCATGAGCGTAGTTAGTTGTAGTTAAGATTAGGATCACTGGCCCATTTACGATTTTTATAATTAACAGTCCTGTCACCCCCATTCACTCGCATTTCCATTGTGGCTGTATGCCCTTCAGTACGATCAATTTGAAAATTATCATACCCTTGCCCTACTCATTGCGAGCTACAAATTAAAAAACATCCGTCCGCCCACCGTCCGGATCTTTTCTCTGAAACTACTGAACGAAAGGTAAGGAAACTTGGGTCAACACTCATATTTGGGGACTAGTTGGCTTTGGGATAGAAGATCCTGAAACACCTGAGAAAATACACTTATGGGCTATTGAAGAAATTTCTGGCCGTTAAATGTCAAGTTATTCTGAGACCTATGAAAATTCAAGTATGCTTGAGGTTCTAATAACAAACTTCAATTAAAGCTTCATTTTCGCAGACCTGATCGATAAATATACATGCTTAAATTCATTCTCAACGGTCAACAATCAACATCAATTTATCTTTTTCGGCGGGGTGTTAAGAATGTTGATGATTTCATGTAAAAAAAAAAAAAAAAAAAAAAAAAAAAAAAAATGCTATTTTTTCGACAGCTGAATCTGAATGACAAATTCCGTTACACTCTGAGGACGAAAAACAAAAGCAGTTCGTATTGCAATGTGCCAATGAACACGTAGATTGTACCCGGAGTGCAAAAAAAGGTACTTTGAAAGGGAACCCCTATCTTAACTACATATTTTCTAAAACAAAAGATCAACAGTCTTCTAAAATTAAACGGTATGAAAACACAAACGTACGGGTTTTCATGTCACATTCCTTAATTATTTTGATTTCAGGCTGGTTGAAATTTCAACCATCCACTTCGTAGGGTCAGTGTACCAGCCAGTACTTGGAATTGTCACCGAATTAACGTGAACTTCTAAACACGTGGTGAAAACATGATAAATAGAAAATTAAAACTGAACCGAAAGTTTAAACTCAACATATGTAACCGAAAGCAGCTTCAAAGGTGAAAAAAAGACAGTGTTGAGTACTCTTAATTTTCTCTCATGTGCGTTTTTCATAAAATCTTTATTAAATCTTCAATAATATTTTCCAAACGCTCTGTAAAAATGTCAATTTAGTCGGATGAAGAGGCTCGTTCTCCGTTTGTATAAGATTTTCGTAGATATATCAATAATAATTCCAACGCTACATCGCGAATCACAGGATATGGGTGTCCAAAGAGATTAGTTGATGTCTTGGCGACAAAATGGGAAAACCGATCTCCAGTCCCCTGGTGGATCAGTGTAAAGCTTCAGCGGATCATGATTCGAACGTTTAATAGAGTTTTAGCATTGACAGGGGTCCACCGCAGAGCTGAGGACATTTTTCTGACTGCTACAAAGCCTACAAGGCTTGTAAGATGATCCCACTACCCGGCATTGAGTTCACTTGCTGAATTTTATGATCCTCAAACTCTTCCCCCGTAAACTCAAATAGAACCTCTCTACCTGAAAGTCTGATTTACAAAAGTTTATCAATAAATCATTCAAAAGAATTCTTGTTTGTGAACATTATAGCTATACATTCTGAAATAATGTTGGTAGTCAGTCAGCGAACAATTTCATTCCCGGATTCAGTAAATCATTCAGAACAAATCATATACTTCTCCATACAATTAAGGGTAATTTAATCCTTTAGAATACCTCATAAAAAGAACGGAAGAATCTCAGGGCCTCTGCAGGGATCGAGGGTAGATTTAAGAGCTACTTTAACCTAACTACATGTTTATGTTCCAATTACAAGTGAATATTCACTTACTTAGAGGAAGATGAATACCCCATGACAGCTCCTTCGTCCGTACAATCGAGCAAATTGAGGAGAGACGGCAGGCAAGTGAGAGCTTTAAACTGATTATTGGGGTTGACTGACTCCGTGAAATAATCGTGAGATCGTCTATGGCTGCAAATAGCTAGAAGAAAAAAATGAATAATATAAAACTCATATTCAAGTTCTAGATACTCTTGAAAGGAATGATTCAAAAACCTAAGTAAATTAGTTGGATTACTGCCATTTTGTAACTTCTTACAATGTTGAGGAGCCCAAAAATGGTATCGCCACGTAATTATTTTACGCTGTACCAATTAGTAATCGAGCACAGAGACTAACTTCAATCTTTCAGCTATGAAATGTTCACCAAATCATCCCTTTATCACAATTTGCACACCTCCCGATAAATGGGCTCTGCAGCCCGACCGTCTACCTGAATGATTTTTCAAATTGGGAGCGTACAGCTACCCCGAGTGGTCTCATTCGTTTCACGGAACTAAATTTTTATCTGAATTGAAATAAAACCTTTTGGAAGATTTTGATTTTCGTGTAGTTTAATCCTTCTGTATTATCCCCTAGGGATAATTTATCAAGATGCTTGATAATGGAACTCCCCCAATCGATGTGGGATATTTTGAGGGAAATTTCATAAATTTTGGTGTAGCAGTTTCGGACAATGGCTTCGGACAGCGGACGGTT
The DNA here is from genome assembly GCA_031894815.1 of Creontiades dilutus. NCBI lineage: Eukaryota > Metazoa > Arthropoda > Insecta > Hemiptera > Miridae > Creontiades > Creontiades dilutus. Next base: position 401,985 of record JAVIWC010004520.1, read on the forward strand.
TTTTTTATTTTAGCGCATCTTGAAACGTAAACTAACAACAATTAAGAGGGGTTTAGATTTTTCGTCGAGATTTTATTTATAATTATAAATTGAAAGCTTATTGGAAATAGTGTTTTAAACTCTCTGGATTGAGCATTAGTTTTCAAACATGTTAAGCTCCACCTCCTGAGGAAGTTTAATTGATGAGATCTCAGTTCATACATCACTAAGTACGTTACCTAAGGTGAGTGCATTACAACCGGGTTGATATAAGGTCCCTCCGTTCGGATAAAAATCTGCATCGCAAAATGGCTGAGGAATGCCCAGCAGTCCACTGCAAGTATGGATGCAGTCTACATAATCAGCATCGCTTGCATCCAGCTTGTCGAACTCTCTCAACCCTTTGAACAAAGGCCAGGCAGCGTCAAGTCCTGGAAATAGCCATCGGTGTAAATTCAATGACAACTTTTCAAGTAAAATTCATAATTTTAAATGTGTGCAGTCCAATTTTATTGACTATTTTCCTTTCATAAGAAAGCGGGATACTAAATGTGTTCAGTGAAGCTGGAATGAAGATGCAAATTCCCGTATCCTGGGGATAAAAACATCCCAATCAGTGCCATTAAAATTACTGAAATTGATATATCACGTCGTCAACTTACCTCAACTTAAACGAAACGAAATGCAGAATATTTCAGGGTTGTGATTTTATAGAACGATTGTGGATCTAGGTAGCTCGTAACGAATAAATTAGAATTCTCCGAATATATTTAGGTATATGAATAAAATCCTAAGTATACGGTTTCAATTCAGATTGGTTTGAAAACTGAAATTATATGCTTCCTCTTCGTTCATTGACAATTGATACAAGCAACTGAATTCTGCTAAGCAGGTCTGTCTGGCGGTTTTCTCGACACCGAGAGTCCTAACAGTTGATGTTTGTGTTAACCCATGTCAAACTGTCTTATGTTTTCTTCTTTTTTATAGGATTTAAAAAAACTCTGCCATGTGTAACGGATGGTTTATTTTGTATTATTAACGCTTGATTTCTCATGTCAATTTGAGGTTGGGGGTTCAGTTTCATGTTTGAAATTTGAGATTACTTGTTATATACGTTTTACGTCAGTTCTAAGGTCTTTTAGACTTTTGTGGGAATTTGGAATCGAAGCATTTTGAAACGTAAAACGAAAAATGTTGAGGAGAGAAATGGTTTTACAACATTTTTGCTATACGATTAAAGAGGCTTATTATTGAAAATAATAACAAAAAAGAGAGAAGTGAGGAAAAATATAAAGTGGCTTTTATATCCCAAACTGTAACTGATGTTCATTATCCGAATCAGTAATCCGTCCAGGTGATGTGCTAGAGATAATGTGCAGTAATTTCATATAATCACAGTAACGAATTCTCCTCAATTCACAACAAACCAATTTTCATACTCTCGTTTTTTCCTGATCAGCGGTAATCTATGCAAGTGCCTCATTACTAGTATGCTTTACATGTTTGCTTCAGACCTCACACACATTTTCATTATAATTGATTCGAGATCTCAAACATCTACTGTTTCGTTTCTCTCAAGCACAGGAACGATTATTGATTACAACACACTCACCAGTTATCCGTCCGACGATTCCACTGGAAGCTTCTTTGCTCGCTACGCCTACGATGTGAGCTCCGATGCTATGCCCAATCATATGAATGTGATCTGAAGGCGTTCCTTGCTCGACGAGGAAATCGATCAACTCGCCAAGATACTGAGCCACAAGAAAAGACTGCTCCACGACCCAGGGGTATAACAGCACTTGAGTTATTTCAGTCCACCCCACAAGAATCACATTGGCGTCCTCTCTAGCTAGCAAGGCTGCAATATAATTATTTTATTATTTCACTGCTACATCTCGTGAACTAGACAGGAAATCCGTACTTAACTGAGATATGTTTGATTGCCAACAGTGCAAAAACAAGATTGTAACCAATTTACGGATATCGTTTGGAAGCAGGGTAGCAGTCAGGTAATAAATGGATGGCTTATAGATCGAATATCATTCTCAATTACACGAGCAGCATGAGCCAAGCAAAGATGGAGAAGCCCTGAAGATATGCTGGGTTTTGCTAAAGGAACTGTACTGACATTGGGCCTCACCTGCCAATAGGCATTTTCTTATCCTTTTGATCAAAACCGGAACCATATAGATGAGTGGAGAACTGTGGGGGACGTTTTTCGGCGTAATAAGTAAACGGCGCAAAGCTTATTGATGATTTTGTATTTTGAGCCGAAAACCTAACAATTGATACTTCACTTTACCTATACAAAAGAAAAGACACACCTATATTTACAATGAAAGCAAATGATCGGCCTATTTGAAATCTCTATATTCTCGATAAGGAATACAGGAATAAAGGGAAACTAAGTAGTAATGACCCACTTCATTCGGGATCTACAGTTATTGGAGTAGTACCTATTTGAAAACCGAATTGGCTCATTCGGTTTAGCATATCAATAATCGGGGGGGGGTAAATTTTTTGTTTTATTGTTTTAGTCTTTAGAAAGTTTTACTACTGAAAATTGGAAACCAAGAACAAGCTTTGTCTATTACCATTTCATCTCTGTCAAACATTAGGATCGGTTTAGAAAATGTAAATATGTTTTACGTATTAGTGCATGCTCACAAATTGTCCACCTCTCGGCCAAGAATAAGAGGTACACATGTCCATCCCAATGGTTCACATTCCCATCCAAGTGGGATTTAAACAGCAGGAGTTGAGCTTACTACTAGAATTTTGGGTTTGAGTTATCTTAACCCGGAAAGACGAGCTTTCATAAACGTGGTCCCAACTCTCAGAATAACTAAGAGTCTTGCCATCGGAGGAAAACTGTGAACATGATTATCCAAGATTATCCAAGGACGGACAGAGGCCAATTTCAATTGTACAAACCAACTCATAAACAAAAAATTTAGTTTTCAACAACTCTTACCTGCTTAGAATTGCTATGAATCGATTGAAAACAGTAAAATAGAATTTATAAGTACTGTGGGAATCATTGATTAGTGACAATGAAATTGATAAGTAACCATCCAAACTCCAATTGGAAATTTCATCAAAAACAAACTGTGATTTCTTTGCTCGTTACAAGATTTGATGAACAGACATACCGAGTTTTAAACAGATTTTTTTTGTAATTGGTAAATTACCAGATTCTTCTGCTGACCAAAAGTTATCACAGTTCTTGTTACATAAATACCTAGGCGGAGGTGAGCTGGGCCTCATTTTGTGTAAATAAATTGTAATCTTGAACAATTAATTATTTATAAGATCCAAAACCTGTAACGCAACCATGCCATGTCTATACCTGCCTTCTTTTGCTGTTGTCATCCATCCGTCTCTTAGTTTTCCCAAAAATCCATGCACCAAGATTTTCACCGGCTTGTCTACGCAAAACGTTGATTTCTTGAACGCCAGTGGATCTAACGAGAAAAGAACTCCTTCCTTCGACGTCCTCCGGGTGTGAAGTTGGAAATGCACGTGATTTCGGATGTCTTGTATGTTTGGCACGGTGATCGCTGACACTGGGTCAGTTATTCCCAGCAAACTTAGTACTTCAGAGGTTTCATCGATCACTCTTCCTAACGCACATCCTGGAAATGAACAAATCACATTATTATTGAGGGAGGTGTTTCTTTTTTGCAATTACAAACTGAGCAACGAAAATAATCTTAAAAATATTTGATTGAAAATTACACAAAACCGTTCTACTCCTAAGTAGATTTCAAATGTGGTAAAAACAAGAAAAGGCATAAAACCCATTGGTGATAGAAAGGGAGGCAGATTGCATTCTTATCTTTATTGCCTTCATATAATTTATAGTTTGGTTTACCCGACGTTGACCGAGTTAGGGCAACAAAATAGGTTAGGAGTTCACACTCATTATTATCACCCTAAAGAAAAAATGAAGCCATGTTATCCATTTCCCCTTTTTTTCCTCCCATATTCCCTTAATGGGGTACTTGCCTGTATCAAACAATGAAACAGCAACAATAAAAGGCCTACAGACTCCGAACAAAATATTACCGGAGAGATTTATTTGGATTAAAGGGAAATGTTTGCTAAGCCTTAACAAACAATCAAATCCTTTCTCTCAACAACATTAGTAAAGATGAATAGTTATACTTAATGTTTAATGCGTTACCAAAGTTACTGGTTCCATAATTTTTATTTAGATTGATTAATAAATGTATAATCAATAAATTTAAAATCAAGTTCAGCTAATACAGACTCTGTAATTTGGACGATTTTAAACTTCATATCTCTTGACTAAATATATATGCTCAGAATTGCAATCTATCTTGAATTAGAGGATAATATAAGCTTGAATGTTAAGTAATCACTTATAAATTTTTGATAGGGTCAATGACTTTTCATCGTTAGAATCTATCACACAACTAACGAACTGTTGAGTTGCAAAATAATTTTCAACGTTAATAATTTGTTTAAATAATTTGTTTCTCACTGGCTATTTAAAAACCATTTATGAATCAATATAAAATACACAGAACTTCACCAAACAATTTCAATGACCATGCCCATGGCCGTAACCTACATAACCAACTGAGCGAACATATTTTAATAAGTTATACAACAAATAATCGGGGAAAGACACCAAGAATGGAAGATTCATTTTGTGGAAACTGTGCTTTAGCATGGTAGCTACGAGTAAATTGCTATGTTATGAAATTATTATTTTCTGTTCATTTGACAGCTTTTCTAAGACTTCGACCTTTTAATATCAAATTAATATCAGTTGGAAGGAAATGGGGCCAATAGATATTCTGTTAGTGGAAAACTTGATCAACTGGTTTGTTATTTAGATGGTGACTAATACGTATTGATTTTTTGCAGCTTATTAAAGTAATATTTACATTTAATGGATTTTACCTTCTATAAAAGCGACGCAGAAAAGGCAGATCACTGTGGAAGCTGAAGACGAGAACAGTGTATTCATTGTCTACAAAGGTTATAAAAAAATTGTTCCCGCACCTTCACGGCTTTGCAACGATCGTCTTTAGTTACTGATTATGATAACCGCGTCTCTAGAACCTAACGAGCTGGACATCGTGAATGAACTGGCTGGGAAATGTACGGAGTAATCGGATCTTACTCGCTCTGCTGGGACAAATGCATTTACCCTGAAAGAGGGCACGAGTGAAAGGCCAACGGAACTGCGGATCTACTACTGAAATAAATGCCTACCATAGAACAACCTTTGGAGCCCTTCACATTCGCAACGCAAAAATAATTTTGTTTCTAAAATTTCCTAGCTTCACCGTGGTGAACTGACATTTTGTGAACTTTGCATAACACAGACACTGAGAGGTTTCTTATGCATAAAATTGGTCTCGTTTGTTGCAGTTTCATTACCGTTCAAGGCAGGGACAAAGAATCCAGGCCAAGAGAAAAAATCTCAACCATTTAAAAAAGTGTACAAATTATTGCAACCATATAATAAATTATAAGCGATTTCGAGAGACAGGAAAATTAAGCGAATAGTACCGATTGTTGAAAATTAAGAATGATCATAGCTTTGTATGGGTACGAGTATATTTATTGATTCTGTATGAATACATACAAACCAAATTAAAATTAATTGAAGCTTCTAAAACTTCAAACGACCTAAAAGCTAGTGAAAGCGATGTGCATTCCGCTGATCAGATGACTTGAACCAAAACACGTCCAGATTGGAAAGGAAAGATTGTTCTGTCTCTTTTCCACCTTTTTTTAAGAAACATTTTTTTCTCGAAAAATTTTTTCCGGGGACATTGGATTTAGTGACCCTCCCTTCTCCCCTCAACAGGGCTGGTTCTAGGTCCCTAGGTGTAAGTATTTATCGGAACCGATTCTAACTTCTTCAGGAAATTTCCATCGGTGCGCATACTGTTGGGACCCAATAAACTCTACTCTAACATCCTCCGAGCATAATGTTTTCATTGACTGACGACCAATTCTGAAATTTTACGTTCCATCTCTTATAGGACGTAGAAACGTGTAACGTTCACGTTTCATTTTCACAATGATTTCAAGCTGAGGAGAGCCAATATCCGTGTTGCCTGCTCTTAGCTTGAAGTGAAAGAACATGAGGAGAAAGGAGTTTGCGATTTTTAAAATGCTGTAATCTATCACACGAAGATTTAATGATTGAATCTCTAATGAATTTTCCTTGTAAAATATCACAAAAATTGTTAGTCAAGCTTGGAAATGTCCTGAAATGCAATTTACTAGATTCAAACCTTGAAAATTATCCAACACTGGGCCGAATACGTCTTAACATATCTCAATTGGGACAATAATAGCTCGTTAGGTAATTTTGATGGCAAATATTAAGATGGTGTTAGAAGAGGTTGAGTTTTAAATCATCTTCATTTCCAACTCTCTTATTTTAGGAGGTAATTTACACTTCTGGTGGTCTGTTCTTTCTGTTTTGCTCTACAGTTGGGTGCTTACATCTGTAGGACGCACGGTCTGGAAATAAAGGAGGAAAAAGTTGAACATGTACTGTTTGAGCCATCTTCGTGTGGACTTCAGTTTGTATTCCATCGGTTGAAGAGTTGCGGGGGTAGGATTTCATATTACTGATTAAAGTTAATACGTACAGATCACGGTGAAAAAAAGATGTAAAAGCAGAAAGGGAAAAGCAGCCGAAATACAAATCGGACTTCTTAAAAAATCAGGAGTCGATTGGTGAAGTGACAGATATGCTAGAGACGTGTTTTGAGATTTTATAATCATAATGTGCATTGTTAATTTCTCTACCATCGACTTGTACATTGTATGCATCATTGTACATTAACTCTGGATGTCCACCAAGAATGGAAAACAACATTACGGTAGGCAAATCAAATACCAGGATCGGGATTATAATACATTTTGGGATTTTTTTTCTTCTAACGAGTCTTTTTGTATTGGAGTGATGACGTAGGAATTTATGATGAGTGCTGAAGAAGTGATCAGTGAATCCATCAAACTCAAGAAACGAAAGATGTGTTCGGGAGGTTGAATTTCAGCGCAACAGAAGTCATTATTTTGGGTTTATAGGATCAGTCCTGTTTACTGGGCTACCTATGAGTTTCCAGTTTGCTGCAGTAAGCAGCTTCGGGATGATTATCGAAAATACCTTCAGTTCTACCTCCGAAAACAAAACGGTTGAACGTGTATGAAATGTCTTGATAAAGACCACCAAAATCGAATCTATTATAAGTATTTATTTATTCTTAGAATGAAGGTCACGAGTGTACTACCATAAGTCTTGGGGTAAATCTTATCAACATCATCTCCTGGAAATACCGTTTAAAGGGTACGCACCTAATACGTGGAGGTCGACATCCGTTCACTGCTGACCTGGTTACTCATATAACGGTGTGTGATCGCTTTTACTTCAACTGCCGACTATTAATGTGTACACCAAGAACAAGTAGTTCACGCTTAACAAATGACAAAAGGTGTTCTTCATTTGATTGTGAATAGTAACCACTTCAATCCAAATTGGAAAAAATGATTCCTTAGTTTCTTTCAAAACACACGGATTAGGTAGTTTTCCACAGGGCGTTCCTACTTCGAAATAGAAATAATATGTATGGTTTAACATGTTGTTACATGTTAGTATTAACTAGTGTACTAGATATTTATTTTGGATGAATAACAAATTCCAGTTTATATAATATAGAAATAATAAACTTAACGTAACAATTTAATGCATGTTATATCTAAACCACAGGAATTATCGTTGGGAATGTCATGTTCTAACATACACAAAGCATAAAATCTCCGCAACGGATTTTCTTGAAGACATTTTTAGGGCTATTGCAGTTGCTTAATTTTCTTCAAATATTCGCTATTTATGAGGTACTACTAGGTATTTGACTCAGCAAAGAGAGAACAAAGGAGGATCTTTCGTAGAAGCAAAAAGATTATTCTGCAAGATTTGGAATATCTCTGCAGAGCTCTGGTTTGTTTTGCTCTTAACAGTTTTAGTCGAAGCCTTTGTTTCTGGGGAATTACAAAAAATGTTAGGCTGCACAATAACATAACTCTCCGAGAACGATGGAAACGTGATGTCAGCTGCCTTGCTAACTGCCTATTTTATACGAACTTCCAGAACTCTTTTATTGTAGAATTAAGTAATAATATTGACATTGTAGCATACGTTTCGCAATTGCCTAACTATTGTAGAAGTAAGTATATTATTGAATCAAAATAATAACTCAGCGAATAACAAGAATAAACGCGATTTATAAGGATAAAGTACATCAAGATTGCATGTACAACAATTGTTCTGGGGTAGGGGAAGGGAGAGTAGTGGGGAGAGGTTACTCACTTTGAGTTCAGATGGTTTATCAAATCATCACTGTGCTTTCGGTTGATGTGCCTGGTCACATAAGATTTTTGAATGGCTTTGAAACCGCAAATGAAGCACTCGTAAATCTCACAGGCGGCGTGACGTTTTTTGTGAACGGCCAAGTCCCCGGCTTGGGCCGACTTGTAGTTGCATAGTTGGCACTCGTAAGGCTTCTCGCCTGTGTGGGTGCGGATGTGGCGCGTGAGATCGCTATGCTGAATGGCCCTGTAAGAGCAATTCGTACACGGGTAAGGTCGCTCCCCAGTGTGCTTCCTACTGTGCCGTATCAGGTTGCTGTGGTAAGCAGTCTCGTACACGCACTGATCACACTTGTAAGACTTGGGGTCTTGCAAGCTAGACCGCGAGACTTTGGTCTCATCTTCAGGCTGGAGCTGAGCCTTGCTCATCGGCAGACATTTGATGGGCGGAATGACGATCTTCCCGTCTTCCATATCCGTCGGCAACTCTTTGCCGATATGGAGACGTATATGACGCTTGACGTTTTTCAAGTAAGAACTAACGAATTCGCAGAGAGGACAACTGTATAATTTCGCTTTGCCGGTATGAGCCACCATGTGGTTTTTTATGTGCCAGAATCTTGTCGTTTGAAAGCCGCACACTGCGCACGAATAAGGTGTAAAACCTAGAAGACAGGAACAAAATAGGAAACAATTTCAATAACTATGTGGGATCAATAATGATAGTGTGTCTATGTTTATAGGTTGTGAAGCATCCTGCCTACCACTCTAAACAGATGGAATTGGTCTATGAATCTGGACAAGATATTGCAAACACCCTATCGCAAATAACTGGTTACTGATGGCCTAGCAACCGAAATCGATCTAACATTGCTACTGTTTTCTTTACGGAAATACACTTAATATGGTTGTAATAAACCAATTGTGTGGTCCTTTTTCTTTCTGAATAATTAAGCCTTTTAACGAGCGAAGTTGGCTTCAAAATGAATTTTGACGAGGAATGTCTGGCTGCGAAAGTGTAAAAGATACCTGTCTAATCACAAGAGCAGAAATACCATCGCTAAGTTGTTAAAATTTTTATTAATGGCTTTCGAGTATACAATCCATTCTAAATCTAAATCCAAGCCATGACATTGAGTAAGAATTTGTTTATTACTAACGAAATCAAAATAATAAAAAATGCATGCCTGCTTTAGTGCTACCGACGTGGAGTGCTGAGTGAAGATGAAGGAAGTGACATCTAGGATAACAGAATAACCAACTACTGAGACAGAATGAGCTGGCATTGGTGATAGACGAAGCCCACTACTTTCTAACGTCCAAGAATACGGTATACGACGCGACGCCTTTGAACCCTTTCAAATTTCCAAGTAAGAGAACTTCTTCCCTCTTTAATATTCGAGCACGCGCTTTGAACAGGTAACTTTAAGATAATCCTACATCTTCAACTGGTAGAATCTTCACTTCAATAATTATTTCAAGAGCCAACATGAATATTCAAAAACCAAGGATTCGATGTGCAATAATAAAGACTTCTGTTCCAATTTCTGTACCTCCAACACACCATCTATGCCGCTTATAAGAGTAGTGGCGTATTAATTATACACCCACCCCCCCTCCTCCCCCTCGAAATGTCAGTCCATCGTTTAAGCTTGTACAATACCTAATGCATACCCAACGTAGGCAAATTTGTATACATAATTGAATGTACACTAATCCAAAAAGCGAGGGAATTATTTATAGTAATCTTTAGTTAATTAAGTTCTACTTTTAAAATATTTTCCAACAGCGATGAAACTTTTTATGAGCTGATAAAATAAAAATTGTCCAAAAAGAAATGGTGCCATATTAACACTGATATAACATTTGCCTCTGGGCACACTCCAAAACAAAACCTATGAAGAACCTTTTAAAACCAATGTGAATGATTTCTAGAATGCCTCATTTGTGGCCTTGCGGTTGCAGTATTGTATTTCCCAATCACAATCATACTAGCAATGTTCGGTTCTGTTTTTAATATACTTTTTTTTGTTGAAATTTTGTATATTTGGGATTTCTTTTCCCCCTTTGCTCCTATTGGCAAGTGTGCCCCCACGACCCACACCAGACAGCTGTATATGTACAATTTCACAATATGCAAAGGGCATATTTGGGGCTACCAAAATTCTCAAACCGTCTTCAACTAACTCGACGGTGCCACAATTGCCAAATGAGGATTGGCACTCGATTCAGGTGTTACTTGGAGGTTAGTGTTTTGTTTAGTTTGGACGTCTTGATACTACGCCTAAATCTCAAAAATTAGGGGGAACAAATATAATAAATGAATAGTTTTAGTAACATACACATCAGTTGTACAAATAGATCGAAACCAGTGATAAAACTATCGCGGTGAAAAACTAGTGGCCTCTATGTTAACATCTAATACGTAGCGCCCTCCGTTTAATACCCAATGGAAAATGGAAATTGAGCTATTGCGCTTGCGATTATTGTGTGTACCCACCGTCGAGTCTTCAACTACGCCAGGCTCAAACAAAAAAGGCAGAAAGGATCAAATAAAATACCGTCTGTCCTCCACTACCATCTCAAAATCAAAGATCTCTCTGTGATCGGTAAGATGCGCAAATTTTTATCAGAAACTTCCAATTGCCAAAAAATCTCAATAACAGACAAGTTTTGAAGGACTTGGATTGTGAAAAATAGGACAAAAAAAATGCGTTCATAAGATAGCTGAACCTTCCTCATCCCCATTATTCTCGTTTACACTACCAAATAAGAGACGAGATCTAAGCTATCACTTGAATCACGATGTCAACCAAAAATTGTTAACGGTCAATCTTTAATTAGAATTAGAACCAGTTCGTGATAGGTATGATGTGTTGTAACCATTATTGATGAATGGTCGATCTTTTATGAATTTTATTCATTTGTGGATCTGAGACTGTCAGTAACAGGTGGTTTTAAAGTAGAGGAAATACATAGTCTACTCTACTGACCATTGTGTTGCTTATTATGCTCGGCCAAGCTTTTCAAGTTATTACTGGTGAAACCGCATCTGACGCACAAAAAAGGCTCTTGAACCCAAGCGTTGGTTACTTCCTTGATCTCCCCGTCCAAATCGACTTGAAGAGCTTGAGCCTCTTCTTTCATGATGCACTCCGGCTCTAGTTCGCAGGGCCCTGTCACCTCTTCAGAAGGCGGAGACGATGGTTCCGACTGGGGCTCTTCTTTGATAACCATTAACTCGGATCCTGAAGCTTCTTCCGCCATGGTGATACACTCCTGAAAAAAGTATCAACAGCCCGGAAACCTCAGAAACATTAATGCTTTGAGCGCATAAATAAATTTCTAAAAGAATCAAAGGAACTATGCATTTACAAACTGATGATACAATACATTCCAACACGATACCTCCTCATGGTAGGAGCATGTGCACCAACAGAAATTAACCAAAAAGATAAAAACTAAAATTTAAAAATCCCTCCATCTTAATTTCAAGAGTTTGAACCAATATAGCTAATAGACTTCCCCTGGTCTATGTGAGCTATACGGTTTGGAGTTTCTGACCAAACAGAAGCAACGTGGTGCCTATATTATCTGTCATCCAAGGTCAATTGCTGATAAGGCGGAACTTCAGTTAAAATTTAGTAGGTCCTGCGGTATGAACCAATCAGAGAGCTAGAAGAACACGAGTTGGCGCATGGTTTTCCTTTTTCTCACCAGTAGGGGCGCTTCTTATCGTGAAGGTGCTATCGGTGTTTTTTTTTCTCTTTACCAACTAGTCCTATTTTTATTTTCTGCTTCTGTAATTTCGAATGCTGCGAATCCATCCAGTGTTCACGGCATATCGGCGCGAGAACGGACGGCTGCTGGTGCCTATTGCATTTTTCAGAGGTTTTTGAGGTACGTGCAAATTGGCGTGTTTATTATTTTATGTTTATCGCCGTTTTGCTGTCATGCAGCATTAAATGGAGCGCGACACCGAGAAATATACAAGTTGAAATTCCCATTTGGCTGATTCATCATCCCTTCCGTTTCCTTTGCAATAGCCCCTGGTATGGCTGTGGACCCTCCGAATTTCAGGGAGGGACCCGCCACTGTTCCAGCAGCCACATGAAAATAAGCCCACCATATCACTATACGAAAATACGTCTTCAACACGGTACGCCCGACAACAAATCAGCCTAATTGGCTACGATTCACAATGAGAGTAACACCAGCGTGAAGAAATTCATGAAAATAGAAAATGATTGCTTCCTCACAATTTCAAAAGAAAGGCTATGTATAAATTCAAGAAGTCACAACTTTACAATGGTACAAGTTTACAAGTCCTGAGCAATACAACGTTAGATTACAGTTCCAATTTTAAGACATCAGAGTTAGTTGACGTTAGTTCTCTGGCGGTATCCTAACGGACGGTATTAGCGCCGACCGGACCATATGTTTTTGTATTTAATAACAGCATAACAACCCAATTTCACAGTAGATGAGGAGTTGCCACTATGTGGCTGCTACTACAAAATTTTCAACATTTAACTCGTCATTTCAAGAACAACTTCTACTGCTTATTGCAAACATGCACTAGTTATCAGAGGCTAAACGACAAAACTATGAACCGTTGAAGGATTTTGTGATTAGTTTTAACGGGTTTAAAGGGTTAACAGATCTTCCCTCAGCTTTATTATAATAGGGCTAGGTAATACGTGAATCCAATAACGCATTTATCAGAAAGCATTTTTATCTTATACGAGCCAAATTGGGAAGAAGATTGATGATTCGTTGAAGGATGGACTCATGAATTTTGCATGCCCTAATGTGCAACTCGAAATCTAATTTAGAATCTAATCGGAATTTCGTATTAATTAAATTTCATGATTAGATACAGGTTAAGAAGGTGAACTTTCAGAAGGTCGTGCAACATAGGAAGTAGGAATGCGCTGACGTGAATTTATAGAAAGTCTACCAACCAACCAGCATTACTTCAAAATTAGGTACACGAAGAATGGTCTCAACATGACTACTGCATAATTTGACATTTAATTTGCTGTTATTAATTCATCTAAAATTTGGTGGAATATTTGTACACCACTCCTCCATACCTCTCAACATGTCACACAACAACTGTTTCTGTTTGTTTACATGTTCATGTTTTTCCTTATTCCCTCTCCTCAGTACCGATAATTCTATCCCCCATTTCAGACAAACTCACTTTGGTTTATTATTTCGAAATTTTTTAAAAAACCATACCCATTTGAGCTTTCTATTTCCGGAACGGCCGAAAGTGATTGTACCATGTCTTGAGACAGTCTAAATCGGGAAATGAACGGCAGCTCAGAAATACCATCTTAATATTAATATTTTCGTGTAAAAATCAATTATCTCGGTAAATGAATTTCAAATTCAATTCCCGTAATATTGCCCGAAATATGTTAGCTTCTCGAACATTATTTCTGGAGGTGCAGTTAAAGATGGTGTTGTGCTTTAACTTTATACCAATCGGTGCAAGATGGTACGTGATGAGTTTGGAAGATATTGAGCTCAACAAAACGACACAATTGGATTTGGATATCTAATAAGTAAACAAAACTGATGTTCATGGTAAAACCACAGTAGACGTGGCTGAATTGGGTCAAGTCAATCTACTCTTCATTCTCAAGTAGCTGCAAGGTTTTCCGTTCTTTATCAAAACATACAACTACTGGTCTTCCTTACCTCAAAGATGAAGAGCTGGAAACGAACCTGTTCGCGAACGTCGTTGTAACTGAATCGTGATACCAACCTTTCCCTTACGCACGATCAGCGATTTCAATTCACAGTAAACACCAAGAAAATCCTTTGTTATTTTAAAATCACAATTTTCAGCTTCTTGATCTTTTTAGCGGAGAATGAAATGCCACAAGTGTTCATCAGATGTTGCTCATCAAATCATAACTCACATGCTGGTAATTGTATTGGAGTCTGACTTTTGGCGAATTCAAAAATGACGGCTGATTTGCTAGGAATCTCAACCACTGTTGATTGTGTTCACCTAGGTAGAAAGTCAATAATTCCATGCAAAAAAAATCTTGAAATTGTAAAACGATCATTGCTTAATGTGATAATTGTTTGAAATTTAAATGAGTACTGACTGCATCTGTTATCCTTTGAACATGATAATCTAAACAACGTCTTTAAACCTATCAAAATACTTCCACGTTCAAGAAAGTTGTACGTTTCAACATCTTGTCAGTTTTTACTAACCCTCACAAAAGAGCCGTATGTCGAAAACGGGCATCAAGTATGGCGAAATGACTACCCTGCGAAGGATTAACTATGCGCCTTCTCTAAAATCTGATGTTTCTTAAAGAAGAAACTTGTAGAAGAAAGCTAAATATATTACTAAACAAATGCCGTAGGATGGCCGTGGTGAGTTACTGGGCCTTAGCCATGCATTAAACTGCAAAAAAGGGGTTCATCCAACAATCGATTCAATCAATTATTGAGTGTTTTTAGAGTGAAAACAAGTTATCATTGATTATGGAAGCTCTGATGCAGTCCTTCATTCCCATCTGCCAACCTGAAACAGGCAGACAGGCCTATTGGGTTCTGGACAACTCCTGCAATCTTCATAAGTTCGATGTGATGTTTCTTTGGAATAAAGTATAAACGCAAGACAGTGCCTATATTCGGGTAGAATAGATTAGATGGATGATCATTATAGTACAATTATATTTTGAGATTTACTTCAATTGAGGCCCATTCACAGAGTTACATGCTTATTTAATTGGGTTACCACAGCTATACGAATAGTAATTCAGATAGTTGATCAGAAGAGATTTCTGAGCAAGCTGACTAGGCTACTTAGGAGGTTTGACAATCTTGCAACGAGTGCGCCCAGCAGACTTTGGTTGGATGGAAGGACTTCAGTAGTTGGAACTGAAGTTGGATCGACGAAACCGACGGCTTCCTTGTCCATATCGAAGATTGTGTAGAAATTGGTCAAGAAAATATCTCCAAGAACCCAAAACTCTACATCGGAAGCCTTGATTCCTAGCATGGCATACTCACCCTCGACCTGAAAAATATGAATTCAATGATTTGTGCAACAGCCTTACAGATCAAAGATAGCTAGACAAAACAAAACGACAGGCAAAACGATAATCTGATAAAAAATTACCATAGCTATGTACTGCTCTGGTGAAAGAGTGAAGTCCTTCCCATTGATTTTGAACGTTAGCGATGGAAGGCTGTTTATTTTGCTCGAAGACACCTGTTACAAAAAAATGAAGAACAATGTCTAGTAATCGAATACCTACATTTTACGATTCATATTTATTTTGCAATATGACATAATGTCGATGGTTTTATGTCAAAAACCATGGCTTAACTTACAAGGTAAACTCCATGAGTTGGTATAGCTCCAAGAAGATTTGCAATTTTCTCAACTTCTTCTTCAGGTCCAAGAATGAATGTACTGCCAGTGTCTACAATAGCGCCAGGGCCAGCTTCTAATTTCAAATCCCCCATACTGATCCTGTAGCAATGACAATAAAACTGGAGTTCAGAGAATTGTCCACTTTGGAGTGTTGGAGTGAGGCCTTTTTGATACTGAGCCTTTGAAAACTTCGACTGTAAATTTTTTGCTGAAAACTCCAAAAGCTAATTGCAGAAAACTTAGGTGGACAGAGCTAAGGTACTCCCTCCTTTGCGAATATTACGGCAATTTCAACCTTCTGTTAACATAAAAATATTGAATATTTTTGGAAAGCCATGATATAATAAAAAATATAATAGATAGAACTTCTCCTAGAAAACTGATCAAGGTGATTCAATTTTACTCAATCTTGGCCAGTTTTCTGGAGGGGTGCTGAAGGCAGCTTCATCTACGAGAAGTTGTTGAATTTCAAATTTATGCAGATTATATTGAGAAAATGTATTACGTTTTTTCGTATGAATTTTCAGGAAATATCAGGTTTGCTCTTAAAATATCCATTAGAATGTTAGTCGTGATCACATCAGTGGCAGTATGTGCGCTTGTGCTAACGTCAATTGTATGAAAAAACTTGAATTTTTACAAAACTGGAGGTCATTCCATTGAAGGATGACCTCCAAATGATCATATATTGGTGAATTACTTCGCGGTATCATCTGCTATAGGCTCAGCTTATGTACGAATAGAAATCATTTTTTGAAAATATACCGGTTCTTATGGAATTTCAAATAAAATGAGGGTGGGTTAGTTACTTTTTCCTAAAATCATTGGAATAAGTATACTTCCAAAGAATAGTATTTTTCAGCTATGTTCTCAAGATTTGGACTTTATATTAATTTCTCGCCCTAATAGCAACCCTCATACCGTTCATTTCTTGATTAGTGCAATAATTTACTGTAATTGAAAGTACTTATATGTTATCGAGGTTATTACAGATAACTATGGATAGGAACTTACGAATCAACGTCAATTTTCCAGAAAGATTTCTTGGTCAACGGAACCCAATGTATTGAGTCTTCCGATTTGACAAAGGATTCATTCCATCCACCCAACGTAATGGCGCTACCTTCTTCTTCATTCCTACACAAAATGTGTTAAATTAATATAAAAATTTACATAACTCATTTGCGTATAACAATAGAGAACATGGGGTGGAAAATCATCTCTTCAAGGAGCTATCTTGAAGTCAAAACCTATGATTCAACAATCTCCACAAAAGGGGAAATAGTAAGTTGAGAATCCTCGTGTAGAAGTTGAGAAATATTTCACGTGACTCCAAAATATTTCTCCGCTATAATCTTCTTTTTCACTATCACAAGTACATAATTTTTATATCCACTCACTCTTCATAATCGTATTTGGTTCATTACATTCAATGATGAACCAAGAAGGAAATTTGGAACCCCCTTAAAAATTTGTTGATTCACGTCTCAAGATAAGTAGATTTCAAAAATTAAATTGAAAAAAATCTGTTCATCCTTAGTCCACATCTTTTCTTCGAAACTACTGGACCTATGTTTACGAAATTTTGCTCAAAACTCTTGCAAATTAAATAAATAATGGACAAGCTGAGATATACCTACGAGGTAAAAGAACTGTAAGCAACTTTTCAGTAAAAACTATAAACTATTTGAAGAAGTTCTGTTCATGTAGTATCTTTGCACCATTTTCAAGAAACCGTTTCCAAGAAAATTGTATATTGGGAAAATTGGAAAAGAAGATATTCCCTCATTAGGTAACAGAGAGCGCTTCCTACAATTTTAGCCGTGGGTTCTAAGCAAAAGTATCCGGGGTCCTGGGTATTTTATCTTGATTCATGAAAGATTATAACTAGTTTATTATCATTCTGAATGTTAGATAGGACGCCAATATATTTAAAAACTTGATTCGAAAATTGAATTCTCCCAAATTTTGTTTGATGTTTACACCTAATTAATTTTGTGCACCCGCAATAAAATATTCTGAAAAAAGCGTTTGAATAATTCAAAGTTAAACATCAAACGCAGTACAAGAAAAGTCAATTAGCTTTCAACATATTTTCCAAGTAGGAAGCCAAGTAGAATAATATTGTAGCGGGTGTGTTGTGTACTTACTTTGTCAAGTAAAACGAGAAAATGTTTCTCTCTAACAAGCCTTGTTCCTTTGCTGAAAACAACGGCGGTGTCATGTACTCGGAGAGTGAAGGGAATCCAAGCCCGAAAACGCCGTCGTAAGGCTTTTTCCTGGTGCTTAAATGAGAGGTGGCTTCACCGAAAATTTGATTCTTTATTGTGAGACGTTGTCCAATCTGTTTGACGTCAAACAACTCAATTACAGTTAATATCAAAACGTTTAGACTCGAAAAGTAAAGATAAAATTTATTATTCGTAAAAACAGTTTTCTTTTATGACGTGCTTATATGTTGAATCTGTAGTAACATAAGTCGACTTAAGAAGAGTATTTTGTTTGCCGTTGGGCATTCCTTCAATTCCTTGGCAAGAAAAAAGAACGTCAACAGAAGTGCTTACGAAAACATGAAAAAAGTAAAAATCCCCGAAACTGTACTCATTTTAACATGTAATGCAAACATTACTGGGATGACAGTGGGTTCTTATATGATCCCACTTTTAAATAAAATTATAAACACTTGTAAATATTGTTTGTACACTTGACCAAATTCTTAATCGGACAAGAAAGAAGGAAAATCGGCTGAGAATTCTAATATATACGAGGAGCGCTTAAATGAATCAACCTGCGGAGTTGTAGATGCATGTATGTTGAAAGAACAATTATTCCGTTAGGTTTGTCGGAATTATAACGAAATCGAGTTTCCTTTTTAGTTTCATCCTTCCTATTTCAGATGAATTTTTTAAAACTCTTCAAATGAATACGCTGCTTATTTATTTCTGTGTTGGACAACCCTCCCACTAGGATCCCCAGACTACCAGAACTTGGCTGTTTCGTACAAACCATGTATGAGCAGCTCAGGCAACAATTCTCATTCGATTTTCATAATTCATATCTCGTTTGATCGCAATTTTAGT
Source organism: Creontiades dilutus (assembly GCA_031894815.1). Taxonomy (NCBI): domain Eukaryota; kingdom Metazoa; phylum Arthropoda; class Insecta; order Hemiptera; family Miridae; genus Creontiades; species Creontiades dilutus. The sequence continues at coordinate 420,822 of JAVIWC010004520.1, forward strand.
CTGGTTGAATTACAAACCTTGATAATATAGATTTTCATGATGGAAAAGAGTGATTTGGGGGAGGAAAGCTGACATACAGTGCTTTTCTGATTGATTTTGTCTCCCGGCAAATCATGTATAAGCTTTTCAGGCCACAATTCTCACCCGATTTGCATGATTCTTTTATTGTTTGATCTTAATTTCAGTCTAGCTGTGTCACAAACGTTGAAAATGTCGATCTCAATGAATGTAAAACGGACTTTAGGCCTTATAAATTATAAGTATAATATTATCGTACTGTTCCAACTTTTCCACATGAATCCTCATTGAAAAGCAGAAGAGTTTCAAATTCACGCGCCAAAGAAAGCGGCATGATGGGTGAGAGAGGATGGTGGAGTCGCGAGTTTGATGAGGAGGGTTAGGGCCTCACAGTCCAGGAGTGAAGCTCCAGCTCTGCTCGCAATGGGCGGACCTTGGACGTGAAACGCAGCGTTTCACGCTGTTTGATTCGATCCAGCTCCAAAGAATGAACCAGTGACAGGGCACTTTCTGAGCACTACCGTAGTTGTTTGCTCACCCACTACCGAAACATACTCTTATCCTATTATTAGTGTGGGAACCACGTGTATGTTTATCATTTCAAGCAATAGAGGTACCAGAATGGCGGCAAACCAAGCCGGGTTTTCCCTGGCCGTTAGCGCTGACCCCCAACGGACGATTCTTTATGGAAAACCCGGAAAGGGGAAGTGAGCCAGGGCGGTAAATATACGACCAGCCCCTCGGCAGAAGTCAGTCAGTTGGTGGAAGCCCTTCTAGGAGTATTAACAGAACACTTTGCTTTCTCACTCGTAATGTAACTTCTCCTACTAGCTAGGTCAGTTGGTAAATTCTTCCCCTTTTCACCTAGGATGCAGAAAGGCGGATCACGCTATCCGGTAACGACTGCACCTCCGAAGTGTTAAGGGTCCTCTCCTCATACCTTGTACCGTAAGGGCAAGGAGATCTCTCCTTGGTAACGACGGCTTACACTTCCTCAAGGTTTAGTCGGGAGGGCAGTATGCTGAACTGAAAACACCGACTAAATCACTTCCTATTCTCCTCCGATCGGGAGGGTAGATATTATCTGGTAACACCGATCGAAGGTACACCAACACACATATACCAACAATTACCTGATAAAAAGGGAAAGTTCAATAGTTTCAGGGGTGTTCGTAAAACCAGTCCTTAACAGTCCCCAACCCTTGTGACTGAACTGTGTTAGCTGTAAATACGCGATGAATACAGTAAGTGCTTTAAAAACGCGAGTTCGCGAACTGTCGGTGAATCAACGAGTGATTATTCGCAATGCCACTATTGACAGGACTACAACAAGACAAGCAGAAATGGTTGTCAAACGATTCGCAAATTCAAAGCTCATTACTACGAAAACGTAGATTGGCTCTGCGGATGTGAGGCAAGTAATTAACTTCTCTGCTTCCTCTGTCTTCTTTGCCACAACAATAGGAATGAGGCTTGGGTTAAAGATGGGATTGGGCTTTTACCCCAACGATGATTCTTGCTTGACAGACATAAATTTCAACTGATGCAAAACAAGTTTAACTGAAGTTCGACAATCATTCCAAAAAAATTGTTTCGGGACTAACATACCTATTAGTGAACTTCTTTTAAAGTTAGGATTGAGTCATTTGTTTCAAAATTTGAAGCCGATAAAGCGGATTAGATTTATGTTCTTTGCATATTGGTAGTTGGACATTGAATTTGGCTGAGAAAAGCACATTTTTGTCTCATGTTCCCTTCGTGGTTATTCCTTACCCACGGGATTTCAGGACTGGAGCCGCCAGTGAGATGAATGTAATGCGGTCCAAGTTTTCACAATCAATTCACGGAAGGGATGTTATGTATATTCATTTAAAAAATTGATGAATAAATTAATGTGAGTTCTGGAATACCCGTTGGATCTTCTGAATTATTGATTACCATAACAATAAGTTGGTTGTGAAAATTTCACAACTCAAACTGTAATATCTCTAGCTGTAATATTTACACCTGGCTGCTAGATCAGTGATCTGAAATCAGTAGGGCCTGGATGACAATGAATAGTTTAAATTAACTTAGATCGTTCATTCAATATCTTACTCCGGATGAGAAGTCAGTCAAATCATATTTCATATCTGAACCAGCTGTACCTGTATGTAATTATGTGTACCAAAAAAAAACGTTGAAATTTAGACTTGGATTCCAGGTGCTACAAATCGGATTTCTGTGTCTAAGTTTGATTGATAATGTTTTCAATATTTTCAAGAATAATTTTTTTTGTAAGCGGGGACTTACCCTCACTGTATCGTTGGACAAGAACCCGTCCATAGTGGCTGAACCATATTGGATAGACATCTCTTTGCCATTGGCGACGTAAGTTGATGATTGTTTGGAATCGTAGCATCTTGGTTTGTCTGTAAACAAATAATTACAGTAAATCAGTACTATCAAATTGATGATGATCATGATCAGAAATTGGTATAGGGAGTGAAGTTGCTGAGTATTCCCTCAATTTAACCGTCTTGGATTGATTAAAAAGGATGACAAAGTTACTAAAAGTACAACCCAAGTCTATTGATGGTTTTGGAACCCGATTCCGTGAATGTTGGTTGGCTTAAAATCCTGTTCTTGAAAATCAAAACAAATTTTGAGAGGAGTTAAACAAATTATTTTTGTCGGTATATTGCAAATATCCATTACATAAAATAACAAACCAAAACACTTAGGGTGTACTAACCGCAGCTGGATGAAGCTGATGGAACCCACAAATCCGATGAGCCCGTGTCAAAGACTACCGTGAAGACTTGAGGAGGAGTTCCAATACTGATTTCTCCATAGTAATGAGTCTGTGAGTATCAGAACAAAAACAATCTTGCAAACCTTCGAACGACATGCTGGTAATTGAAAAGTTATGAATCTAATAACTATTATGATTAACTATAGCTGATCCGGAGAACTTCGTAACCGTCAACGAATGTCGTGTTACATATAAGGTGAACTTAATTCATGATTTCATGAAACCAATATAGTAGAAGAAAAATAAATAAGTTCAGTACATTATTAATACAACAGTACAAAAAACAATGTTTGAAAATTGGTCACTTCATTGAAAAAGATTGAATGATGGATATGTTTTTGGGCACCACATTTCCACATGCACGTTTCAAATGCGAGCATTATTATAATAATCCCCTATTAAAGAATTAAGTAGGTGTTCCAAATGACTATTCACGCTATTTATTAAACAAAAATATTAGACTTACATTGTGCGAATTTGTGAGAGCTTCGTAATCAACGTTACTGCGAAGATTAGATTCTCCATCCGACAGTAATAGTTGCCTCAGCTTCTGCTGGACAGGTGCTGAACCAGCTTTGAATATTGGTATTGTGTACCTGCGGACACATTGTCATTCGTTTGGACAATTCTTTAGTGTGACAGACTTTCTTGATTGTTTTAGTCCCTAACCTACTGTGTAACTGCGGACAAATCGTTATTCATGTGGAGATTTCTTGATTATGGCATACTTTCTTCATTTTCTTAGCTACACACTGTCCTCGTGTGAAATGAAAAGTTTACTTGTATGATATGACTTCAAGATATCGGGGAGTCATGTTCTACTCAGCCAACTGATCCGTTTGGTTCCAATATATGCTACTGCAGTGAGTTGGCGTCCCTTGAGCGCCAATAGGAATGAGTAATGATCACTACCACTCAGATATGTATTGGAAATACATATAACTAGACATATCTCCAATCCTTCAAATGATTCAAGGTAGGGGTGGAAATAGCTGCTAATTTCGTGAAACAAAAAGAACCGTTAATTCTCAAACAATAACTGTTAATTTTAACTGCTGCTTTTCAACTGTTGAATTTAATAAGAAGCAGTTCAGCGGGGATTCTTAGCCAGGGATACACGAGCTGTACAGCTATACAGAGACTCCCTTCTTGTCACCCATTATCTTGTATTTGAAGGGAACTTCCAATCTTTCTCATTTACATAGAGAAGATGGACAAATCCCACCCTAGCTGGCAAGCAAATAATCTAAGATAAAGTGCCCGTGTACAAATAATAGCTGTACATCTCAACTTGAAATTTCCAAACGACCAAATGGTGATGAATACATACTAATTAAGACAGCAAGATTGTCGTTTACTGGAAAAAGTAGCTCCAAATTGGCAATGTTTAGTGCAATACAACAAAAAGATGGTTATGTGACAACCTGATAGGTAGTACATATTTTAAAATATTAATCGAACGTGGTAGTTTACCTTGAGGACATTCCACCATCGTCTGGCATCTGGAACATAGGTGTAGCAGTTGAATGATCAAAGCAGCAGAGAAGTACTGCAAAGATCCCTATCGGCTTCCAAGACATCATCGTGCGACCACTTCACCTCTCAGACAAGGAATTAGAAACTCTAGTAAGTAGTTGCCATTTATATCCGAAACAGCTACACCAGGTATGCATTATATTTGTTTATAATATCTAAAAGTGCTGAAAATTGATTTGCACTTAGATTTGTTGATTCTATGTACGATCAATGCGTTAGATAAGGCAGGTTAAGACTCTTCAAAAGCTATTAGGCGACCGTCAGAACACGATTCGTGACAAAAGGCTATTGCTAATGGGTCTTTTGAGGTTTATCGTTCCGCCACCTTTGTTTGGAGATAACTGTTGAAAAAAACATTAGTAGAAAGAGGGGTTACCTAGGCTCAGCGTGTAGTTCTTCCAACAAACGATAGGTCTCATTTGTATGTTTGTATCGCCAATATTATTTCAACGCTCTTTGCTTTTCACGCTTAATAGAAGATTTATAATGTTAGCAAACTAACAACTCAACTAGTATTGTTTTCTTCCAGTTACAAGCTCGCCCATTCACGCAAAGAACGTCCTCATTTCTTCAAAATGTTCTTCAATTCAAAATCAAGAAGTGTATCGAATAAGAAAAAAAAAAAAAACATTATATTATAGATCTACTTGTTCCAGAAAAGCTTCCATTGTGAATTCCAAGCTCCAGCTCGATAAGTTGATCAGCGTTTAATTCGTACGCTCTAATTATCGATTATTGGTGTTGTACATATGCATTCAAAATATCACGAAACATTTAAAGAGCATTGAGCGTTAAAACACCGCCCTACCCCTCCTCCCCCCCCATGTAAGTAAGTACCCCCCCCCTCCCCAAGACAAAAATGTAAAAAATACTCGTAAAACCCCCTTATTTCATCTGAAACTAATCACGGACCATATTCGAGCACTATCATTGTCATTTATACATTTTCAGTTAAAAAAACAAACCACATTTAAATGAATTACTAGGTTCATTATTAGTGGGTTAAGTTCTATTTATCTAGTGATGTAATATATTTTTGAATGTCGTCACATTAACCACTGTTTCATCAACTTGACCCCAAAAAAATATGTGGAACCCCCCGAGAATGGAGCCCCCCTATGGGGGTATGCTGTAAGGTAGCCACCAGAAAAAATCTCATTTCATTACTTGAAATACACTAGACGCTTCCTTTTTTTTATTTATATAAATTTGATCTTTTCCTAAATAAACCTTAATGAAAGCATTTGAATTCTTAATCTTCAGAGTCTTGAAAAAACGGAAAACTTGTACCTATTTCACCGTTTTTATTCTGGATTTTGCCGTGCCATGCTGACTAAATTCAAGTCAACGTCATTTTTTCCGCGCGTGATTTTAGTATTCGCAATCTACATAACATTCAATAAAAACAAACCATTCCTCAATCCGATCTTGAAGTGCACGAAATCACTCGGAATTAGGCGTGACATATGGAATTAGTAGAAGTACGTGCGTATCTTTCCGGTTGACACACTCGTATATGATTCATTATTTCGGTTTTTTCTCGCTGAATCACGTTTATTTATATACATTCGAAAACAGCAAACTCAAGTTCGTCTGTCATTGAGTGCATCTCCTAAACCATTCCGTAACCATGAGTAACTTCTCAGTAAACTTTTAACCGATTTCGAAAATCGAGACTGAAAGGATTACTACGGGAACCCTCTTTTGAATTGTACCCAATCGTTAGCTGAGTGGTTAAAAGAGTACCTTCAACTCTGGATCTTTCCTGTCAGGAGTCCTTCAACTAAAAACTTCACTTCTAAAGATACCATCGCCTCACTTTCCTTGGTCAAATAATTTAGGCGAAGGATACGTCCAGGAGGCTAAAAAGTTACTAACCAAATGTTTAAATGAAGGTTCTGATATTTGTCTCGCGCTTCTTCATCAGCAAAACACGACCAGAGGAAATCTAGATTATCCAGCACAAACATTGCTGGGTAGAAGGACAGAACACTAGCATCAAATTCCAGTCAAGCTCTGTTCCCTGAAATTGTGACTAGAGTTCCAAAAAAACTGAAGTCACAGAGAATCAAGGACAAGTTTTATGCTGACAACAATAAAACAAAAACCACTATATTCAGAGGGCGACGCAGTCCTGATGAGAGAAAAACATAAGCTTTGTTTATCTGCGAAAATCTCGATAGTTTTTACAGGGGCTTTAACGTTCCTTCATGCTGAAATATATATATAAATAAAATGACTCACTTCAAACGGGTTTGTCGCAACTACTACACATGGATGTAAATATTCTTATGTTTATTGGTCTCGTGTCACCGTTTTCGTTCCTGGATACCATACCCTTTTTCGTTCCTGGATACCATCCCCTTTTTCGTACGGGTTTGTCGCAACTACTACACATGGATGTAAATAAACCATACCCTTTTTCGTTCCACTCCAGCGTGACACTTTTCGGCTAGTTAGATGGCTAAAGCGTTTATTCTACGCTAAAATATAGAAGAAATTCAAGGTTTATCCGTCATGATCGTAGAATTTGAAACGAACCGACAGCCTCCCGACCGGAACAACCTTCACCGACTCAAATTCGAACAACTATACGATTCAGAAGAACACCGCTTCGAATTGGCCATTGATGAAATAAGGTAGATGCCAGAGTTCTTCAACTACAGACTTCACTCCATAATTTTAGTCAATCAGGTGTTGGTTGTCAGACAACCCTGCCGACATTCATTACATGATCAACCTATGACATGTAACGTTCAAGAATATGATACAATAAAGTTTATCTGATTTAGTCAATATAAATATTGGGGTAGTTACTATGTGTACACATACATGGAAACTTCCTTGCATACATAAACTGAGTAAGCTCCTCTGTGCTAGTTCATCTACCCATTGAAAGAAGATTCTTTTTCTTTTAGTTGAGCAAAAGGAAACGTCTGTTTAGTTGGGTGTGGTACACAGCTTCCTAGTGCTAATAATATGAACCTGCTAATATATGTATACATTATTAGAGTGTTGTAAATAATCTTGAAAGATGAAGAAAATGAGCTTCTTAGTAGGGCCGGAATTCAAGGGACGCCGTCGAATGGGTGAGTTGACATTAATGGCGGGCCTGTCACTAATTCTATAGCGGACACAATAATGATATGGTCCGGTTGGAATTGGTATGAGATGAAAAAATCGGATTTTTTCGCCTATTCTCCAAATTAGAGCGAGATCGGACAACTAGAATCTGAAGATATTATATTCGGTGGTTTTTCCATTTGCTCATGCATGAGCGATGAATTTCATAGGGGACCATACACAGCCTAACCCGCACAATCTCTCAAAACCTCATCAAAATTGGATGGAAATTGTAGGAATTAAGCTTGTTGCAAGAGTCTGTGGGCACGACAAGCATACATGATACAAAAGTTCTTCATAATGGTAATTTTGAACAAGAAAATTTTTCATCTTCCGCAAATGAAAACAGTGCTTCCGTTTCCTACAAGTTGTCTCGGAAGCAATACAAGGAGAGGAAACTAAATGAAGATTTATATTGGCTCTCTTTAAAAATTTATTATTAATGTGTGAGAGATTGTTACGCTACAAGTAGTAGAATGAAAAAAGAACACAGTGACAACTTACGGAGAATAAAATCAAGTAAGCTGGCCTTACCATATTACACCGGCTAACCATGATGAAGTCTATGAATGACGATTGCTTCATGCCAAAAGTGAAGAGACAAAGTGGACAACGCCTCTCCCACTCTAAAAGCGCGGAAGTGAGTGATATTTGGAGGGGCGGCAGTGGCCAAGGTTCTTGAAGTCTTTCATCAGCGGAAGGTCATGGGGCCTTCCAGCCACCGAGGAGCATCAAAGCAGAGCAAAAATATATCGCTTTTGTTAACAACACTTGTCAAGTATCGTCACTTATCTCCCAAGCACGTGATCAAACTCACTCCCATTCGAAAGGGAACAATTTGAATTATTTTCCAAAATCAGCAACTAAAAATTTCATTGAAACGGATTTTGAGGTTGAGAAAGCTTCTGAGGTAGAGGAAGCTTTGTCTTCACTTTCGACAGGTGAACAATCGTTCTCCGAAATCAAACTTTCCACTCTAATTCAAGTCTTAGATCATTATGAACAACTTTCATTTCATGTCTGTCTGTTTCTTGGGTGTCCGCAAATCCTTGTAACAAGTTTAAATGCATACTTTTTATTAGAATCCCACAAATCTTCAGGAAATGTGCGAATTAGGCTGTGGATGCATTACTTTTTTACACATTCAATCGCTCAAAATGCACCCTTTTATTCTACGCGTGCGCAAACGTAAAATCTACAAAGCATCATTTCCTCGGGTTCTCGTGGTTCGATCTCGCTCAAATTTGAAGGGGAAGTGGAAAAAGCCGATTTAAAGCTCTTATATACATTTCAATATGATCGTATAGTTATTGTATCCGCTTTAGAGTTAGCGCGACAGACGCTATGCGTGGCAGACAAGTCGACCCACTCACTTGAAGGCGTTGATGTCGGCGAGACCTGGTCCCAAGGCATTTTTATTGTTGAATTATAACAAACTTGCATTCTACATCTTCCACGATTCAGAATCTTTCAAGGTTTTTCACAGCATTTTTATGATCTATACATCATCAATGTTACCTTCTACGATGACGCTACGTGCTATACCCAACATGGTAGAGGTTTTCAAAGGCTTGATGAGTCCTTAAACCTGGATATAAGTCTGGATTACGTATGAGCCGAATGAAATCCCAAATTTTGCTGTTCAGGTACGGCAGGTACATCCCATAAGGAAAGAAACCATGGAAATAGTTAAATATTGAGATTCTTCAGTGAAAATATTGACTTCTTTCAAAAATATTCGTCAAGTTAGATCACTAAGTAGACGGTTTCTCTAACACAGCGGTTCTCAAACTTTATATTCTATTCCCTATTCTATTCTGAAAAGAGCTTCAGTATGAAGAACGTGCTTGTTTTTTCTGGGCACGGTTCGTTGAAACTTGGTGTCAGTTCTGATAGTCCTAGTCAGAGTTTTTCGGTAAGATCCAGTGAAGGCAGCTAATTCAGATACTCCAGTTTTACAAGAATAAGTTATGGCGAATAGAGTATGCTGTTTCAATGCCTGTTCACTTGAAAATTTGGATATTTCTTTTGTACACCAATCTGGAAGGATGTGAGAGAAAATAGTTTAAAATTCATCACAAACCAATAGTCACGTTGGAGGTCAATGCGATTTTCTGAGGGTTTAGCGGGTTGTTGTAATTCCAAAAATAAAAAGTTTGGTTTATTATTTCATAAGTAAATTTAATTATTTTCAACCAAGCTTTGAGCTCTTTCTAGGCTTGTATTCCACCCCGCTTTGGGACCCACACTTTAACCGCAGTTCTAACAGGATACTTATAAACCGTTCTGAACTAGTAACAATACTAACTTACGGTAGGTAGAGAAAGGCTCATCGTTTCTATTATCGAGCGTTTTTTGGAAATACATAATTATTAATGGAGAATAAAATCAGATACAAAGTATTTCATTATTCGGGATTTTTATTTGATGGAAAAAATACGATCATACATTTTGCAAGAGATTATATTCAATCCTGGATTACATTCACATCCATGGAATCTTGCTCCGCACCAATAAAACCTCGATGTTCTCGAAAGAAGTTTTTGACATAATTTTGATCTGTCTCTTAATTATTTTGGCCTAAACTCTTATGAGTCTTACATTAGAGCTCTAACCTTTCACCAGCCACTGCCAGTTGACATGGATGGGAAGGGGGCCATACATTTATTCAAATTTTTCCGAGATATATGAGCGCTCTGCTTTTTAGATTGCTGTCATTAAATATGCTAACATTGATTTTAAGGGGACATAATAATGAAGAACTAATGTGTTGATTAAGGTGTCAGAACACTCATCTCTAGGGCCCTGCCATAAAATACAACAGTTTTCTGTCCATCTATCTATCTAGACACAGGCTTCAGCAGTTGTAATATTATTTTATTCAATTCGTTAGTTAGATTAACATGAAATTATTAATAAATCCATGGTTCAAGTATTGGTATCCGAGCATATTAGTATGATTCGGTTTAGCAAAACAAAATTCCAACTTGGCTAGTCTACAGGTGGCTGCACACGCCCCCTGTGTAGCCTCGATGGTCCAGCGTGCCAATCAACAAAGTTAAGACAGGAATTTTTGTTGTCTGTTTCAGATTAGAACGCTGCACAAAGATGTATTATTACTGTATTAGACATCTTGGTGAAGTCAACTAGATGTTGTCTATGGCACATTGTATTCGGATCCTTCACTGTAATTGCCTTATTGTATTCAATAGGCTTTTAAAATAGTTTCATTTAGATTGCCCCGTAGCATAATCAGGAAAGAACTTAGCCATAAGGGTAACTCAGCTGATCAGCGTGCCTTCTTACATTGTAATTGACTTCTAGATGGTGCAAAGGAGGTCCAATTAGATTAAAACACTTATTAAAAACATTTTCACTTGATTATCGAGACATCATTTTGAAACCTATATTTGAAACACAATTTCATGTAACCACCTCCATGTAAACATCGTTTCTTTTCCAATTACGTGTCAAGTGAGACAGCCCTCGCAATATTAGTAGCTAAAAGATTAAAGATTAATAGATCTCTTGTGTGTAAAAATACTTGAACAATAGTTCACCTAATAAGGTATAAGTATTAAAATTCTCCTGACGCAGTGGGGCTGTAAAATTGTTTAATTACTGTGGATGATTGATACAAATGATTAGAAGTGAGTTTTACAAAGAATTAGGTCATGCCAATGGTTAGTACCTTTTTTTCATTGGGTTCCTAAAGACGATCACCGAAAGAACTACTCGTTTCAGTTTGTTCAATCTTTCCCCTGACGTGGTTTTATATCTAATTGTGCTGACGTTTTTATAAATTGTCACGGGTTTATACTTTGTCTAGTAGGTGTGCCTACGTATGTATGTAATAAAGGTACAAAATTGAGCGAACAATGCGTGAGGCGTTTGTAAGTGTACATTAGCGTTTGTTCACTACATAATAGTATATCAATGCGAAAAGAAGAAGGTATGAACAAGATGTAGTAGAAGAACTGCCGTTTCCTCCAGGCTTTTCTGTTGTGGACGATGTCGTGGTGGACGCCGCCGTGCTGGTTGTAGCTGTGGTTGAAGGCGTAGTTGTGGCAGGTGGTGCTGGCAGATCGACAAAAGCCACAGCTAGTAAGTCTACATTGAAGATGGTGTAGTAGTTGGACAGAAACGTGTCGCCAAGGATCCAAAAATCAACACCACTCACTGGGGCGATTCCGAGTACGGCGGTATTGCCCTCGCTCTTAAAACAAAACAAACAAATATTTAGTCATTGCGGGGTCCTTAATACCTACTTCAATAAGAACCAATATGGCACAATGTGTCAACAGTTTTATAACAAGAAGGTTTGAAACGGACTAGTTGCCCATTCCAAGGGGTAAAGCCTGCAAGGCCATAAGGATACCCCTGAAGCTAAATAATTTAGGTTTATTGCCAGGCTTAGCAGTTCCAAGAAAAGGAAACGAGGAACTTAGGATTAGGAACCTTCAAATTCAACAACGCGGAATTCGCAATTAGTAGATACCGAGTGAATAATACTAATTACTCACCAATACAACATAATCCTTCGGCGTCAATGTGTACATGTTACCGTTAATTACTAATTTGAGATCAGGAAGACTACTGATTCGGCTGGCTGGTATCTGAAATTGGAGAACGTTGGCTTCGTAAACAAAGTTACATAAAATCATCAAAATTTGGTATAGGTACTAATTTTCGTGATCGTGTAATATATTCAAAACTGCAAAGTTATTGTTTTTGACGACAAGAAAACACCATTACCACACTGTCAAGTTGATTGAGAAGGGAGAAAGTTGTCCGAAGCCTCTTACTAAATTTGATAACCCTACTCGTAATTATACAATAAAATAAAACTGAAAATACAAAAATATTAGTTTTCAGCTCTGACCAGCATGAGGTTGTTGAACATGACTGCCCCAATGGCCATCGCTATTCGAATCACATCCTCTGTCGGTCCCATGATCAAAGAAGTACCAGTGTCAGCGATGGCTTGTATTTTTTTTAATGTCAAGCTGCCAATACTCATTCTGAAAATGTGCACGATAGTGTTAGATACTGTCTAATCACACATTTATAATTACTTCTGTACTAAAGATGCTATAGTTGCAGTTTAGGGTGTCAGGTTGGGTTTAAGAACTTAAATATTTGGATTAAGTACATCATTTAATTTGCTATAAACTTACGAGTCCACTGAAAACTGCCAATAGCCTTGGACACTTAGTGGCACCCAGTTAATTTCCTTAGACGATTTATTAATAGCGTCGTCCCATCCACCAAAAACGATGTTGCTGACTCCTTCGCCATGCCTGTCGTAACAAATAATTTTGTTTAAATATACGTATACAGTCATAAGTAAGAGTCGACAAATGGGTGTAGTCCATAAGCGCCAATCCCGTCTAATGATGCTTCAGTCTTGTACCAAAAGAGCCAGGTGAGTTGCAGAACCTCATTAAGTTGGATTGTCAGAAGCGCTAGCTCATGTCCAGATACTCTTCCAGGAATGAGTGACAAAAGCGCGAGGATTCAAAATCACCGTAGAGGTCGTAGTACAAATACCTCAGAGTAGTGAGTTGTGAGTCGTATTGGCCGTGAGTCGTTTCTCAATTGATAATGAAACGATAATTAGTTGTACGGTTGAATCCGATCGGTAACCACGTTCCGCGTCACGACTAACAAAGGCGTTCGCTGTCTCGTCTTCGATAATTTTGGTTTATTATTCAATAATAAACCATTGTAATAGCTCTTGAAAGAAAAAATTCCCCCCCCCCCTGAAAATTTCATGGTTTACGTTTCAAAGGGTGTAGAATCCGAATCTGCAATAAAAATTTTCCGTCCGTCCGCCGTACGCCGTACGCACGATATCTCCGAAACGGCTGGAGCAAAAGATCTGAAATTTTCAGGAAAAATCCATCTTGGTCCGACGACGCCCCAATTCTTGAGCCAGCTCTCTCACTCAATTTGAAGTGCCCTTTATGGGCTGTCAAAGTTTTGTAAAATCCCTAAAAACCTCAAAACAAGTCGAAGCGGACTAAATTTATACCTATTTGAAGAACATACCATAAGGAATCGAATGAGCGCCTCCCCAGGTCCGTAGGTCAAACCATTCCCGATGTATGGCCCAATTTATGGTGCCAAGATTTGCGTTTTTTGGTTTATTATATATAGGTAAATATTATTCAATATTGACTGGGGTCAATAAGTATTCTTCCACTGGGGTTTATTATTAAATTGGCTTGCGTTCATGATTTGAATCTGTACTAAGCTTTGGAGTGTGCGTGTTTCACAGGTGATAGAGCGATTATTGAATTTCAGGAGATATGCATAGACCACGTAAATCGGTTCTCAACCAAAACTCCTATTTGGATTGATCAGTTGATGATATTTGTGTGCCTCCTCTACATCAGTCTACCTTTGGCTACATCGTTTAAATTTGGATTTGGGGAAGTTTTAACGCAATACGAGTTCTAAAGGACTTGATAAATTATAGATGTTTTTATTGTGGAGGGTATTGAGGTTCAATAAAAAAACGCTGCAAATTCTTTCACTGGGGTTTATTATTCAATTGGCTTGCGTTCATGATTTGAATTTCTACTAAGCTTTGGAGTGTGCGTGTTTCACAGGATAGAGCGATTACTGAATTTCAGGAGGCACACGAATATGATCAACTGATCAATCCAAATAGGTATTTTGGTTGAGAATAGATTTACGTGCTCCATGCATATCTCCTGAAATTCAATAATAGCTCTATCCTGTGAAAAACGCACACTCCAAAGCTTAGTAGAAATTCAAATCATGAACGGAAGCCAATTAAATAATAAACCCCAGTGAAAGAATTTGCAGCGCGATTACTGAATTTTTTTTTTTCCGTCGTAATCATTGAAAGAATTTGTAGCGTTTTTTTCATCGTAATCGCTCACGCAAACTTTCTAACTCAAATTGAAGTGCCAAATGTGGACTTGTTTTTTTTTCATCGAATAAAAAAAAAACGCTACAAATTCTTTCACTGGGGTTTATCATTCAATGATTCATGATTTGAATTTCTATTAAGCTTTGGAGTGTGCGTGTTTCACAGGTGATAGAGCGATAATTGAATTTCAGGAGGCATATGCATAGAGCACGATAAATCTGTTCTCAATCCAAATAGGTAGTATTTTTTTTTGAGAACCGATTATCTCCTGAAATCCAATAATCGCTCTATCACCTGTGAAACACGCACACTCCAAAGCTCAGTATAAATTCAAATTATGAATCATTGAATAATAAACCCCAGTGAAAGAATTTGCAGCGTTTTTTTTTTTTTTTTTTTTTTTTTTTTTTACCGACAAGTTCTGGTATATGTAGACGGTCGAGTGAGATACCGCTGTACTAATAAACATTGTGGCGCGTGTATGGTGACGAACGGGAGTGTTAATCAGATTTTAGACCACAGTAATGATCAAAGCAACGATAGTGACAACTCAGCTCGTTACGTGGAGCGACGCAAAGTTCGGGCTCGCAAAATGCAACTGCCTAAAAGTCCTGCTCACTAACCTGCTTCATTTGTCTTGAAATAACAGTAGCTGCAACTCAAAATGCGGCAGAACCTCCGGATCAAACAAAAAATGATAACTTGACAACGAACTGTCTTCATGAATTGTGACTGTATTACATTTCGTCCAAATTACCTATCTTTTTTGGAATTTCACTGTTGTTCAATACATTGCCCCATTAGGTAATTCTATGGTATTCCGACAATCAAGGCAACTAAAAACATTGCCTACGTAAACCTTGAAATCTGCAGAGTTTTACACCTTTACTAAAATGGCCCGGCATTAAATGAAATGCCCAGGTATCCCATATAATTCCTGGATTCTACACTTTATCGCTAAAATTCTCATAAAACACTGATGAAGTAATATCAAATTTGGGTTTTCAGTCCTAAATAAAAAAGTGTGGAAAATTAAAGATACAATGCCAAGGATAAGATCTGGAAAATACTCTTAGATATCAAAACGTGAAACTGCAAGCCTGAATAAATTAAAACTCGCCACCAACTTACTTCGTGAGGCTGAACGAAAACGCGTTAACGTCGAAGACATGACTTGACATTAAATTGAAAAACGGTGGAGTCATGGAATTAGTAAGGGATGGAAATGCTAGTCCGAAAATCCCATCTTGAACATTCTTCCGCAAGCCTGATTCTTCGTAAGTCACAAGACCGAATGCTTGGTGAGAATCCGGAACACCTGCAAACTGTGAAGTTGGGATTAGTTCGTTTTGTAATACTCGTACTTGTAATGTGAACACGGCCATCTTTCACTTACACTTTAAATAGAATATGAGGTTGTTACTACGATTAATGGAACGGAAACCGATCCAAGGAACATGTTTCCACAGACATCAAAACCCTCAATAGGTTGACTTGAAGTGTACTGCTTTTACGTAGTGCTAACTCAACAGCGGATACAATAATGATACGATCGTGTTGAAATTTACATGAAATTGCAAGACTGTTTGTCCCCTACTCCCCTCCGAATTTCAACGAGATAGGACCTCTAGAACCTGAGAAAATGATGCTTGATGGATTTCAAGTGTGCGTATGCACAGGTCGAAGAATTTCATAGGAGACCATATGTTGTTACTTAACGAAATCGGATGAAAACTGTAAAAATTAAGCGTGTTACAAGGATCTGCGGACACTCTTACAGTGAAAATGTGAAAAGAAATGTTGATTTTAAAGAATACATATTTGTCATCCCCCAAGAGTGAACGCAAAGCTTCCGCTGCCCGTAGGTGATCTATAAAGCAAAATAAAAATTTTCCAAGTGTCGAGTTGTAATAAAGAAACCTGATCTTTTATTTTATTGCAGCTATCCACGGAACTAGAATATCTACAGGGTGATCATGCAAAAGAGTTCAGAAAAAAGAAGGCACAAGTAATGTTAGTGTCCACTGTTACTGTAAACTGACCATTTGTTGACATCTTCCATTCTTGTCTTGTAAAGATACCCTTGTAACTAATTAGTACTTGCTATTTTCTGATTGTTAGGTAGGTATTTACTTATTCATAGATCTAATAATTAGCTTATTTATTTTATCTTTCTATTGATTAATTTATTGTTTAATCCAATTATTTCTTATTTGTGGTCAATCACAATCGTCCTTGTTTCAATCCGATTTTTTCGTCTTCTGCATGAGCGGTTTATGATCAAAGTGATATATAATCAAACTGAATTAAATTTCATAACTCTTTTAATGAATGATCTTTTGATAAGCCAAATACTAAATTTTTCTTTTTGTAGCGGAACCATACAGTGTTTCAAAACCAACTAACCAGAAAGTGATTTTTGAGCCGAAATTACAAAACTTCAGACAGATATTTTTCTGTGTAACTGGAAATTTATTGTACAGTGCTTTTGTATTATAGATACAAAAGCAGATGGATAATGAGAACGTAGTTTGACTTTCAGTGTCTATGTACTTTTGAAATCATGAAGAAAAATAATTAGGTACACACTCCCAATAATTTGTGGAATACTAGAAAATAGTTATAGTATCTGCCTCAAAAACGTCTAATATTCCAAGAAATATTAATTTATTTGAATATTTAAGTAGATATCGATCAGCATTCTATAGCATCTTAAATTGTCGTTGGATTAAACTCCCTGTACTTTTCCGCAAAATCTAGAGAATACTGGATTGTGGTGAGTGATTTTCCCATTTCAAACATCAGGGATTTTCTATTATTAGGACTGGTTGAACTATTCAGGGCCCGTTTTCAGGACGTACATCTGAAGCAAGGCTTCGTCAATAGAGGAACTCCTATTTGAATTGATCCAAGGGTTACGGGACAACCCCGAACAAGAGAGAAAAATGACTGAATACCAAATCGATTTCAGACCATGGTAAGACCGAATCCGTGGAAAATCGATAGATGAGTGTCAGCATATGTGTCATGAGGCGGTTGCCAAGCAAAAAACAGGTGCATTGTCATCGAGTTGATGGAAAGTGGAAGGAGAGAGACCGTATCATATACCGAATGACCAGGGCAAGTCGTTGCCATCAATCCCGACGGGTCTGCAATAATCCTGGATGTCCAAATTTTCAGTGGCAGCGTGGACTTGGAGCAGAACTGAAGGGCTGATATCAGTAAATATGGTAGTAATGACCTGCAGCACGCGTTTATCTTAGCTGAAAGGAGAGTATTCCAAGAACAGCAAGGTTATGGCGGCGACCGTGTCCTGACGCGGAGTGCGGTGCGGCAAAATTACCATAGGGTTAGCTCTAGTTGGCCACCTCGTCAGGAGTGCTTCGTCGTATCACCACCAGCTTAGAATTGGTTAGGAGTCCTTCCCACTTCCATCTTACTCCACTTCCCTTTGAACAAATCTTAACCGATTTTCATGATTTTTACTTTCTATCTCAATTTTAGTGTATTTGTGCACAAACCTCCGATTTTTTCTGAAAGGGGTGGGGATAAAAGGAGTAATAACCAATCCTTCCAATTGGTGCTCAAGCAAAAATTCTTGAACAATTCACGTAATTTTTTATTCTTTTTTTCTTGTCCATTAGGATTTTAGTTTGATATTTGAACATATTTCAGAATCACCAATTTTCATTATGAAAGGAGGTTATTGGCAGAGGTAATCGCGATAAATCTTTATTTCATATCTTTTTCACCTGATTTCTTTGATTTTTTTTAAATTTTATTTGTGTTTGACTCCAAATTTTGTTTTGCAACACTTATCGGCCTCGGAGAGTTTGTTAGTTTTTGCATTTTTGGTGTTGTTGTTAATAAAAGGGGTAGTAAAATCCATTAAGCGCTTGCTCATTCAGTTTATACCGCCAATTTCTCCCTTATTATTTGTTCGATTAAAAATTGTTGTCTAGTTTCAAAACTTATTCCGAAGCTTTTAAATTTATCTATGAAAGGGGGTGATCCCAATTTTTGTCTAAAATATTTATAAGTGTTTATAATTAGATATGTTTATAAGCGAGGTTGTACAAAAAACCGGACCTAGATAGCAGTACAAAAATAATAGACCTTTATGTCCTCATTTTTAGCGTTTTCTTAATTGACGAATAGTTCTGGTACTAACCCGCACGTTATCCAATGCCATTGAACCTTTAACTTCTCCAGAACCGTACATAGCCCTGAATTCCGTGCTATTCGCTTCGTACGTAGTTGAAATTAATGGGTAGTAACACGTTTTCTGCTCTGAAAATATATATATAACAATTTTTAGAAATTGAACATAATCAGTGCACCAATCAATTTAACATAAAGGGTATGATTCAACACAACTTAATGGTTGTAAAATTGTTAACTTTACAGCACATTAATATATTAACTTACGGTGAAAACTCAAAATGTAAATACTGAAAATAATCTAAAACATTGGAAAGGAACTGAGCTTCTGTACGATTAAATACGAGGGTCATCCAGACAGTAACGTTACAACTGCTGGTAAAAATCGAAAAATGCATATATTTTATTCACTTTTTGAGGAAATGTAGCAAAATATGTCCTTATTTTTCTACATAATCGCCACCAACTTCAACACATTTCTTCAGCCTGGGCACCAGCTTTTTGATGCCCTCGTCATACACACTTCGCTCCAACTCCAAAAACCACTTCTCGGCAGTTTCCTTCACCTCCTCGTCGTTGGAAAAACGTTTTCCACCCAGGAACTCCTTCAATTCGGTGAAAAGGTGGAGTCCGAAGGCGCCAAGTCCGGTGAATATGGTGGATGGGTCACAACATCCCATCCAAACGACACAAGCAGGTCCTGGGTCTGGCGAGCGGTGTGGGGTCTGGAGTTGTCGTGAAGAAGGGACACACCACGAGTCAGCATTCCCCTCCTTTTCTCTTTGATTTGTTCCTCAATTATTTAAGGGTCCCACAATACGCATCAGCATTAATGGTGGTTCCCCTGACCATGAAATCCACCAACAACACCTCTTTTCTGTCCCAAAACACTGATGCATGATCTTCCGCTCTAAGGGCTGAACCTTGAATGTTTTTGCTGACGGGGAGTGAGTACGGCGCCACTGCAGGAACTGCCTTTTGGGCTCTGGGGTGTAGTGACAAACCCAGGGAGATTCGCGACGCAAAGTGAGGAACTTGATGACCGCCCGAATTTCGCATAGGCTGTAGGTGGAGCGAACGGTTCCTGCAAAGGTTGACGGAAAGGCTGTTGTGACGACATTTTGTAACGGACTGATGCGGGCGCGTGCTTATTGTGACCACTACGAACCCTCCTACACGCAGTAATACCAACCCCAAAAAAAATTCTCTGCACCTTCCAGGGAGTTTGTAACCTTACTTTCTGGATGACCCTCGTAGCACAAAGTGGGAAGATCCTCCGTGGAGGAGACTAATTAGCTAGTCATGGTCCTTGGGTGTGCCCTAGCTCGGGTAGAGTCTGGCTTTGCACCCCACACGCACAGCTATACAACTCTTCCCTCAGATTGTACACTGTAGGAGAAAATGCGTTAATTTAAAACACTACCACCGAGAATCTAACCTCAGTTGGGGACCAGGCAGTTGGTGCTGCGACAGAGTCTGTGTACCGGTAGTATTTGGCTATTTGATGGGAGTGGTGCACCACCGGGTTCGTACCCTTTAAAGGTTAAAATGGTCAATATCCTGACACAGAGAATTTGGCTCTACCACTTTGCTCTCTTACTGAGCAATGCCATCCCTTGCATTAAAGAGCTGGAGGATGAATGGCCGTTCACACTTACCTATGCCACCAAGTCCTAAAAGGTCACTGCATTCATAGCGTTATAGATCGCAGTTGTTGGTTCTGGCTGTACTCTTCCTCCTACAATCACCTCCTACATAACTCTAACTAAATTATCTCAAACTGGCTTCTATTGTACCATCGATCCTGCGAGTGTGGTCTAGATGGATACCATGCAAGGTTACCTACATATACCCAATTAATACTAACACCTGAACCTAAAATTACTAGTAACCTACATTCCATAAACCCTATGCCCCGCCTATCCCATAACAACACCTATTCCTGTTGGCTAGTGACATTCCATGTTCTCCATGGTCAGGATCCTATTCAAGGATTCGACATTTATCAATGATCCCTCCCTCGAAAGGAGGTTGATTTGCTTAGGAGAAACCATCCTTTAAATTGGCTCCAAGCAGAATGGCTCACCATCCAGGAGACCTTGTTCGGAAATTAATTTGTAAGGTAACTGCTTGCCTAGGAATTGCAGATTAAGTTGAACCTCCTACTGATTCTACTACGTAAGGATGTTGGTGACCAAGTAAGTAATAACACTCATATGCTGAGACCCCTTTTAGTTGTACAAGTCTCCGGTGATGCGGTCTCTACCCTTAAGCACTCTGGGTAAATTCCATGTGCTCAACCACTGCTACCACGAATCCAACCTCAACAGGAAGCAGGCTGTTGGGACTGTGGTGGCAAAGGCCAGAGAATTCGTACCTTCCTTCTAATCGCTCTACCTCAGCTCACTCCAATCACCATGGATGTAAGAGGGAGGGACACTCACATGAATGATCCCATCAGGGTTCAGGACACGAATTGGACAAGTGTGGCACCCAACATTCATACAAATGTATAGCATTCTTACCACAATTTTTGGGTCGGATCGGGCGGATCTAAATGGAAGTGTGGGCACACCGGCTAGGGTCTACCAGAATCGGATAAGTGCGGGTTTTTTTTTAACGATACAACCAAAGCTGAATAAAATCCCTCCGTTCGTCCACCATAAAAATGATCAAAAGAGAAAGATAGTACCATTTACTAATCAAATGCCATTGCCAAATCAAAATTTCAAAAATATTGTTACCCCTATCGCATGTACAAACTAAAGGTTACGCGCTATTACAATCAATGAGTCACAACATACGAACAATTATTATTTTGTGAAAACCATCCATCTACTTCACTTACTACAATACGGCGAGGTTCCAGAAGTCACCCACAAGTCTGACGAGCCGGTGTCAAAAACAACTTTGAACTTTTGCGGCGGTGAACCAATTTCAATTATTCCATAGTAGAAGGTCTGGCAAAAAAAATCAATAAAAAATCTTATTTATATGGTGTTATAACGTACTACGAGTATTATAACAGGCTGTGAGGCATGAGACCTTATGCATGGTACGAGACACCATTGCTCAGACTGAAATCGAATTACTACAAGCGTTCATATTATCTTTGTATAATTAGAAAAATAATTTGCTGATGCAACCATTTGCTGTCATGCAGTTACACAGATTCATATCGATGTTAATCTGACTCCTGAAATGTAAACAAAAAACTATCTCACAAATTTAATGAAGTTACCATCTTGAACAAGGTTATACTCATTGATATGATATTACTAAAATGTCGTCTAGTGGTAGTATAGTGTTTCAAAAGCCTTCAAAGATTGATGGCGGGGATCAGTGTGTCAAATATTAATTGTACCGTGAGGAGTCTCTCTCGAAAGATTCATCAAAACAAGGGACGAGGAACCGATCGAGAGGGAAATCAATAAAGCTAATGGAAACAATGTGTTTTCAATCAGTAAATGTGAAAGTAGTTCTCTTGGAAAGTACGTTGCTCTTCACTATTGAAACTCAACCTCTAAACATAATTTATACTTTTTTAATAGTGAAAATCCTCGATGCCAGTCCACACATAGTGCCAAATAAACTATCAAAGTCACAGTCACATAAATTTCATTGAATACCAGCAAGTCATTTCAGTTGGAGTCTGAAGCCTTTTATTAAGAGGGGTGAGATATATTTTAGTTCTTTATTCCAATAACTGTTCCTTTTGATGATGACCAAGAAAAAACGTATTGTTTAACCCCTCCTCAAAAACTGTTGGCATACGTTTCAATATACGTAAATTTCAAACATTTAAACTTTTTTACTACTACTGTACCAAAGGATCATTCATCATGTGTGCCTTTACTCTTGGTGATATGTTCAATCAACCTAAGGGGTGAAATTGAGGGGTTGAAATATTTAAAAATATATATCTTGAAATCTCCGAAATGAAAGTATAAATTTTAGGTCGATTTTTATAGATATTAAATCCATGAATTGAATGTGACTAATGGAGCAGTTGTAGGTTCAACTGTTCTCCACGTTGAAAAATCTCTAAAAAAAAAAAAAGAGAAAAAAAATCAATATTTCTACAAATTTTTACATTAAATGCCCCTCACACTCTAAATTAACCGAAATTGATGAAAGAAAAATGGTTTTGGGACTGAATGCATGACGTCATTGACCTTAATCACTGCATCTCAAGTATTTCCTTCTGCAGAGAAAAGATACAGTACTGTCACTTTCCCCATCAATCACGTTTGTATCAACAATCCATTGTTTCAATTACCGATAATATCACAAATCTTTGTTGGTTTATTATTTGTTTGATGTCATTTCACTTATTGTCTTTCCAAAAGTGCGTACACCCATGAAAATTATATTTAGACGGTGTCCCCATTGATCCATTTTAATCTTCCCATTTATGAACGTACTATCTGCTTAAAAGGTAAATCTCAAACAGCAGCTGTTAGCAGCGTTTTCGCAAAGCAACTTCATAAGTTTTTCAAAGCTGTTGTTTCGATAAGGGAATTAATAAAAGCAACTGAAGCAATTTGAAGGTCGGAATTTTTAAAAGTTAATTTGAAGATTGATGTCAAACCGCCTACTTTTATTGTTGTGTTTTCATTTTGAATACATCTTATTAGACAGTGTAGAACTACCTGTTTTGTAAATAAAAAATGTCTACGTCTCAATTTCACATCATAATTTTATAAATAGGGATAGGTCTTTACATATATCTAAATATGTTATGTTCTCATGTTTGCTCAATAAAATTTCCAAACCTACCCCAATGTCGTTTGGAGTTAGTGGTTCGATGGGTTTGGCGCCAACTAAGCTGCCCATATCTCGAGATCTACGTTGCAGATTTGCTCGGATTGCATCATATACGTCTGATCTATCTGCTCTGTGAACGGGCACTCGAAATCTAAGAAGAAATACAAAAAAATTGTCATGGATTGCTTAAATTTATGAGGATCGAGTTGCTAAGCATAGGAGGAATTAAGCTGGGGCCTCACATAGTCGCATCGAGGCCGTACCGACACACAATAGGCCCGAATGTGATTCTAGTTGGAAACAATTATTCCATGAGCTACGCTTATAGGACAATTGGCGTTGATTCTGAATGTACCCCATATCTCTACACCTAAAATCACTCCTTCAAAATGTTTTCTTCAGCAGAATAACTTGTTATAAACATGTGTGACATACGAAACAGCTGTAGAGCATAACAACTTTATGTTTTTCATTTAATTGAGCTTACAATGGTCATAATAAATTCCTACATTTATCATAAAATAAGGGAGTGGTCGAGTTTTCAACTCCTCCATACAGGAAAAATCTCCTTTATATGCATTTCTAAGAGTAAAGATTATTTTTAAATGTAGTTGAGCACATGAGATGAGTTGTAAATCTTTCAATTCCACGTCGATTGAACTCCATAATATTGGAGTTACGCTGGAAAATATGGAATTTGCTACGTTTTCAAATTTCTTTGTTCATGTTTCTTCAAATTCGAAGCCGCACTGATTCCTCGTAACCGAATGGATGTCAATAATTCCTATATATTTGTGTTCACCAACTAATAGTTTATAGAAAGAAAAGGATGCGGAAAATAGAAATATATATTTAATAAATTTTAGCTTTTTCCCATTTTTGATAATTTTTGTAACCGAATCTTTGAAATCTGATCAGTTTAATGTGCTCAAACATGTTGCCCGACGACTTTCTTAAAAAGGAGCTTTAGAATTCTTACCCCCCTCTAAGTACCTACGGCCGTCCGTTGGTGATGTTTCGGGTGTGTGTGAACTCGAAAACCGCCACCGACATTCGTTATCATTTCAATGATGATGGGTCATTAAAAACTGGTAAAACAAATAGATAATCTCTCACGCAACTTAAAGAAACTACAAAAATATGATACACTAATAATCGCAGAGTAGCCAACTGTCCAATAACCGTCTAAAAGCACAAGGTTTAGTAGAGTTATTATTATTGGTTTAGTAAGCTACCAACTACGTCCATAATTCTTGAGCATTCCATCGAAATCGAATCAAAGAATCATAGAAGTTCCGTTGTTCAGAAGAATTGTTGGTTTTCACGTACACAGTGGCTAACGTGTCAACGAAATTAATCAGAAGGAAAATCAATTATTAAAAACATAGTGGAAAAAAATGGACAGGAGGAGATCTCCTTTAACATTTAGAGGAACATTATGGTTCTTAGAAAAAAGTGTAGGTATAAAGTAAATTAATATACCTAAAACATATAACTTTGGTAGAAGGCCAATGGATATATCACGGATAAATTGCAGATGAAATCGGTAAAATTATATCGTATAGGGGTTTCAGAATGGTATTTTAAAATGAAAATAGTTCAAAAGTTGTACTAGAGTCCGTATTAGATGAAATCAATGTTCAAGATGAAATTGGAGTTTTTAAACAGAAATGTCCTCGTGGCGATGAGTATTGTGATCAAACTGGTAGAATGGAAGAGTGTGAAGATGATTCCAGGGACAATAAGAATAAATCTACATTTGGGAGACATCTTAAGGAATCAATCATAGTAATAATTTTAATTTTAATGACAGGCATAGAATTTCTTCATACTGGTTCTAAGATTGTCGATGTAGGGGTGCATTGACCTTAATGGATTACAATTCATCATATACTCATTTTATACATGTTAGTTCGTTCAACTTATTTCTCCTGTTGACTTTTCCTTAGAAATAATTATTTTACGGAACAAATAATAAATTACTTTATTGAGGCCGCCGTTGGTAGGTCCCACAGCAAACACAGAGCGGCGACCAGGAAAGGTAACGTTGGGCGCCACATCACACGTGTTCACACAATATTATCTGCCTTCTAAATGAGAAAATCCCCGGTCGGCTTCAGCAAACAAATCTTGAAATCCCGTGAAAAACTTATTGCCTCCTCGAGAGGAAACATGTATGTATTGATACCATTATCTTGAGATAATAAAACCGCTATCGGCTACTTGAACGTCAGAACCGCACCAATAACCGACGGAATCTGCGACAACTCAGGTATGGACTGTTGAACACCCTCTTTCACAATGAATCGACCTCATGTCATTAGATGATTCAATCGGGAGTCATATTGAATGACCAACACCTCAAATATAACCGTGGATACACCTACCCTCTCGGTTTATCTTGGTTTTATTGAAAGATAGATATGAGATGAATACCATGCAATACGGTTAGTGGATCGCTAATTTAATAACATTTAAATCTGTAATAATTCCACCAGTCAATCTACATCCCGTACTCTACACTCCTTGATATAGAAAACACAACTTGTAATAAAATCAATTCCACGAAAAAATAATTCCATTGAATTTATATCATTGGTCGTCTTGGTTTTTACAACAGGATGTTTACCATGTTCGCAAGTGTTCTTATTCACATTCATGTTGACACTGACGCCCTTTTACATTTCGATGTAAACTGTCAACGGTAGCTTCATCTCCTATATTGCAATATTGTCAGCTTAAACAATCTCCTGTAACGAACAACCAATCGTAGACGCGTATCCGATCTATTTCTCAAACTTCCGCCAGTTTAACCATTCTTCTAACCATTTTTCCTTGTTCTTCGTTCCTATTCCGTAGTTTTGAAATCCTCTAACCTTTTTCACGATTAAATCAACCTTTTCGCATCGAATTATATCCTTATCAGTGCAAACTATTTCATATTCAAAACAAACCTTTTTTTTAATTCACTACGGAAAAGGTTGTGCCTACTGAAAAGGAAAAAAGTAGTATTCTAAAATAGTTGGATTCATTGTGAAAAAGGTTGAATCAGACGGCAAAATACTAAAAATAAATTGATATTGTACCATGTTGGAAGCTAAAACCGGGCCAACTCCATTCCAATTAGGAGCACAACCGGTGATCCCCAAGGTTCAGAAGCAAAATCGGCTATCACCGAATTTAAAATAGTTACAATGATTTACACGTTCAAATTTTTGATTTAAAACTTGCAAAACGTAATGGTCCGAAGAGATTTTCCGGAGGGTATTGCAACAATTAAAAATGAATGGGCATTACTTGAAGCGCCAGGCAGAAAACAGAGGAATTTCCCCTTAAGCCACGCGAGTTTGGGATGGATCACCCCGGGCAAATCAATTTTTTCATTGTTTACCTATAAATGACCCTCTATTATATTTTTATCCATTTTTTTCCCGGATTCAGCCTGGAATGGGTGAACTAGGGCATAAAGAAATAAAATACCTGGTAACGAGAAGGCAACGAGCTTGCAATCACATCTGTCCACAAAATCCAGGTCCACACTATTGAGGAAAACGACCAGGCGAACACTGAGCCGGCACCGTCGCCGGCCAGCCATCATACCAAAGAAGACATCTTTCAGAGGGACCTCAACATGTGGGTCAACCAAAACCACAAGACGAGATGGCTCAATATCGAAGCATTGACACGTCAACAGTAAATTCTCAGGTGGCTAAAACCCGAACACCGTTGGAAAAATTACTGATTGGCTCTACTAGGCAAAAACCGTCGCTGATCGGCCTTAACTAAAAACAATGGTCGAAGCATACTTGCAAACTTGCGTCACCTGCCGGCACTTTGTCCGCCTCCCATTTCCAGATATCCCGATATTACCCAAGTAATGCTGGTTCACACAAAGTACAAAAACCCTGTGCAGTGGGCTGGTGTGAGCCCAGACTGACGAAACGGCATCCCACATAATATTTGAGTCCCCGAAAATAGCACTCACATCTCGCAGATTTGAACTCTTTGGGGCACAAACCCAATAGGTCCATTGAAAAAAAGCGAACAACTAATCAAGGGTCTCAAATGGCTTACTCACCAAGG
This sequence comes from Creontiades dilutus, assembly GCA_031894815.1. Lineage (NCBI taxonomy): Eukaryota > Metazoa > Arthropoda > Insecta > Hemiptera > Miridae > Creontiades > Creontiades dilutus. The sequence goes on from JAVIWC010004520.1 coordinate 448,205, forward strand.
GGCTGAATAGAATCCAAATCTGATAAAATTGTAGAAGAACAGCTGGAGCAAAAAATCTGAAATTTTCATGAAAAATCCATGTTGATCCGACAACGCCCCAATTCTTTACTCTCACTTAATTTAATGCCCTTTAAGGGTTGTCAAAGTTTTTCTCCCTAAAAACCTCATAAAAAGTCAAGGCGGCCTAAATTTGGACTTTTCTTGGAGAACTTTCCACGAGAAATCGAATGAGCCCTTCCCCAGGTCCGTACCTTAAACCATTCCCGATGTACGGCCCGATTTGTGGTGCCAACATTTGCGTTATTTTGTTATTGTTGTTTTTGTTTTGATTGCAGTAACCTAGTGATGTAGTGAACGTGGGCAAGTGAAAACTGAAGAAAAAGGGTTTTTCGATACAGGTAAATTCACAACCATTAAAAAAACACTTGGGTTTATTATTCAATTGGCTTGCGTTCATGATGCATTTGTATCACAATATAGAGCGATTATTGAATTTCAGGAGATATGCATGGACATACCAATCTGTTCTCAACCAAAATAACTATTTGGATTGTTCAGTTGATCGTATTTGTGTGCCTCCTGAAATTCAAAAATCACTCTATCACCTGTGACGCACACTCCACAGCTTTAACGCAATACGAGTGCTAAAGGACTTGATAAATTTTAAAGGTTTTTATTGTGGGAGGGGGGTATTAGGCCTAGGTATTCAATGTTTGAGTTTGGGAATTTCTCTGTACCCACAGGATGGAGAGATTGTTGAATTTCAGGAGATATGAATGGAGCACTTCAAAAATTTGGATTGATCAGTTGATCATATTTGTGTGCCTCCTGAAATTCAATAATCGCTCCATCCTGGGCTCAGCCTCAAAACATGAAGCCAACATGAATCGGAATATTCCTCTAATTTCAGCGTTTTTTCATTTGTTTACCTTTGTGACCATTGAATGGCATCGAAAATGTAAATCAGCCAAATTTATAACGGCCTCCTACTGAGAGTTCAGGTTTTTTGAGCAAGACATTTACAATACAATACGAAGTTTCCGGACAGAAATGAAAAAATAGAACTCTTCATTTGTGTATTTTGAAAATTGAAATGGCAATAAAAACTGAAACTAGAAGTCTATTCTGCCAAATTTACCCCAGTTTTCACATGATTGGTGTGACATTTGCAAACCAATAATCAAACAAAATGAAGAACGTTAGAAATCTAAAAATGTTTATAAAGTCTGTAATCACGAAATCTGAAAACGTCAAAAAAATCAATCATCAATTGTTTGGCAAAAAATCTTGATTCCAAGGTTACATATTCATCAAGCACATATTTGCTATGATGTATGTTGTAAGCACAAATCGCTGATGGATGGCAAAAAGCTTATATTGAAAATGTACTTTTACTTGCATGCGGCACAGGTAGTGGCAAAAAACTATTCTGCTAAATTCACCCCAGTGGCTTCACATATTGTGAACATGCATTTGAAACAATATCTCGTTTCCAAAGAATTGGAATTCGGGTTAAGCGAGTCCCGAGTCAATTGTCGTTCGGTCTTCCCCCAGGTTTGCTCCTAGGAAGAGACTGATGATATAGTCAGAGTCCTAGGTATGCCTAGTTGCCTGTATTGGGTTCTATAGCCACAGATCGTTGCGCAATCCAGCTTAACAAACTGATACCCGAGTTTTGGGCTCAGCCTCACAACCCCCCAGCGTCGGAATATTCAACTCTACTTCTCCCTCAGCTTGTGCATTGAATGGCAATCGGAGGTGGTAAAAGTAGAATAGAAGGTACAATCTTGAGTAGACATTTAATAGAGTGGACAAAGCAAGACTCACGGCATTAATGTATTTTGAATATTGAAATATAATACAAACTGCACTATGAAGTCGGTCTGTTGATTTAGTTGTAGTTGTATGATGTGGTGCGACCAGCAAACCAAAAGATTTTTAATGTTTATAAAGAGATCTGAAAAGCAATTGTTTGTTCTGACATCCACACAGGGTACATATTCATCAACACATATTTCACTGCATTCTGTGCATCATCTTATATTACTCCTTCCAGTGTAGTACATAAGTTTGAGCTTCTACGAGTTGATTTCCTTTCGAAAAGCAGTAATTAATAACGTTGTCAATTTACAATCAAATTTCCAGATCACAATTAAAATCTACAAAAGTAGATTAAATCATTTAAATTATTCGACGAGTTTGAAGAGAAAAGCATAATCCACCACAATAATGGAAGTTAATTAGTAGAGATTGTTGTCTGAATAATGTTGAATGAGTGGATATTATTGTAAACAATAGATTTGAGTTGACCTAAGCTGCGGGCTGCCCTACCCATATCGGCATTCACATTGTCTTATGGAAACATGAAACACACCAAAACATGCACCTGCAGAACCTGATGATGGTAATCATTGATGTTATTTTGTTATTCTGCTGAAATTTCGGCGTGCAATCTTAGTTTTAGAGGGAGAACATTCCCGTGCCGTTTTGTCGTCCTCAACGATCTGTCCAAAACATATAAGCAACATCATCCAAGCCTGACTTGTGCATTGTTACAATTGATGAAAAGTCTGAAATTGTGGCATACTGGTGGAACCTGAATGCATCGCAAATATCTTTTGATCCGTTGTTCAATGGATTTGTGTAACGATCCATGTTAATCTTGAAAGGAACCCCTCATATGTGTTATTAATATCCCAAATTACAATGGGTGTCTCGACACCCAGATAGGAATGAGCATTTGTTAAAACCGAGTAGGAAGAGCTATCTTCGAAGATAGAGGGCCGGCAGGATGACAAGAACTGAGCAAAAGTTGGCCACTGAGCTGCTGGAGGGTCCGGCGATTTCGGGCTGCACGTGCCCCGGGAGCGGTGCGAATCCAACGGCACCTCGTTCGACGCTGAAAATCGTGTAATAGTTGGAAAGAAATACGTCGCCTAGAATCCAGAAGTCTTGACCCTCGAGGAACCCCAGACCCAAAATTGATTGGTCACCGTCAGTCTGAAAATGAGATTAATTATTCATTAAGAAGAAAAACTGATTAATTCGTGTAGTACATAGTTCCTTAATATTTCAGTAACAATATTAAGTAGGATTCCAGTAATTCTAAATATTTAAATCACTTAGTAGATATGTACGAAATCCACAAATGGGTCCAACGAGCACTCGTTCAAGTTGTTAGACCACAAAAATCGCAAAATCATGTGAGGAAAGACAATTTTTGCATAAAACAATGAAAGAAAATTTAACGTTTTAACATAGGTAGTTTTTTTTCTTCAAAATTTATATATTTTGTCAAAGTTTTATTCTGATTGATTATACAAACAAACAACAATTTGCAACAAGTAGCACAAGATGTAGCAGACATTTAGGCTGAAATTTAAGGGTTCATTTGGAAAACTAAACATTACAAAATCCTGTCAATACAAACTGAATCATCCAGAACCATATACACACTAAATTTACATCAAGTCGTTTGTATCACTCAATTTATTGTGATTGAACTACGATAACATTAGTGATCACTTGTCGATAATGTATTATACACTCTGAGTTATATAGTACTATCGACTATTTAAAATCAACATATTTATGATTCCTAGTTGTTCCTGTATGAGATGAAGGGAGCAAACATTAATTTTTTTGCACTGTCACTTCTATTTGCATGTTCTTGTAAATGCCAAGTACGCTTGGAAGAATTAACATCCACCAAATGTTTCTAGGTTGTTTAGACACTGTTTTGTGACGAACTAATTGGTTGACTGAATATATTATATGACTATTCCCCCGCCCTAATTTGATGCACGCAGCATATCTATTACAAATCAGATAGGAATAAGTGATGAGCGACGCCAACTCTAGTAGCAATACTGGAACTTAACAGTATGATCTCTCTAGTAGCAAATGGATTATTTGACTGAATAGATCACATGACAAGCTGACTCAAAATTATGATTTGATTTTATGTACAATATAAGAGCAATGAGCGACACCAACTCACTCTAGTAGCAAGTTTTGGAGCCAAACAGTTTAATCTCTCTAGCAGGAGACATCGTAACCAGCATCTACTGCTGGATAGTAGGCAATTGGGAATATCTAGACCTAGCACGAGAAAGAAAAAAAATCCTTATGGCTAAATTATCTCTCATCTATTTTTTAGGTATTTTTAAAAAAATTTGATTTCGGTCGACAAGAAAAACTTACCATAACGATGTACTCGTCAGGAGTTAGTACGTACGCTCGTCCGTGAATCACAAATGTCAAATTCGGCAGACTACTAACTCTACTGGTTGGAACCTGATGAATCAACAGAGCAATACACCGTATCGTAAATTAGCAGGCGTCGACAAACAGGTGTGTAAAGTAAAGTTTAGATGAACAACTACAGGCGCTGTAATATCTACGTAATTTGCAACTTCTAATGACGGATATGATAGCTAATTTGCTGTACAGATTGATTTTCTTCACCAATCACCTTAAAGTAAACACTTCGTTTATACTCAATAACAATAAATATGAATAATAAAATATCTATAATTAATTCAAGTGACAATTGTTTCGAGAACTTACACAAAAAAAATCGACGGGAAGCAAAATTACAAAAACTCTTAGGAATACTATTCCTCATCACTCAAACGAAATCTAGAATTTCAGATTATAGTGCACTAGAATTTACCTATATAGAACCGAAAGAGATGGAGCTGAAAAGAGTGTTTTCCAAAACTACTTGTTTTCGTGACAAGAGGAGAGTAATAAATTTATTTATAAAAATTGTTTTGTTGTTCAGTTTATCTGCTTTAGAATTGAAAAACCTAGTGCTGTAAAGTAAAAAACGGATCAATTAGATTATTCCATTTAGCAAAAACATTGACAAATTTATAACATTTTCATTACTAACTAGACATGACAAGAATAGTTCAGTGAACTGGGCACATAGATACTTCCTTAGGCTCCCATTAAGGGGATCGGAACAAAAACTACAATGGTTCACAAAACTTTCCAGTAATGAGTCACTTATACGAGAAACTATGAAAATTCGCGCACCACAGAATAATTTAGTACTTCCAGAGCCACTAGGATTTCGAAGAGTGAAATGTGAAAAGATATTATCATCTTCGTGAAGAGTAGGTGTTTTATTTTCGTCAATATGATTCGATCGAATTGATTTGAAAAAAAAAAGTGCACGAATAGCTTAAATTTTTTTTCCAGTTTCAAAAACAAACAGCTGATGTTCTTCTCTGAGCTAAGCCACTCACCCATTTCTGTACTTATCAATGGAAATTAATGTGATATGTAAGGGCAATTGTTGATGTCTTTGATGACATTGAAAACGTAAGTACCTACTTATTCATGCTCACCGTATAAAATCCGCTGATCGACTTGGCACCCACGAAGTTGAGGATATCAGATACAACGTCCTTTGGCCCGATAATGAGAGAGGTTCCTGTATCCGCAATGGCCTCAGCCGATCCGAATTTCAAGTCCCCAAAAGAGATTCTGATAAAGCAGAGTAGGAATAAGGTAAGCACATCCATTTTGGTGGAACAGTGAAAATGAGGTTACACTGTACAAATACGTTAACGGTATTGTTTTGTTACTGATGAAGATTTAACCGTCGTAATCAATTTAACGTGTACAATTCTTTAATTTTATGGAAATGAACTATGTTTTTCGACAGACTCTATGTTTTTTGTTTTTTTTCAGTCACAAATTATTCCTAAATTAGAAATATAGTTTAGATATATTGGCTGCATGTTATTTGTCATCCAACTCTGTGTTACCAATCGTGTGAATGAACTGCGAACTTAGAGGGTTAGTCAACTTGTGTTCAGTAAACTGGTTAAGCGGAATACTCACACATATAGCTAATAATTTGTTTACTATAGGTTGACTCAGCAGCAATTAGTCCCCTACAGAGCTCATGAGAATAGTTTTCAGAAAATAATTAAGGTAAATGGAGCAGAAAATAAACTATTGTCATTTGACAGCTTTCTGAACCTCTCCATTAGATGAGTGTCCTTCAACTCCATTTGATTTTGATGAATTGCACATTTATATTAGATACAAATATGGCAATCCCAAAAGTACGGCTCTATTTCTGAAGAGAAAAGTGTTCGAGAAGGAGTTTACTATTACACACCATATAGTGGAATAGTAGGTATTTGGAAAATGTTTGAGACGCCAACAATTTGATCGGCATGAATTCTTGTAACAAATCAAGTCGTACGTCTTTCACGGTTAAGAAGCAAGCAATCGGAAAGACTAATAACAAATTTCTTTTTGGTGAAAAATATTGTTGAAAAGGTTCAAGGTTTGTTTGAACAAGGACGGCGCCATACAACAGCTGTCGGCAACAATCCATGGACTTCTAGATTACAATCCACAACCTCTGTTGAACACTTGAACACTTGGCCAACATCCAACATCGACTTAACGACTCCGGGGGTGGCTGCTGACAAGAGCACAGCTGCATCTGCACCCGTTGGCCCAAAATGAAAAAGATACCTGATAGTAATGATATTAAAAGTATAATGTTATCATGCTGTTTTCCAACTTGTCCCCATGAATCCTCAATGGGTGGTAGGATGGTAGAGTTGTGAGTTTGGTGAGAGGGATAGCGGTTCGCTGTCGGTCTGGGAGCTAAACCCCGTCTGTGCTCCGAATTGTAGGGGAACACAGCGTTGATTGGATCCGGGTCCAAAGAATGAACCAATGAGAGCGCCGAAAATAAAGGGCCCGAAATTCCTGAGCGCAAAAATAGTTATCTGCTTCCCCATTAAGAATGCTAGAGTGCGCTCGAATCACCAAAACATACTCATATCATTTTATGATAGAACCCCAACCCTTGTGACTGAACTGTATTAGCTGTAAGTACGCGATGAATACAGTAAGTGCTATAAAACTTCAGTTCTCAAAATTGTCGGTGTAGCAAAGAGTGATTATTCACGATGCAGGGGCCCCAATGCCTCTATTGCCAGAACTGCAACAAACCTTAAAAGCAAGCAGAAATTGTTCCACGATTCACAAGTTCAACCCTCATTACTACGAAAATGTAGATTGTCTCTCCGGATATGAGGTTAGTGATAAACTTGTCTGCTTCCATTGTCTTCTTCGCTGCAATAACAGGAACGAACCTTGAGTTAAAGATGGAATTGAGCTTTCACCTCGATAATGGTTCTTGTTGGGCAGATATGAATTTCAACTGATGCAAAACACGGTTTTGTAAAGTTCTACTTTTTTTAATGGTATTTACGAACCTAGTAGGATTGATTCGTTTGTTTCGCGATTTGAAGACGAGGAAGTGGACAAGATTAATCTCATTTGCATATTGGTAGTTAAAAATTGAATTTGGCTAGAAAAAGTACATTTTTGTCCCACGTTCCCTTCGTGGTTGTCACTTACGGTCTCGGTGCACCCCCTGGTTTTCAGGGCAGGCCCTACCACTGCTCATCTCACTTTTGCATTACGGCAATTTTTACGGTGTTCACCTCGTAGTTAAACGAGATATTTCAGTAACTTTTTTAACGGGAATGAAAGGAGCCCTTCGGTGCCTGTCCGTTTTCATCCAACAGAAGTTAGCTGCTGTCAGGCTCATTTTTGTTGGAACAGCAGTTAATTACCATTCCTGCGCATGTGCCAATTGAAAACAGTTAACATTCAACAAACAGCACCTCTTGTTGGAACAAATCCCACCTTAATCCACTTCAGGTAGTGCAAAATGCATTAATTAAAATATTACTGAAAAAGCCATTCAGATACCCTACTTCGAAGTTGTATTCCGAATTCAGGGTATGTAAGTGAGGAGTATTTTTTTAATAGAATCATGCTTACAGGTCTTTTCGCATGGTATCGAAGCTGAGCACATTTCTATATTGTCGGGCACTAGAACTACAGCTACTTCCAATGTTGCCTTGCCCCGTTGTCGTACGGAACTTTATCGGCGAAATGCTTATATTGCAGCTCTTAAATTTTTGTTCGATAATCGAATTAATGTCAGAAAGTTTTACTCTGCTAAAGCGCTTAAAAAACATTTGCTTGACCTATTCTCAGATGATTTGACAATAGGTTGATCTTTCATGTTGATTTTTCGAGGGCCATTAGGGCTGATGTAAGATGCTTAGTAATGTATTGTAGTAGGTATTATTAAGTTCTAAGCTAGGACAGGACACAACCGGCTAACACAAGTTCATCTGAACTTAGACCTCGGTGGGCAAAAAAACTTGATATTATTTTGAAGAATTAATGATAAGTAGTATAAGACTCATTCCATTTGATTTATTATTATGGGTCTCATGTAGTGTTTGGTACTTTTGTCAACAAATAAATAAATCTTGTGACTAACAACTATTTTGTGTGTCATTTTTCCATATCTTTTTCTGATTTGTTCTCACTATTCCTCCTCTTTCACTCCCACTACACCTTTCAATTTTGTGCTCACAAACCCTATTCATCTGAAATACTTTCGGAAACACTGATCAGTTGATTGAGCTTTTTACACCTATTTGAAGAATTCTAATCATAAACAATTTAAGCCATATTTGTATTACATATTTCATCATTCGCTCTTCGACATTTCATCCAACTACCATTCCTTGCAATACCAAAAATATTGGAGCTCTTGATTTAATGTCATTAGCGAGGAGGAACGGACGGGAAATGTGTGCGGTCTTACGCTCCCACAGAGAATTTCCAGTATGCCTTTTGAGTAAGCGGTACCCAGTTAATAGATTCTTCGGATGTTATAATTGTCTCATCCCAGCCGCCGAAAGTGATTTTGCTGCCGGAACCGCCATCTCTGGAAACAACAAGCATTGCTTGTGTAATGAACTGATTGTATCCAGTAATTACAAATTGGATTAAATATACAATATGGTATTTACATGATTTTTCGAATCTGGTCATTCCTCAATTCAAATTAAAATCTACCAAGTAACTTAAGACGTACCTACAGAATAACTTTAAAAACAAAGTGCGGGTTGCAGATTAGTTTTATTCAAAATAGAACTGCTAATACAGGGAATAGGGATTTAATTCATACACACGCAACAGCCTACCAACAACCCGGTCATTTCGCTAAACGGTCCATTAGTTTCGGAGTTTCCCCTTTTATTACTAAATCAATGGCGAGAGAATGTGTGGCCGTTCATGAACATACATCCAACTACTCTACCCTCTTCCACTGAAATGATATTCAAAGGAAACCGCCTACAAGGCAATTTGCTCCGTCGTTGAAAATTTAATCAAAACCGGACTAAAAGTCAGTGTACTATTTTGGGGAGTGACAAGGATTTCTCATTAACACGTAGACATACACGGAACAAAAATTGATCAAAAAGCTCTGGAAAAGGAAAATGGAAATGTAGCAACACAGCAACTTTCATAACGTGGTAGTATGGAAACAGATATTATAAATGTTGAAGGTTGAATTTGCAACCAATAACCTAATCTCCAGATTTCGCTCTGCCATATCGCAAGCCTGGATTTGCCTTTTTTGAAATTGCTATGTGCAAGGACACTATCGTCAGTTATTGGAATTTGAAACCGAAAATTCGATGGTATAAATTACGAACTTGCCTGTCATTCTCATCATACCATTAGCGAAGTAAACCTAGGTAATTGCCGATCGAGTTTCTGGCCCAATCACTCATACGGGTGAGTAATTTGGGAGGGGTGGGTATTATATTTCATCATTAAGCATTAATCTTACTTGGTTAAATAAAATGAGAAGACCTTGCGATCAAACAATCCCAGATCGCATGCCGTGAAAAATAGAGGTTTCATGTATGTGCTCAGCGCTGGATAGCCCAAGCCCAGGATTCCGTCATATGGCTGGTTGAGAGTGCCGTCCTCCTGAACAGCTTCTCCAAACACCTGGTTCGGGATGGTAATGTCCCCGGCAATCTACAGAAAACCAAAGAGGAATAATAAAACGATTGCAGAGGTTTTTATTAGAACAATGTTAAGTGTTTTCGTTATCTTAGTTGAAAAAATGAATATCATTTTCAAAAATTATGGAAGGAAGGTCTCAAGCTAAATGATCCGTCATATACAGTTTTCACACATTTTCCGTGATCCATGTAGCAAATTTTCATAGAAAATGCCCCTTGGGGGCTCTAGGTGGGAGGTCGCCCGCACTGCCGCTGACGTTGATTTTGTCAAGCAGCAGTTATTTCGGTGCGATCGAGCAACTCCAGCTGCTCCAAAACCCTGCTCATATGCTGAGTTAGCTGCTGCCCTGCATGATTCAGTGGATGGTAAAGAACTCCGACAGCTCTAAATCCCCTGGTTTATCATTTTCAATAATAAACCTTTGTGTTCGGCCACAAAAAAAAGTAAACCCCCATCCCCAATCCTCAAAAGTTGTTGGTTTACGTTTCGTAATACTGTGAGGTGATGGAATGGTATAGTTGCCCCTTCCAATGAGCTGAATGCGGTAGTGATGCTCCGCCACGCTCAAAGGATCACTTAGATGGTTCAAAACGTCTGATTCATTTCCCAAGACGACGGATTCTAAAATCGGGAAGAGCCAACTAACCATATCCATCAAAATACGTACATTTCAAAAATTGAATTAAAAAAGAAAAAACGCTTTCCGAAGCTTTTCTCCGAAACTACTGGACCTAATTTGACGAAACGAAATCAACGAAATTAACGAAATCCTTCATCGATCCGGAATGTGCCAGTAATTTCGGCATCTTGATCAATCAACTCTACGAGGTTATATTTAAGGATTAATCTATCAAAAAATCGAAATCTCAAACACTTTCGATGTACGAGGGTAGATTTTTGTTGGATAATATAGGAATTAGTTACTATATTCCCAAGTAATCGCATATCGTTCATATAAAAATCGTTTAATAGCCGCCAGCCACGCGGTCTAGCTCTGACCTCCTGTTGAACAGCCTGTGCAGCACAGATCAAAATACTAAGTACCTGATCAATTTTCATTATTGTTGAGCAGATTATTGATATTTCGATTTTTTCAAAGTTAAATCCTTAGTTATAATCCTTTAGGTTTGATGATCAAGTTGCTGAGATTACTGGCACATCCCAGATCAATGTTAAATTTTTGAGACGAATTTCGTAAAATTTGGCGCAGCAGTTTCGGATAAATGCTTTGTACGGCGGCCGGAAGGGTTAATTTTTATTTATTTTTGAAATCTACGTAGTTTTGGAAGGTAAACCAACCATTTTCAAGATTAGTTATAATGTTTTTTCCCAATCTTATATTAAAAAGGTTTATTGTTTGAAACAATACATCAAAACCAGTGTAATTGCATGTCGAATGAAGTCTGAGTCATTCCTTCCACCCACTTCCTAGAACTATGGCAAAAGTATCCAACACAATGAAAAGTTCAAGAGGTTAGTCCAAGCTTCCAGAACTCAAGGATTGGTTTAATACTAATGAAGGTGATCTGGGAAACAGAACGTTTTTTACTGGAAATTAGGCGATATTATGCATGTCTATTGCAATTGATCTCGATCTAGTCTAGAGCTCTATATTGCACTGTGCTGTTGAGAAACGTCTACCATCAAGCTTGAAATATTGGGTTTGGCTTACCGAGACAGTATCCATAGAAAGAAATCCATTCATGCTTCCTGAGCCGTATTTTATGCTCATAGGACTACCGACCGAAGTAAAACTGACGGACTGGTCCGAGAAGAAGCAGTTCTGACCATCTTTATCTGTAATATATGAATCAGAATCATGGTAAATGGAAAGATTATAGCAAGTGTTACATCCTCAGGTTGTAGGGCTACTCCAAATGAATGCAGCAAATATCTTCACTTAAATCCCTGATCTATATATACAAAATGTACTCTGTGATAAAGCCAGAACTCGGCACCTCGCGCCTCCATACTTATATCTGCATTCAAGATGAAAATACTTCTGCTAGCGCCAGGAACGCGGTCTGCCTCAAACCTCCCGTTGAACGGGCTCTGTAGCCTGACCGCCTAAGATACCAATTTTTCAACTGGATACATCAACCCGAATTTTTTAATTCGATTCGGGGAACTAATTTCTACCTAAATCAAACAAAAAACTGGCCCTGTACTTCGAAAGGTTTTGAGATTTCGACTTTTAAATATTATCCTTTAGGGTTGATTGATCAATATGATTGATATCATTGATCAGGGTTACTGGCATTCAAGATTTTTTAATCAAAGTTCGTAAATTTGTACGTTTTATGTATTTTGACGTATAAACTAACAAGGTTCAACGAGTAATAAGAATGTTATTACTCAATTTTTCATTTTGGCCGATTGCAAAGGTTTATTATGGAAGGAATACACCAGAACGAGAAAAGAAGATAGCTACTTACAAATTTACTTTGTAATAGATTTCTTATATAGTAGATGTCTTAGATGTCCCTCATTCCCTCTCAGCCACTGTGTTTAAAGGTGAAGAGGTACATACTATGGGTTAAAAGTGATATCATTGCGTAACATGTACGAATTTGGAATCGATTGTGACGGCAATCAATGGACTATCCGAATTTGAATAATAGTGGTTGTTGACCTGAAGTAACTTTTTTCTTCTACTTCTGGCAGAGTACCGTATGAGGTTTTTTGGAGAGAGAGCCCTTTGTATGGATCAACTTTTAGGGTATCTGAACGGAGAAAACTGGTCCAAGTTGCACTTGTATATTGTTAATGCCTGTCGTTATAGAAAAGAATTACTGTCCCATTTCAACTATTTCTAGTCCCTCCGAACAAATTTAAGTAAGAAGTAAGAAATTATAATAATGATAATAGGAAATTAAAATTTAAATGTGAATGTAAATAAATAAAGATCACTTTGAATTAAATTATAACGTAAACTTAGTTTATAACTGCCTTGAAAGTAAATTAGAGTTATGGATTAAATTATAAAATTAAATTGTTGATGTGCATGAGGTGTTAGTTTCACAGATGTATTTGTATGTGTTTTTGTTTTTCTTGCCAACTAGACAGACGGCTTGAGCCATGTCGAATTAAAATGTTCAGTATTTGCTTATTAAGCAAATTATTATTATTTATTAAGTGATATCATTGAGTAACATGTACGAATTTGAAATCATTTGTGACGGCAATCAATGGACTATCCGAATTTGAATAGTAGTGGTTGCTGACTTGAAGAACTCTTTTTAATGAGAACTCCATTACGATTAGTCCGTAAGAAGCCATTTGTAATCAAGGATAAACTTGAAATCCATAGTCCACAAAATAATTCAACCTCTTTTAAAATATAGTAATAAGTGCGGAAGATGCGCAGAGGCAATATCGTAACCAATGAAGTTCTACTGAGGTGCGATTATTGCTAGTTGAAGTGCGGAAGATGAAACGCTCTCCCATTCGACAGAAATTAATTACAATTAATTATTGTAGTTATTTCATTCTGCAAACATTTTACTTTAACCTGGCGAATATACTGCACAATACGACGACTGGGACGATGGAACCCACAAGTCGGACGAGCCGGTGTCAAATATCACCTTGAACTGCTGCTGAGGCGTCCCGATAGCGATTTCACCGAAGTACAAAGTCTGAAAAGCATGATAATTTAAGTTCCTACTCACTTCATAGGACACTTCACAGGTTACTAACAATTACCGAGTGTCTTTCTCAATTTGTAAAGGATAAAGGATAAAGGATATTTGTGAAGGATTTCTCAGCATGTACGCTTCAGTATGTACTTGAAGCCTTTGAGCGTAGCCTTTGAACGTTCTGGGATTAGAGTCTCAGCCCATTGAATGAGCGACTTGATCATCTATCAGCATCTTGTTTTAAATTCTTCATGTACTTTTCATCGTAAACCCCGAAGTGCGATGAAAACTAGGAATGTTACCCAGTTTTTTTTAGTGAAAGCACGAAATCTATATGAAAAACATGCATTTATAGCTAGACAGTTGGTTTATCTTAGAGTATACCCTCGGATACTAGAGAGATCTGTATAGTATCCGTGGGTATACCGACATACTTGGTAAAAACCAATAACATCTTTTGGAAAAAATTTTGGTCTATTACCAATAACATCTTTTTATACGGACCCCCCCCCCCCCCCCCCAACAAAAATTTAAAACAATATTGGAGCACTGTCATTTGTACATTTTCAGATAGAAAAATTAATTAACAGGTTCATTATTATTTACGTTCTCGCTAGTGAAGTAGGTAATGTATTTTTGAATTTTGTCACGTTAAACACTGTTTCAATCAACTTTACCCCCATAATTTTTTTGGAACCTACCAAGAATTTCAATGGCGCAGTCTGCGTCATAGCCCCCCCCCCCCCCTGTGGGCAACCCTGTGAACGTGAATTTCCTCGCTGGGAAATGTTCAGATTTACCAAAATTAGGTGGTAAAAGTCCAAAACACGCTCTCTGATTGAAATAATACCAGCTTTTACCAAGCTTCGTGGAAAACCCTGAAATTTACTGCAAAAAGCCCGATTTGAGAGCCAATACTGGTATTTTACCAATGCTATTGAAAAATACAAGAATGCTGTGGTATATCCTAATATATACCGCACTTCGGGCGTTTACAGTAACATAAACATAGTGATTATATGAGTGGTGAGGGTGAGGATAATACCAACTTCTTTTTTATATACAATTATTTATACCGTACTGGAAACGGGTGTTGTTACGAGAAAAACAAAATAGAATAAAAATAACAGATAAATATCAAATAAGAAGATGATTTGAAATCTCTTAAATCTTAATGTTTAAACCCCTTCAAATAGGTTGAAGCAACCCTTAGATGCAAGAAAGAGTTAAGTCCAACTACTAAAATAATCATTATGATCAAAATTTACTGACACAGCTTAGAATGCATGAATCCCAATACATTATCCTCTTTGTTGATTGCATTTTAGGTAAATTTTTATTGCATGTCCACAGACTGAGGATGTTTAATCAATCAGGTATATTTGTTCTGAAAAACATTGATATTAAGTTAACATTTCCTGGTGATTTTTGCATCATATTTGTAACAAATTTTGAACCACTGTGAACCGCACAAATCTCATCCTATTCATATTACCACATTGACGTGCAAACGTGTACTCGTAAATGCACTTTATTTAGTATTTGCATTAAACAAAGCTACTGAAGTTATGATCTGATTTTGCTTAAAGGATGTTAGTTGAGTAAAGGCTTATAATGGCCCTGAATTTTTTCTGTAGTTCCTATTCTATCTTTTTCGGATAACAGCAACCTACTAAAAGTGAACAGTGGATATCAACATTCCTCGGACATGTTTATAATGTCGATCTATTATTACGTCCTTGTAAACGCACATTCATTTTAAAGAAAGAATTTTCCAACATGAAGTTAACTCTTAAGTACATGACAATAGCAGGTTTAAAGATTCACTCACGTTCCACATATTGGTGAGTGGTTCTAAAGCTGTACCCTCTTCAAGCATCAACCGCTGCGACTTATGAAACAGAAGAGATCTGAACTCCTCTTGGCGAGCCGTAGAATCCGATTTCAAAATGGGAATTGAAAATCTGTATGGAGCAACAAGTATGTGATGATTTATCAAATTTTGAGCGGCCAATAATACCAGAGTAAAATTTGGGCAGTCATTAATGCGTCTGTAAATAAATTTGTTTTGGAAGTACTTAAGTATACGTTGTAAGTACCTACCTACATCATGGCACTCAACGCATCCAACAATTGCTCCACCATCACCATTAAATTGACTCTTTCAAGAGAATTGGTCGGATCATGTAGGTATTTTCTAATTTTTCAGGAGAGCCAAAAAACTGTTGCCAAACCATTCTTAAGAATGAAGCACTTTAGCTACATCTTTGAGATATCAGCTCAAAAACATTCCGTTTAAACGCCTGTTCGATTACTTTTTTTTTAATAAGACGTTTCGGCTCAAAATTTCGAATTCATTTCCGTGATACTACCTGTCACCTTGCAAACGTCGAACATGACATCTTTTCAAACCCTCCAACATTCATACCGAACCAAAATCTGTCTTATAGCACCACATATTTAATCAAATTTTTACTCAAACCGTTTCCAATAAGACTTTCAGGATCCGTAAGGGTCTGGATCCAACGGTATTTGCAATTGAATTTACATGCTTTCTTTGTGCAAAACTATTTACTAAAATTAATTCTACACAAATGACAAAGAAAACTTTTAGAACCATCCAATTATGAAACGAGCTGGACAAGTCACAGATAAACATAAGCCTCGAACCAAAGTTAACGTGATTTCATGGAGGGAAAAGTATTTTTCATAGGGTTATTGAAAATGATTTTGCTCAAGGCTCGATTCTGAGCAATAGCATGAAAAGAAGGGAAGTAATTAAATGCATTTTTTTAATATATTGCAATACCTTAATTTTTATAAGATAAAAATATGCCTTAATCTATTTAAGAAAAACTAAGTAGGTGAGTAGCACCTGTATTTGAGTACTTACCCATTAGGTACGTTTTCCCAAATTTTGATAGTGTTGATAATTAAAAACAAGCTTACCACCTAAAATACCTACACTTTTTAAAATGGAATACCAATTTTAATTCACTCCAAACAATATCACTGGCGAACAAAAAAAAAGATGTTGTTTTTCGACACGGAGATAAGGGTTTGTGTAGTGATTTTTCATTGTGCTAAATTCAAATCAGCAACCCGGTTTTCTGTATAAGGTCCGTTTTTTAGAAATAGCTCAATAGCACTTCGAAAATCCAAATTAATTCAATCCAAAAAACCAATTTCAGCCACTCTTTCTCTGTTTTATGAAGTGCAAAATCCGAATTTGAAAACCGGTTTTGGAGCTATCTCCCCCATTCCACGCAAAGCAAACTTGAAGTTCACAAAGTACACACAAAAAACACTGTTTTATGCATTCGTGAATGCAGTTTTTTAAATAATGGCAATAGAACAAATTCGATTCCAAAATCGGATTCGGCATCAAACATCACATCAGAATCTCTCTTTTTCGTGTGTCATGTTGTTCAAATCTCAAAAAAGTGTCGGTTGTTTCTGTGTCATCTGATACGCTCAATGTTTTCATTTGGGTGAGGAACACGAAAATCGGTTATTGGTTCGACATTTCGATTTGATGAAATTAATGAAAACATATTAAAACTGTATGGTCAGCTCTATATCTGAATAAAATTGATGAATTTGTTGGAACTAACTGGAATGATGGACGTTTGCGATGAATAAAAATGAAATTGGCTGATTGAAAATCAAAATTCGCCGTATTATTCTGAAAAAAAAAATGTTTGATAAAAATTCACATGTATACGAACGCCTCGTAATATAGCTAAGAGAACAATTCTTAGAGATTTTTTGAGCCTGAATCCGATTTTGGAATCAGATATTTTCTATTTGTCATTGTTTTTTTTTTTTACAGAACTGAATTAAAAATTCATAAAACTGTGTTTTTTAGGGTTTTGTGTGTACTTTGTCTACTTTTGTCCTTCTGTTTACCTCGGAATATTTTAAGTTACCTAAAATCGGGTTTTTAAATTCGGATTCGGATCTTCGTGAAACATAGAAAGAATGGTTGATTGAAATATTAATTGGGATTTTTGAAGTGCTACTTTCAAATTCTCAAATTTAGCTAGAAATAGATACATGCTATACTTCAAAATCTAGATCTGGTAGCAAAACATGAATTCCTGATTTTGATTCAGCACACTGGAAACTCACTACACCAACCCTTATTTCCTCGACGACCACTTTTTTGTTGGCCATTGTAATTCATTTTTCTACCAGTTTGTAAATTTACCCGTCAGTTTGTAATAGTAATGACCAATAATATAACCTCTAGCCTAATAAAAATTAAGACTCATTTATAAAATATATAATTTCTGCTGGAGTAACTTGCTTTCTAGAATCCGCTTTCAGAATAACGTCAGAATAAACACACCATAGAATCGCGGCAACAACAAAAGGGCGCATGATGTGGGTGGGTATGGACGCCTCAATCCGAACTGTCGTATCGCCGAAAAGGTATATTTGAGTGTCGAACAACTGAATCATCTACTTGAACGAGAGGAATGTAAATAGAAATCGTTATCTATATCTCGCAGTTACAGATAATGAAAAGGTGTAGGAGCATTTGGCGGTCATGCGGAAATATAGCCATGCTTGCGACCTGCGTATTTCACAGTGTTAGGGAGTTCGTTAGGAGCCCAGGTTGATCCGCTAATCTCTCCAGTCAAATCCTTATTAATTAGGCGCAATCTACATGTGTGGCACCCAGAAATATCTGTACGTCAGCGAACTTCCACGGTTTCGGCGCAACAAAAAGACAGGTGGTAAACCGTGGCATTAGATCGTTCGGTACTTATTTCCATCCTTATTGAGTTCCTGATTTAATCCTGACTGTCCAGCTATCGTAAGAAGGAAAGCTTTATAATTCAAGCAAGAGGTCAACACAGCCTTAATTGTTAAACAGATGTTAGATAACCCTCACGCACCCTCCATATTGACCCGCTGTCTATATCACTCACAAACTGATTTCAATTCCAATTCTCCAAATTGAAAAGGAACAACTAGCATTTTGTATAATCTCCTGTGGATGGTGTAAAAAACGCTTTAAATTATTACAGAAAGGTTTATTACCAGGTAGCCCTTCTACAGAGATCACTGACTGGAGATCATTAAATTAAATTGAGAACTTACAGGCAAATCTCTGGAAAATTGATGATTAGGGAAATTTTGTAAACTTGGGTCTTGTAATACAATCATGACTAACGTACCTTATTGAAGAACCTGTCTCAACTAGCAAGTCAAGTAGAGGAGGCTAGGGCTTTCGATGTACGGACATCGACATCATCAGGCCGTCGAAAGAGTACCTCCTAGAGTCATTCAGTCAGTTGACACTCAAGGTTGTCGTGCAGGTCTTATTTGGGGCCTGTAGTTTCGTGGAAAAGCTTCGAGCTGTGATGGATGTAGTTTTATAATACCTATTGACTTTTTCAGAATCTACATATCTTGAAACCAACAAATTTTGAAGGGAAATTCCACTTTTTAAGCATTGAACTTGCTTTAGCCATGGCCCAAAACGTAATAAATGTCACATTTTTTACAATAATTTCCGAAAACACTTTTCACAATGAAACGGAGCCGTTTCTAGAGAAACTTCAGCAATTTTTACCGGGAAATACAAAAATTGTTTACCATTTGTTGGAAAGATTAGGAATTATTTTGCATTGTTATGTTCAGTTTTATATTTATCCACTAGATATTAATCTAATAATGCTGCGTTACGAATGGTTACTAACAATATAATGTGCCGCTTGGAGTATTGGTATGGCAAAATCATAAATGTTATTGATAACTGTATTTATGGTATTACCTATGCAAGCTTGTTTCTTGAATTTTAGCCGTAAGCTCTCAGGCTTAGTCTAGAGTCAAAGCAAAAGCTTTCGGGGGTTCAGGGGCTTGCCTTTTTTCTTGCTAAATTAGAAAGATTCTTTACTGGAAATAATAAAAGTAAAATAATCCAAGGAATCGTCCTGCTAGTGAGCAACTCTGCTGAATCAAAGATTAGGAGAAAGCGTTACAGACGGCATATTCGACTTGACCACAATGCTCAGAGGGCTGTGGCCAGCCACTCGTTCGTACCCACTCTCGATCGGTTCTTTCGGTAAAGACTATCCACGTCATTTTGATTTATCATTTTCAATAATCAAACACGAAAAAAATGGAATTTAACGAAATTCAAAAATGTAACATAGATCCGGGGATGTGCCAATAATCTCGGCATATTGATAAATCAACTCAAAGGGATTATATTCAAGGGCTGATCTTTCAATTGAAATTTTGAAACCTTTCGAAGTAAGAGGGTAGTTTTTTTCGTTGGACCGAGATGGAAATTAGTTCCCTGGATCGAATGAGACCACTAGGCTTGCTGAACGATAATCCGTTCGCTCATCATTTAAAAAACTTCATTTTCGGGAAACGAAAATTGGTCTTCTACGGGCAGGTAGACCGCGTTGCTGGCGGCTGATCAAGTATTTTAATCTTGAATGCAATTATAGGTATGGCGGCGAGAGGTGTCTAGTTAGGATTATGTACCACAGGCTACGTCTAATAGGCGTAGCTAAGTGATTTACGTTGGGAGCTTCCCCAATACAGAAATAATAAACCTCTATGTAATAATCGGCAGCTTTTTTTAAATTCTTCTCTCCATTTGTTTCTAGAAAGTTGAAACACATTTCTGAGTTGTTGGACGGATACTTTTTGCAGCATGGTTAATAACCTTCCATCTCTGAAAAATTTGTGATTCCTGAGAATCAAACTCCGAAGTTTCCCTCAGCTTCTAAGTGCGGCATCTTTCGCAGGAAAGTCTGATTGTCTGGAAAGTGTCTGATTGATTTTGAACCCCTCGGCGTCCTACCTGTGCTCCAAAGTTGCGTGACGTTTACTGTTGTACAAGGTCAATAATCAGGTGCGTATCTTCATCTTCCGTAAGTATATTAGATTGCCAAAAAAGTACTGTAATTACCAAAAAAATCAAAACTTTCAAATTTCTGGATAAAAAGTGAGCTTGATCACAACATACGAGAATTTACCTTCCTTAGGGACAAAAGTATCTCTCTAATTCTTGTAAAAATGTTCCTACCACCTTAGGGTTTAGCGAATTTTCACAACCTAGCGAGTTCTGCATATTGTTGAGAATCATCCTTATTCAAATAACCAAATAAACGTGGATAACAAAATCTTCTAGTTCATGAAAAACTAGGTATATAAAGAAAAAAAATTGAAAACACGTGATTGATAACCATGAACTGGCCATTTCTTATCTGACTTTTCTACAAGTAAGTAGGTACTAACTCAACAACGATTCTGATTATTGGAAGTTGACTTATGGTCCTCTACTCCATCTTTCAAGAAGTTTCAGTTATAATAAATTTGGGAAACATTTTCAGATTGTTCTGCTTGTGTTCCCACTCTGTACATCTCCGTACATATCGGCAAGGGTTCCTTTTAGCTAACATTTTTCTTCTTTTTTTTCAATGAACCTATGAAATGTTAATACTCACTTAAACGCTCAACCAATAGAGATCATTTTGAATCATTCTTATAAATATTTCCTGGACACTTTTAAGAGGTATTTCCGGTGGTGGCCATGTGAACCCTTTTGTCTAGGGGAGATAGAGGTTCCCATGTAGGAACCTTTGCTCTCATATTTCTTTTCCAGGATTAACCAAAAGAAAATGTTTACGGAAGCAATGGATCATCGAATTGAGAGCTGTTTGGGCAGTTCACACCGAGTTCTTTACATCACCTCAACTACAAACCAAAACTGTCACCAACGAATGATTACTCCACTTCAAATCCCAACTCATAGAGGTCTCTGGCTGAAGTAAGAGGAAATTTATAAAAGTTCCGTTCCCCAAACCTACTATCCCTACTATCCTTCAGTTACTTAATAAAAACATGTATACCAAAGCCAGGAATATAGAGATCACCCTTACTTACTACTACTTACTTTACTCCTAGATCGGGTTAAGGTTTTCGATGTAACCTCTGCCATCTTATCTTCTGTGCTCCCCCCCCCCCCCCCCCTTTAAAACTCAAACTGATTCCTTGTAATAGTTGCATTGTTTTCTATCTATCTAATAAGGTAATCCTCGACTAAATTGTACATTATTTTACTCAGAATCTATAGGGGCTTTAGGGTGAACGATTTTCAGCGTGATTACAGAGGGAAACAATCCTAGTATCAAGATGATGAACACAACGTGGTGAAGAGAAGGGAATGGTGTTATCTCCACTAGCAGCAAGACAAACCCCATTCTATGTCATTTGCACAACGTCCTCCAAATGTTGAAACTTTCCAAGTTCAACTCTGGACTTTCAACACCTGGGGGAATAAACCAGCATTGCTCTGGGAAAAAAATTTCCTATTCCAGTAAAAAAAACCTCCCTTACCAACTAGTTTACTATTCACTTTTATATTGATATGAATTCAAATCTCGAAGTTCCATTCTTTAAACCTCCTTATTTATTCTGAATAATGTCTATGGAAGTGTTCATGAAGACTGTCCATATTAAGAGTTGTATTGCATACCTTTACATTACCTATCACAGTTTATAGAACAGAGCCTTTCTGCTAAATGTTAACCATCACAGGTTGAACTGCGGTGTATCACCATGTTCTTAACATCAAGAATAATCTCTACCGATTCGTTTCTGTAATTCATAAAACAGGTACGCTCCCAGTCGGGCATCAGAGCCTCTTAATTGAACGTTTAACCTTTTAAATTGATGCGGATGATAGAGTAAGATCCACAGTGTTCTAAATATCAATTTTTGTGTGTCTAAACCTCATGTGATTCTCTCCTTGCTTCACCTAACATGTTATAAATTCCGTCGTGCACGAATTCTAGTCAATATTTACTTGGCGAAAAACTTCCCCCTACATTCTTCCAAATTAAGTAGCATTACAGACACATAATCAGGGAGAATTACTGACATTAATAAATCTAATCTATTGCTTCAATAAATGTAGAAATATGGCCAATTAGATTGCATTTTCTGACAGATCCGTATAACGTACCTAACAAAAGTGAGATCCAATCAGGAATTCTGTATATTAAGATTTTGGGCTCTTTCTTTCTTTATCTGTCCTATCCTTTACTGAGATTAGCCAATTATCAAGATGATCCAAACAAATATTTGTTTAGTCTGAAGTTGCATTTGGTGAGCGTACAATTGTACAATCTCCGTTATCTGTTTCCTAATATAAGTTCCAAGCGTTATCCAGTAGTATTGTTAGCTGATACTGAGCAAGGACAATTCCAACTACTTCGTACTTCCAACGTAACTTTTAAAATGAAGTACATACGAAATATTGTCAATATTGTTTGTATTCTTATCAATAAATCGATTCGGTAACACATTTCATTACTAGAAATTTCATTCGTTCATATTTGATAAATACAATAGCGTTTCAGAGAGCAGTATGATTTTTTTAATTCTCAGATTATCCCATATATCCAGACTCCACGAGGTTCCTTTTTTAATTTCTCCGCCTTAAGAGAATCAGTAGCTTCTGTATACAACGAGGTACAGCTAACCCACAAATGAAAGTATGAGTGGAACAGGTATTCATACATGGATGTTCATTTTGTCTCATGTCAAAACTGACGACGTGACACATGGACCGCATCAGACGTCCCGTATTGTGGATTTTACTGGCCGTCAGACTTACCTGGGAGCCTCTAATAACACCCATAGAGAGCGCATCCTTGCCCAACTGCGAATGGCGATTCCCCCATCGATTGCCATTACTGCAAAACTGTACGGTTTTACCACCAAAAGAATAGTTCGTATGGAACAGCAGTGAGATGTGCTTCGTACGTGACCAGAAGGAATGGTACGTGCCGGAATCACTAGCGCACTCTAGACCACACTTGCTTAACTGCCCCTCTACAAACCGTAAAGAGAGCATCACTTGAAGCCTCTCTTCCTAGCCCTACTTTCTTCCTCCAGGCGGAACGTTGATGCCTTGATGGTGGAACTGTTGAACTTTGGCTCGAACTGCGACAAAATTCAGGCAATATACCAGTACCACTGGCGCTCTCTATTACTGAGAACCTTTGCGAGAAACGAATGGTAGTCAATACAACGCCACATCTCCCACCCACATCTCTTGGTTCCGAGCCACCTGTCGCCACACCAATTTCTACACCGCATATTACGCAGATGTGTTCTCGTATTTTTTTCACCTCAGAACTCAATGCTCTCCTATTTAATCTGAAAGCCTGTTTTGTATGAGTTAATCTACAATGTTGTAACCCCACTAGTATTTCGATTTACCTTGCATTTTAAAAGTGTCGATTTATTTTCATTCTTATTTCTTTAACATACAAAGAACTCCTTGTAACTGTAGTGACTTACTTCAAATAAATGTGTTGATTGATTGAGGTATTCATAGATAAATTGCAGTTTGGTTGATCCTGACTTTATCTTTCAATTCCATTTTCAAATATAATATAACAGTACAATGAAATACCATTTAGTTTAGAGGCAGGTAACTCATGAAAATTTGCTCATAGAAAATTAACTTTTCTTAATTAACATAACCAGGTACTACGTAGATGCGTATACTCCATTTTTCACTGTATCTGAATACAATAGACACCAAGTATTGACTGTATTCACAATTACCTATGCCCACAAAAAAAGGAAGGAACCTTCATCAACTAGAGGCCAGTGTACAAAAATTACAACGGAATCATTTTTGAAAACTGCCAGAACAGAAGGATTGGTTTTTAGCCTTTCGTTTTTCTTCGGGTATAAAATTCATG
This sequence comes from Creontiades dilutus, assembly GCA_031894815.1. Classification (NCBI taxonomy): domain Eukaryota; kingdom Metazoa; phylum Arthropoda; class Insecta; order Hemiptera; family Miridae; genus Creontiades; species Creontiades dilutus. The sequence continues at coordinate 472,479 of JAVIWC010004520.1, forward strand.
TCTTCAGCAATGACGATTATTCCACTGTCCATTCATTTCGCCCTTCCAATGGCAGCCTCGAAAGTATAATTTCTTCTTCGGCAGTTTTAGTTTCTGAAAATAGTTTCAACACAGTTAAACTTCAAAAATGCCATGAATATAGAACGAGTATCTTCTAGTCCATGCTTGAATAACTACTCACTCTGACTTTTACAAGTGTCTTTCAAGTCAAATGACATGTAGAATGTAAGTAAAACCAAGGGTAAAATGAACGTACATCGGCTTGCAAGAGTTAACTAGAGATGAGGCGGTAATAACGTAACCAGTTAAAATAACTAGTTATAGTAACCGATTATTCAAAAGATACGGTATTGAGGATAATGCCTTACAGCAGGCCTCCTGGTTTGGAACTTGGGATAAGGGGAAAGTTGTCTTTGACATTCGATAATCCTGTCTACTCAGCTTCCGTCTCAAAGGTGACAAGCCATACAGGTAAGCACAAGGGCTTGAGTCTATGCCCACATTTGAAAGGATGCTGTACACCATCTATCCAGTAAATTTTAAGGGAATAACGCGTTATTTTACAAGTTATTGGGCCCCAACAGTTGAAGTTCCTGACATGACTAGTGCTTTCTGAGTGTACAACAGCTCTGAGAATAGAAAACAAATAGATTTGATACCGATATCTATTAGGATATAAATTATCACACACAAATTCAGAATTTTCCAAACAAATTCAGAATTGGAAACCGATTTCAAAACTTTCCAAATCAAATTCATTCAAGCAAATTTTCAACAAAATGGGTAATTTGAATGGTTTAAACAATTTCAGGAAGCTCCCAAACTCTGCTTCACAAACTCGGAGCACAAAATCTGGAACTTCGACTTTTTTTCAATGATGTAATCAAGATATAATTTTAATGTTTAACACATTGTTTTAGATATTATATTGTAACAGAATAATTTTTAGCAGAATAATTTTTTAATAATTATAGTAGACTAATGTTTTATATAATGTTACCTCATTTATTCTTTGTATCAATCAAAATATTTCATCACTTTCACTAATTCATTATCTTTAAGTCGATACGTTTCTTGGCTCCTTCATATCTCCCAGCAAAGATTACTGGAGTCAGTAGGTAATACGTTTAAGGTGTTAAGGTTAAGGGCTGAAGATCAGCTGGTTACTTCTCAACATTGTAACGATGATGCGAGTGTGTAACCTGTTACTAAAATAACGTGTTACGAAATAACATGTTCCTAGTGGATTGCGATAACTGGATAACGTTTTATTCTAAAGTAACCATTTAGGTCATCCCTAGAGTGAGGCCAAACTAATGGTCTTCTTTCCAACTACCGCTAAACATATATATTTCTAAAAACAACTGTCAAGGTGATACAAACTAAATATTTCCCCAGAGAAATGCATAAATAAAACCAAAAAAATACGTCTCAAAACTGCCAAAAAGAAAAGAGACATCTCAAAATAAAAACGCATCAAGAACCACGAACGGTATTATTACAGATCATTAAAATGTTTGTGCGAGGCCAGAGAGGAGTATTGATTTGTGAACAATAAAATTGCTGCCTAATTCGCAAATTTCTAGCTAAATCGGACGAAAACTGTAGAAATTAAGATTGTTACAAGTATTTTTGGACACACTGACAGTTACGAAAAGAAAGATTTTCAGAATAATCTAAAACGTAAGAGGCGAGTGGAAATTTTTATTTTTAGCGAAAAAAGCTTTTCCTTGATATTTTGAACGCTATAGGTACTTCTGCAACCGATAAGGAATCCACCCCCAAATAGCCAATAGAGCCTGAATTCCTTTTGTAAAGAAAATCTCAACGGAAAGTAAGTACATAAATTGAAAACACTAACCACTTTTCTCATCGTTGAACGATATTAACACTGTGGCTAAGATACTTTGAGTGGAGAACAATTTGATGTTTCAATGGTAACAACCTACTTTTGCATAGTTGTTAATCGATTTTTGATTCTTATTTGTCTTATTAGAAGCCTATCTACAAGCCGGTGGACGTTAAAAGCAGCACTTGAGACATTTTTAAATACTCGAACGTTCTAGGTCAAGATCAACAGGTACAGCAAAATACAATTTTTACAGGAACGAGGTTCCATAAAATAAAGCAATATATACTTTGAAACGAATATCTCACCACAAACGAGCTGCGAATCAACTTTATCGTACAACTCGAATTCTGGCGAATAAATCTCGATCAGTGATAGTCGCTGCGGCTGTAAGAAGTTAAAATAGAAATTAGGGACACAAGAAATGAGTACTTTCGTATTCAAATATGCATTACCCTATGAAGAATGTATGAAAAAGGTTCACTATTTTTATGGTTATTTAAATTTTTACAGTAGATATTGGTCCATAAAAACTTGTAGTTTTCTGATGAAATACAAGAGCAGTCTTCCATACATTCTAACAAGTGTTGAATAACTTATATGGGTTAGGCGAAAGAGTTATAAACTGCTATCTTCCAGATAGTGCTACCTAGGTTTTCGCCATTGGCCCACCATGGTGTCCCTTGACCGCCCCTATCCCCTGCCGTTATTCCTTACCCCGCAGTGGTAGGGACCGTCTGTGTTAAGAGGTTAAGCGTTAGTGCAGTCCCGCAGAAATCGGAGCCTTAAGGCCACATTTGTGCTGTCCTCGGTAACCTTCAGATCACGTTACACCACCCTACAGTACCAACCATGTGAAGCAAGAACTATCTCTTTGCACAAAATTCCCTGCCCAATCTTGTGAACCATCTGGATGTCACGTTTTGAGTTGCTTTTAAAGTTGTATTCGGCGACCATGACCCCTGAATGGTTGGAAGTACCATAATAAAAATTGTTTAAAAATGGATTCACACTCATGTGAAGTTAGTCTGTCCCTTCAGACAAAGAGCAAGAGTGGAAGAGTCTTTAAAATAAATGTCGAGAAAGAAATATTCTGTTTTATTTAATGTTCCCAACCAAATAATTAAATGAAATTGAATAAGAACCACTACAAAGGTCATGGTTGATAACTGCTGCGGGGAACCCTATGAGGTTAGCTCGGGTGTTAGACAGGGAGATTCACTGTCAGCCACACTATTCAACTTAGCTCTGCATGAGGCTGTCAGGAATGCAGATAAGAAAGGCACAATAGTCGAATAAACATTGCAAATTCTGGCATATGCCGATGACATTGATTTGATGGGAAGAAGTCTTGATGCTCTACAAACAGCTTTCGAGGTGTTTTGTGAGGAGCAAAAGCCAATGGAGCTGCGAATAAATGAAAGCAAAACCAAGTATCTCAAGATATCCCCATTATTCTGTGCCCAGCGAGTACCCAGGAACGTGACGTTTGGTACTTATGAGTTTGATGAAGACTTATGTCTTTTGCCTACCTGGGAGCTTGGTGACAAATAGGAATAAAGTACAGGATAAGACATGGCGGGCAACCGAGCATTTTATGCCAAAATAAAATTCTTCAGAAGCCGTGTGATCTCCAGGACAACATGATGAGGCTTTACAGATCCTTGGTGCAGCCTGTGGTCTGTTACGGGTCTGAGGCTTGGACGATGAGGGCTGAGGATGAGAAAAGACTGCGGGTATTTGAGAGAAGTATTGTAAGAAGAATCTATAACGCAGTCAGAGAAGTTTAAGGTTGGAGAACTAGACAAAATGCAGAAATTGATGTATTGTTAAAGCACGAAGACATAGATTCATCAAGGCTGGGCGCATACAATGGCTGGTGCATGTTGAATACATTCCAAGGGATGCCTGCCCAAAAATGATGCTACGAGCTCGGATGGGAACTAGAAGACGAGGAGGTCGTCCTCGGAATCACTGGCTTGATGAGGTTTGACAGATCTCCAGGTGGCTGGGATGCGGAGGTCTCAGGCGGATGAAAGCACCTGGTGGCGGTGAGGTGTCCGGGAAGCCAAGGGCCACATCGGCTGTAGTGCTTTGTAGTTAGTTAGCTAGGGATTGAATGAGAAAAGACCAAAAAATCATAACCTAATTTTGATATTAGAAAATCGACTGTAAGCGGTTCATCTGTCACAAAATGGGACAATTCAAGTTACGCAGGGCTGCCCTCTGAGGAGGAGGGGGGGGGGGGGGCAACGACCAGAGTTTTAGATAGAGAGTTTTGATTGTTCCAACGTACTTAAACAATCCGCTAAAACAAATACAGTTCCCTGAGAAAACCTTATTGGAAATTAAAAATGGCTACAATGGCTTTTCTTTATTCCAGATGTTTACCTTATGCATAAATTCTACGTTCCGTACTTTGTGAACCCTTGCTCACCAACATAAAAAGGGGACGTTCTATAAGCAAATTTGTACGTTTGTTGGTAAGATCACTTACCTCAGCGGTGCTAGTTGCTTGGGCAGTGCCCTGGACTTCATGAACACCAGTATCTTCTTCCTGAATTCCGCCAGTCACCTTCCTATGTAGGGTAACTTCTAAATCAGAGCTAACAACTTTGGTGGAACGACTTTGCGGAAGGTTTCTAGAGGGCACAGCACCGTTGACTAGCTTATTTATTTTCCGGCACTGCATCAATTCCGCTTTGAAATCTCTTTTGAAATCACTTGGCTCAAAATGGTCAGAGCAAATGTAACTCTTCGCTGGGTTCCACTTATCGGCTCGTCGACATCTTTTAATCCACCTTTTCCTCAACGCCGGGTCTCGAGGAAATCTGCAAAATGTTACCAATTCGGGCATTTTAAAAGGACATTTGTCTGAGAATATGTATTTTGATCATTTACTTTAGGAAGGATGCCTTAGCAACTAATGCCAATCATCCATGCAACCTATATTACTTATCATTTCCAGATAAAATTCAAAGTTAAGGTTTCAGGAAACTGAATTATATCAATTGGGAACTTATTTTTTAACTCATTCTACTCAGGAGCACTCAACAGGACTTGCTTCGACATCATCGATCATCGTGGTTTTACATACCTAAATATTTCATTAAACGTCAAAGGTATATGCATTATTACGCATATACTCTGAATGACTAAGTGCCACCTGGGAATTGAGAGCTTAGCAAAACCTGTCAGCTACAAGTCAGAATGAGAGCGAATTTTACGTGCTATATGTCAAAAAAAGGTTCCATTGGTAGCTTACAAGGGCCATCCATCATTTCCTACTGTTTGTTATTATATGCCTTCCTTCCTCATATCTTTGATTTCTTCAGTCTAGTTGGCCAGCTACCTTAGTTTCTAAGACATTTTCTTAGATAAATATTGATAGCACCCAAAAAGTTGAGTGCTTACACAAATATAATGACACATTACAAATATAATCCCATAAACTATCAAGTTTCTAATAACTAGCTTCAATCAACTTAGAAAACTAATATTCCTTCCTTGTAGAACTTTCCTAACATGGTAGACACATTTTAATTTGTTAGAAAACATCATTAGGTACTTACGTGTGGTATGATATTCCTAAATTTCTTGTTTTCCCCATGTAATTCGAACAACCATAAACAGCACAAAACCCACCAACAGATCTAGTTCCTGGCTGTTTAGATCGCGTATTTGGCATCCTGGTTTGGGTGTCTATAAAACTAGATTGTGTGAAATAGGTTCATACTTCATTGATCAAAACAACTTAGATCCACCAAAGTCATCAAGCCAGGAAGATAGATGAACACTAAATTTGTAGCAAAGTTTTGGGAATGTTTACAAATTGAAATAAAATCAAATTAATTGAAAGATAAGCGTGTGTTATCTTACTCAAAACAAAACAAGATAAGAGCGTAAGCGCTTTTGACTTGGTTATCTGTCTTATACTGCTTTTTGTTGACTACCGTCGTGGACCTTCTACACAGTCTCATGACAAGTTTCCAATTATTTTTGTTCCAAGAATAATCAGGTCAATTCGCTTAGAGTACACACGAGTTATCTGTAATACTTAATATGTATTACGTTATTAATTGTTATACAGTTTTCTGCTATCAAATTCACTTGGACAGTGAAAACCACCGCGACAGGGAGAAGAAGAATAAGATGGTTCTTATCACTCTTCGGTTGTTATCATTGTCGCAGCACGTGTTGTTTGTTTGTGTTGTGGCGGTGCACATTTCTCCTAAATTTATTAGGTATAATATTAAAATTTGATTCATTCAAGGTTACTCCTATAAATATTTTTTGACAGTGGTTTTATCTTGCAGGTATACGTGAGCTTGGTCGACGATTTTTTAAAGTTCTACGAACGTTGAAATTGATGACTCCTTTGAAGGTTTGTTCTTTAGCTATTCCGTACTTGATATTCAGAAAACCCCTTCTTTTAAATGGGATCTTGCCTCTGAAAATACAATACGTGTAGAGTTATTGACATCGCACTGGAACTTACAAGAAACTTTTCTTGGAATTAAATGCATTGTAGTACAAGAGTTACTCATGGTCGTGTTTCCAACATCTTATTATTCTTCCGTCACGGAAACTTCCTCATTTTAAGTATTAGAAGTTCTTAAATTGGCCAAACACTTTGCACATGAATGAGTTTAGTAATCAGTTGGGGCTGAATATCATTACCTATTTGTGTCAAACCCTAGCTTATCAGCTTGAAGAATAGAAAAGCGAAGAGTGCATCGTTCGTTCATTCTATATTCTGGTTATTTCACCAGTTCGAATGACTGAAGTTTCAACAGGTGCACTAGTTACAACCGTAGTAGCAAACAATTTTGGCGCATGCCGTAGACATCCACTTATTCGGGAAGGACAAATTCTTCATTCATAACCTAGCCTGTCGCCAACATAGGAACCAGTTCACAGAATTAAATAATGCTGCCCACTTTCAATCATGCAATTCTACCATTTTCTTGATCGGAATCAAGCTCTATGCACTAACACCCCTCATGAAAATTTTAGCAAGAAAGTTTTCAGTTTCCTTTTCTAAATAAACCAAAATTAAGGATCACCACAATGAAAAGAAAAACAGAGTTGGCATCAATAAGCAGTTCAACCTTGGAAGATGGATCTAGAAGGTCTCTTGCTATTTGACTGGTTCTTATAATATACAATATCATCTTTTAACAGTTCTATTTCGTTCATAGTGTAATTTTGTTCTCCCATTCAACTCAGCATTACTTAAACGCTTGTGTGGAATTGTACGTTACATTTTTGCAGGAAGAATTAATGGCTGCTAAATCGTCGGAAGTCAACAGTTCTGATGAGGATGCTCTGGACGAAAGTTCAGGGTCTGATGACGGATTTGATGATGACGTGCCTGATCTGTCCTCCTTCTCAAAAGAACCTCCGACTGGGAAGAAGAGGAAGGTTGAAGGCGTAAGTATTTGTGATGTTGCGTTAATTATACAGGTTGTCCCAGGGGTTATGCACAATCCGACTCCTACGTGTTCCACAACTCATTTCCGAACAAAAATGCCTCTTAGCAATTTTTTGCCAGAGGCCTCGTTTCCGAGCTATTCGCGATTTAAGTTTTTTTTTTTCTTGTTTTCGATGTTATCTCATTCAAACTGTCATAACTCCCTCAATTTTGGAGATAGCTCAAATTTGATGACACCGTTGAAAAGTACGTTAAATTTTCTATCTATTTGATGTCAGAAAACTTTTTAAAATTGCATTGAAGATGTGCGATTGCTGCGCGAAATGGCAGTTTGGTCAAAATCTTGAAATCCCCTGTTTTTCATCTCGCCTAGAAACCCCATGAATACCTGACGCAGAACTATGCAGGCCTGGTAAAACGTGCGCCAAATTGTCAGCTTTCCAACGGTGTGGTCGTTTTCGTTTTTAAAAATATTTTTAGTTAAGGAAATGGTGTTGAACTGTAGAAAAACGTGTGTTTTCTGTTAAAATTGAGGTTTTTCCAACAGTCTCGAAGATGAATGCAACTCATCGCAGTCGGAAATGAGTTGTAGAACACGTAGGAGTCGGATTGTGCATAAGTCCTGGGACACCCTGTATCACTAAAAAATACCTAATGTTTGAACATTGGGAACGCTACGGAGGAGGCATTGTCTTGGTCAGGGGCAAGGATATGCAATGACCCGCACGACCCCCCGGTCTTGAAGGAGAGGTTGCTTTGTGCGCCGTGCATTATCAACCCCAATCTGATTTGGCCGTAGCATTGGGTGTTGCAATGTTGATAATTTATTGTTTCTGACCAAATTCAGTTTTAGTAAAATGTTTATTGACTCCAACATGTTATCCAGCTGTTGGACAATGGTAAGATATTGGTGATTAAATCGAGTTCATACAAAGAATTAGAGTTTAAACAAGATTGTTAAGATATAAATTAAAAAATGAAAATGAATTTAATAAATGAAAAAGTTCGTTTGTGATCAGCGTCTAAAGCATTTCCAAGCTGTCCAGCCAAAGTCAGGATAATCGAAGATCCGAGAGACAGCTATTGTTTGTGTTCATTTACGATTGATTGCGATGTTTGCTTTCAGTTAAGTAGCTATACACACAAGTGAGTATGTTGACATGATTTTTGTGTACGGTTTTGCCAATGGTAATGCTTCTGAAGCAGCAAGGGAGTCACACTCCTCCTGTGTACAACTCACACCCTAGCGAACACGTCGGATAGTATGAGGATATTTTTTATATCACTGATCCTTCTTTATCTAGTAAACTATCTGTTTTTTTATCTACTAATTGTTTTTGTCACTGAGGTTTTGGTTACTACTACCAGCCTTGTTCAATAGCTACAGCACACCATGATGAATGAGAATATGCAATAGGGAAAACCTCGCTGAAGGAAATACGAGGAAAGAGACGAATGGGAAGAGTTGGTAATGATACGGAAGCCTGGTTTGAAAAAGCTCCATAGTGTCAGCAAAAAGATGAATGCAACTCATCGCAATCAATCGTAAATGAACATAAACAATATCCGTCTCTCGGCTCTTCGATTATCCTGACTTTGGCCGGACAGCTTAGAAATGCCGTAGACGCTGTTCAAAAACGAACGGGTTTATGCATCCGACAAAACTAACTTAAATCGTCACTTGGGAGGTCTGGCGTTATCACCATTCGATTCAGGGAGAAAAGTTACTTACGTATATCCCGCCTCCGACCTTCTTTCGTCGAGACTTTAGGAAAAACCTCAATTTCAAAAGAAAACACACGTTCTTCTGCAGTTAAACACCATTTCCTTAACTAAAAATATTTTTTTAAACCAAAACGACTACACCTTTGGAAAGCTGACATTTTGGCGCACGTTTTACCAGGCCTGCACAGTTCTGCGTCATGCATTCATGGGGTTTCAAGGCCAGATGAAAAACAGGCGAATTCAGATTTTGACAAAACTGCCATTTCGCGCATCAATCGCACATCTTCAATGCAATTTAAAAAGGTTTTCTGACATCAAATAGATAGAAAATTTAACGCTCTTTCCAACGGTGTCATCAAATTTGAGCTATCTCCAAAATTAAGAGAGTTATGACAGTTTTAATGACATAACATCGAAAACACGAAAAAAATCTTAAATCGCGAATAGCTCGGAAACGAGGCCTCTGGCAAAAAATTGCTAAGAGGCATTTTTGGTCGGAAATGAGTTGTAGAACACTTAGGAGTCTGATTGTGCATAACTCCTGGGACACCCTGTATAACTAGATGTGAGGCCAACCTCGAAAAATTTCATTCAGCGACCCACAAAACATAGAGAACCGTTGAGGAAAAACCTTTGTACGTTTTTCTCCAGAAAATCCTATTGTACTGTTCTTAATAAACGTGCTTCATCCTTTTTCTATGGGATTCAAGGAGCTAGAGCTACAGTACCATCACGACCTGAAGGTCGTGCGGGTACTGTATAACCTTAGCGCCGTCCGACTTTTTTTCTCGATAAGGGATGGGAGGAGCCCCTGGTCGCTGAGACCAATAGGATCTATGTGACGCCCGTAATTTCAGCACCGTCCGACTTCTGTTCATACGACAATTATGAGGATTTGCTGTTTCGAAAACCGGCCGTCGACGTTTAATAGGCTTAGAAAAGAGTATGTACAGCTGTGATTGTGGAAACAAGGTGGATCTATGTGGTTCTTTGGTTACAAGACGATTTTCACTATGTTCAAGGTTGTTGACTTTATTTTCCTTTTGTCAAGTTAAAACGTTCTCGAGGTCGAGCTAGTAGAGCAGTCACAGTTGGCTTATTTGATACTTTTGAAGAGATGAATTTCAAGTACAAATTTACCCCTTGTGTTACTTCGACATTTTGTATATCTTGAAATTTGAGTACCTCAGTCAGTTAATTTCATTCTTTTTGATGGACGGGAACTGATGACTAGCCCCAGACTAAAGGGATGGTTTGTTGGACTGAGAAAGGAGTAGGCATGTATAGCTCTGGTTGTGGAAACAAAGTGGATCTATGTAGAACTAATCACTGGTGTTCCAGACTCCACCCGTGAATCGGATGATGCAAAAAACAATAATAGAGTTGTGGCCTGGAACCCAATACAAACTAAAGACCATTTGTGATGTAAGAGCTAATTTAAGTTCCACTAACTCCGGTTCAATAGTTATGGAAAAAAGCTCAGGACTTCCGCTTACGTTCAGACTCATTCGTTGTCTCCAGACGAACTTATGAGGAATGTGTAGCCTAAAAAGTATAATCTAATTGATTGTGATATAGTTATCAACCTTTCAAAGTCCACATCAAACCATAAGGAAGCCAGTAGCCCATAAAAGCTGGAAAATGAAATGTAGTGAAGGAAATATGCATGGTTCTCAGCTTGTGTTTCTAATCAGTACCGTGGAGGTATAATGATAACTAAGACCGTATAAATAGTTCCTTATTGACTTATTGGTCCAATAAGAAGCGCTATCTGAACTCCACGACACTTGTACTGTGGAAGGAAAGTTATTTTTTGCTCCTGAAAAATGATTCTGCTTACCAAGTGCTCACTAATCTATCTCCTTTCTTAGTCCTTTGAAACATATTGGTCATTTTCTTTTTGTCTTCCAGGAAAGTAGCAATGGAGAATCCAAAAAGCTGAAGAGTAACTCGTCGAAAACGCCTCTCACTGCTGACGAAATGATGTATCTAAAGGAAACGGAAAATTTATTTCAATCTAACGTCTTTCGACTTCAAATTGCAGAACTAATCAATGAAACCAAGCTTAAAAAAAGTTATAACCGACATTTTAATGAGTGGTTTCAAAACTTCAATACGCTCATGAATGGCTTGGAGGACACTGAAGAAGTTACGGTAAATTATTAAACCTCTTCACGACCATGATGCTTAGCTCATATTAATTTCATATTAGGATTCTTGTATGTTCTATTTAATAACTCAGCGCTGCGCGCCTCGCCAGGGCCAAGCCCCCTGGACCCCCGGATGCTTGGGCCGTGTCTTACGTGGAGAACAAAGGCGGGCGACGCGAGTGACGCGATTTTGACGAATCGCGTACGATCCCAAAACGTGTGTCTTACGTGAGGTTAAAATAAATATATCGTAATAATGCTGTTAGACTGATTATGTAAATGAGGACTCGATTCAGCCCGGAACTTATTGTCAATATTTTACTGGGAATTTATATAAAACGGTGTATTCATTTACAAGAAATAATTTATTAAATGGTGTTTTAACTTACTTATGACGACTCACCATCCACAAAACTTTTTTTCCATCCATGATAAACATTTAAAGCAAGCCACGAAGGCAATAATTGACATTAAATGAATAATGTAAAATATAAATAAATATACAAAATTACGATTTGAAAATATTAGAATATCTCATGTCGTAAGACACTTCCATAGGATTGTATTGTTTGATCGCGCTAACAGATCGCGTTGGTCGCTCGCATTCGTTTTCCACGTAAGACACGGCGTTACTGCTTAGAGCAGGGTCTCCTAGAATAAACTTCCGCTGTGACGTTTTTATAGCGCATATGAGACTCACCACAACTTCCATAAAAAGAAGTGCCTACATTAATCTTATCTTAAAATATAAATATTAATAAATATATTAGAATATCTCACGTCCCGTCTTCATGATTCCACTTCCCGTGACGTTTTTCACTAGTTGGTCCAACATGATTCATGATGGTAGATGATTAGAACGATCAAATCCAGTTGAATCATAACAAAGTTCTTTAGCTATTTTCCCCTACTATTTTAAAAACGATAAATGGAGACATTTGAGTGTTTTAGTAGAAAATCTTGACTCTTATTACGCGTCTGTGCTCTATTCTGTAACAATTGATTCCATGTTTGGTTATGAACATCATGGAAACCTCCATGCACAAACACAAACAATAATTGCATTAAAGAGACAACTCTGCTGGGCATGAAGATTTTATGTAAGCTCACTGCTATCGATTTCTCAAACTAAAATACTTCCAAGGAAATCGAATAAAATCTTATTCGATCATTGTTCGTAAAAAGTGGATACATAAGGGGGGTAGAATCGTATTGCAGGTGATAGAGCGATTATTGAATTTCAGGAGGTATGCATACCCCACGTAAATCGGTTCTCAACCAAAACACCTATTTGGATTGATCAGTTGATGATATTTGTGTGCCTCCTCTACATCAGTCTACCTTTCGCTATATCGTTTAAATTTGGATTTGGGGAAGTTTTAACGCAATACGAGTGCTAAAGGACTTGATAAATTATAGATGTTTTTATTGTGGGGAGGGGGGTATTGAGGTTCAATTAAAAAACGCTGCAATTCTTTCAGTGGGGTTTATTATTCAATTGGCTTGCGTTCATGATTTTTAATGAAATTTTAGTTATTAGTATTTCAGCATTGGTCTTTTTAGTTATTTCATAGTACATTTTCATGTTTTTTGTGTAACGTTCGTATTATTCTTTGGGAAGTATGTACTCAACTTGTGTACATGCTTGGTTTATTCCTTTAACCTAATATTCTTTCACTAAATGATGTTTCATATGATTAGAGGCAATACAAATTAGTTAAACACTCCTAACCTCTTCTGCGATTCTTAATTGTACAGTTACATACATTTTGCTCTAAATATGATATTACCCATTTACTTTTCAGTTGAAGACAAACGTCAAGACATTGAAGGATCAAGGTTTATATTTGCCGTTAGTCTTACCTAAAAATTTCAATTCCGAAGTCACGTGGAAGTTTATCAAGCCAGTTAAAACCTTGGTCGTTGGTTCATTTCCTATCGGAACTAGCCTTGGATCTCCGGTCACGGTAGATGTTGTGCTGGTCATGCCAAAAGTAAGTCTATTCCATTCATTCTTTTCATATTTTTGAATGAAATACGAGCTCTCTCGAGTCCCACACCACACACCCTCTCCTATGGGAATAATTTCGTTCAAGAGTTTATCAAAGTTTCGTGCACCGGGGAAGACAAAGCACTCTGACCAGGGCATGGAATTGAATTATCTTGCAGAGAATCTACCTGCTTATCGTAGAAAAGTGTAGTTGGCGAGAGAAGTTCTTTGGATGAAATCTTGATTCTGTTTTAAAACAATAAAAATACCTTTTAATCGTTCATTTGAACAACAAACGCAAGATCGTTTTAAACCCAATGTATGTTACCAGAGTTATCTTGTTTTAAACTATTCGAAATCCTCAAATTCCTACTTATTTAGTTTTTTTTTTTTTTCCAAAGTTATGTTAAGTTCATTGTAAAGTACCTACCTCAAGTTTCAAACCCTCACGGAATATTTGGCTTTTCAATGTATAACATTCTACTAATTTTAACAATTATCCCTAGTAATTAGAATCATTTAGTTTCCCGCCAAAATCATTTCAATGCTTGTAGAAATAACTTACATAATGTACATGTTTTAGGGGCAGGAGTTTCCCCGTGCTCTCCTGAGTATCTGTCACCCATTTTATTGATATTTTTCTTTTTGGAGAAGGCGATACACCTACTCATTTAATTCATTTCTACCTTCCCATGCTGGAACTCTTAATCATGTTTTTCTTCGCATTAAAGCCAACTTTCATTCATTATGGTAATTATTTAATTCTAATAACCGATCTAATAAATGTTTTTCGGTTTCAGCAACTCTTCAAAAAATCCGACAAGTTTGATCAACAATACTTGGCCAAACGAGCTTTGTATCTTTGTCATGTTGCCGCCCATCTTCAAAACTCTGAATTGATCGCAACAGGCACCTCTTTAGAATTTACTACAAAGAATGGAGACGCTCTGAAGCCTTGCTTAGTGCTGAAACCTAATGGAAAAACAGCTAAAAATCTCCAAATTAATATATCAGCTGTTGCTGAGACTGGTGCATTTAAACTGGCCCAATTTGCGCCGGAAAAGTGTAATATCACGTCTGTTTCAAAAGGTAAATATCTATTATGGCACTCATTCAATGAATTTGTATACGAAAAACCCTAGGACACGGATATTAGAAGAGACGGTAGGGGACACCGAGGCAACGCCCACTTTTGTGTGACGTCGTCGTGCCCACACTGAGCGCCCCTGGCCCTTTCCTTAACATGGCTTACTTCGTCCTGCTCTCGTTGCGATGGCATAGCGGATTGATAAGTCGTTTAAACTGTGTTAGCGACTTTGTTTATTATTCAACCTGTGTGATGGAAATCCTTAAGTCGAGGAAACATTCCTGAAAATTTTGCCAGAGAGTTAAATAGGTGCTGTCTGTTGGCGCTGACTGATACAGCCACCTAGATATTCCTGACTGTTGTGGAACATCTGCTGAAATATAGAGGTAGTTGAACATTTTTGATCTAGCCAAGTAGGGCTCCTTAGACATTGGGTAAGAAAGTGAAAATTATTTACTCTCTGCCAGTATGTTTTTGCCCTCTGAGACAAAATCGAAATTATCCGCCGAGGCCCTCATTTGAGACAAAGGGCGGCTAATCCAATTTTTCCTGTCGAGTAGGTACCTACCCGTCATTCCCATAGGATTGAGTAGAAAAATATAAGCTTGAATTCATAACAAGTATATTTACCATAATGTACTACGTATGTATAAAAAAATAACTTTCTAAAATACAATCTTATTAATTTTTTTGATCTTTTGCGGTTTTCACAGTCAATCTGTCGTTTCCCATTTTTTCCTTCGATTTTAAATTTAGATTCTTCATTCGAATAAATGAAGGAGTGCGGGCAAAACACTTCACAATAAAATTGTCAATGTGGGAATGGTAACCATGAATTGTTGCTTGAAAGCGCTGAAATACTAGAGGATTCCTGTCGATGCACCCTTATGAAAAGAGTGGAATTGTGAGACCAGTTTCGATTTTTTAGGTGCAATCTAGCTCAAGTTACCGTCTGGAACAAGTGTTACATTGCAGAAAACGTAATAGAATGTTCCAAAACGGATTTCTATGAAGAAAAATTTCGAAAACTCCCACTCTATAAATTTTGAAGCCATTGCAATAGCGTAATTTTCTTTGAAAACTCGCTAAAATAAAGGAAAAAGATTGAAATGATTGAGTTCTGATTAATCAAATTCAACTGTTCACGTACACTTATGTACCTCTTTTTATTCTTTCAAATCTGTATCTTCAATAGAAATCATCATGATCCTAATTACACAGGAACCCTCCAAAATACCTAATTGTAATACCCACGTCTCCTCTCCTGCAGTCAACGATCCACTTTTTTCTCACCCCTAGATAATTAAAAAGTATGTAACTTCTTACCTACCGAACTAATGGACTTCATCTGTGGGATAGCATACAAAAATAAAGCAAAGAACAAAAATCAGAGTATTTATTAAAGCAGGATGGTATCTACCTGGCTCTTTAGGAAAAATATGAAACGTGAACTTTCGTTGTTTTTCATATGTGTGTCGTTGTTACTACACCCAAAAACTGCACAACAAACCATTTTCCGAGTGGTAATAAATTTTAAAGAAGCGATTACAGCTCAAACGAATGGATCTGCGACTGGAAACACACTGGCTGCCCAGCCAACTGTGGGCATCGTGACGTAGCGGCAAGGTGGGTTTTCCCCGGCCGCCATGACATTGTCCCCTACCGTCTCTTCTAATATCCGTGCCCTAGGAGTTTTTGTAGCTAATAACCTACTTTTTTTTTTTTTTTTTCAGACGAACTAGGTTCAACTTCCCATTATAACGCTACCATTTGCGAAGATTTGGTTGTCGAAGAGAACGAAGCGATGAAAAAATCCATGTTCGAAAACAATCAACATTTGAAGGACGCTGCAGTTCTTATAGGTGTTTGGTTGAAACAAAGAGGTCTTTCTCAGGTGGATATTCACTACACTCATTATTCGTCTGAATTAATTGCTGCGCTAATTGGTCCTTAGCTCAACATCTTTTGCCCAATATGATTATAACTAACAATTTTCGTCTCTTTGCTGGATGGAAACGACCAATCTTTAGCCATAACAGTAATAGCGTAACTACTGTATTTTTCACTCATTATAATTTTACTTTTTTCCTACTTGGTTAATGGAAACTTGTTAGCTGTTAGACCTCTGAGGAAACTATTTTTTCCCAACTTGAGGTTACGTACTATTGAGGAAACTATTAAATCCTGATGAAACTGTGTGTTGATTATAACATTAATTGTCCCTCTACTTTTCAGGGATATGGAGCATTTAATATGAATATTGTGTGCATGTATCTGGCATATATGGTCAAAAACCGTCGAATAAACCTCAGTATGAGTAGCAATCAGATCATCCGTAATTTCTGGTTAGATATTGGTGAGCATTATTCCTTCTGTCAGTCAATTAATTTATCGACTAAAGTTCATTTTAACAGCATAGTATAAGCAATAGTCTCTTCTGTTCTAGGTAAAAGTGATTGGAGTGCAGATGGTCCATCTCTGGCGCGAGAATCAAGTGATGTCAGTATTCCGGTCAAAGCGATTTTCCACAGCCACCACGAAATCGTCTTTGTTGATGCCACTGGCTTTCATAATCTTGCTTTCAGGATGAATTGGGTGACCTATCAAAAGGTAGACAATCAGATGAGTTATCCTTTTGTTGTGTTATTCCACATTTGCGAATGCCTTGAAACTATTTGTGATGGTAGTTTAATTGAACAACCATAGAACCAATCCAACAGATATCCATTCGGGAAAGTTCCTAATGAGCAATTGATTGAGTTGTTCGCGTTACAAATTATTTGTAATTTACTGACACACACAATAAATTGCATTGATAATTAAAGAATAACAAGACTTGGGTAACATGACAGATGAATTGGGCTCTAATACTTCTATTAAAACACTAAAAGTGAGGAAAAATGTGTGTGAGTGTATAATAAAAATAAATATTTCAAAGTTTAGTTCTAACTTCTTGAAGAAATGTTTAGGAAGAAAAGTCTCTTGTGGTGTTTTTTCTCAAGTTTAAAAATTTTTGTTAACACCAGACGGACTTCATGGGGCTTCAGTAGAAAGGAATCGCAATCATGTATTCCTTCAGAAGTTTGAAACGTCTACATTTGAAATGAAAAAATAAATTGCGTTTCATTGATGACGATTGATTAAAAGTTTTGTTACAGGTCAAAAAGGAGGCGAGCCTAGCAATAACCCTTTTGAACAAAGCGGATTCGAATTGTTTTCAAGCATTGTTCTTGAAGAGTGCCCCTTTCTTACACCAATATGACAATGTGATATGGTGAGTAACATCTGTTATTGTCAACCATTGAAATTTAATTTTTACCGCATATACCATTGATGGAGAGCAGATGAAGCTAAATCCAGATTATGGGATGATGACTAGGATTGATAAATCAGTTTCATGCTACTTATACGATTAATGATAGTTGTAATACATGTATAACCTATGTTGCTGTAATGTGATGCCTAAAAACATAAATAAGTTGATTTTTGTTAAGGGTCGATTCATGTACGGATTTCAATAATGTGGGGTGTCATTTAATTTTGAATGATGATAGTTATGCAAAAAAAACTCTTCAAAATAAGATTCGTTGGTTTGAAAAACTTACGCCTACGCTGGGCCTGAAGTGTTAAAAGAAAATATATTGCATGTAACGCCCTGCAGCCTGAGAATTGAGACGCCATCAACTCTCCGTGCGATGTGCCGTTAGGTTTTTACTCTTTTTTCAAGTTTCTGCAAAACGAGACGTCTTACTAAGCCAAAGGGTCTCGCATAGGTGAATGAAGCTTTTTGCCTAAACTTTGCAAGTCATAGAAAGAAAATTACTTACTTATCGTAAAGTAGTTGTGAGTGAGGATGTTGTTATAATTCATAGAATTTTGTCGGTCTTTAAAATATTATATTACCGTGCCGGTAATCGTAGTACCAACATCTTAAAGATTCCCTGTTACGCGAGTTGAAACATTTAAACTAATGTCAATGGCACTTCAAATGCTGAAAACGAATCTAATGAACATGTTATAATATTGTAACGAATAATTGTAATAGTATCATAGTGCTTAATGGCTTGTGATCCCTTTGTCACGCTTTTTTCATCGTATTATCTTTATTACGGCTGTTCTGTTTGTGTTTTAGTTTCCGAGAGCCCTATGCAATATCCCGCTGTGTTAATATTCATTCGAGTCAGAAGCAACGGGTAGATTTCTGTAATCAACAAGTGCCTATATTCACGCGACTTGTGCCTTCGGTTTTGGAAAAAGGTCTTGGACAGAGGCTAGATCACATGGGCATCAGTTTCCCCGTGGACAGCAGATGGCCATTGTCTGAACCGAATCCGGCCTACATTCTGACAGGGGAGCTTATGATTGGTTTTAAGTTGAACCCAGATACATCGCTATCTGTCATCGATAAAGGTCCGCCTTCCAACACCCCTGAGGTAATTTACCACCACTAGTAAATTTAAGTACTATTATCACAATTACATTCGTTGTCTATTTGATTTGCTTCAAGTTTTTTATTGTTCTTCTCAGAAATCCGATAACCAGAAAGTCTAGTAACATTTTTAATTCAAATCAATGGAGCATAAACTAAGGAGGAAATGGTACACAGAGATTTTCAAAATTAAATTTTGTTAATATGCTCAAACATAATGCGAACGACATTAAAAAAGAATGTATGGGGAAAGTTTTCCATGAATGTTTCGCTCCTGTTAGGAATATAGTTATTTGTTGTCAAATGACTGGTCAGCACAGGTTGTGTATTAACTTATTTTGATGATATATTGTTGATACAGAGCTGAAATTGCTACCAGGTGTTTGTTCCGTAATTGATTTGTATCATTTGATGAAAGGGCATTGATAATATTTGATGTTAATATGCTTGAAAGCTGTCAGTAATTGAATGTTATTTCCTATAAACGAAGTTGGTATAGGGAGCCATACTGATATAACTTCAACTGCATCCACTATTCGTCTATCTAGAAAAAAAATTAGCTTCCTTTGGAAAACTCGTTCACAGATGTAGTTTTTGAAGAAAAATAAACCACGATCCAGATGAAATAATTGAAAACCCTAAAAAATAGCATTCCCACCTCAGTTAATGGTAGTGATTGTGAATTGGTATCTCAATTTTGAAGAACCGAGTAAATAATTCCTGATTGCTGCATAGGAAAAGTTTTATTCTGACTATCACACTTCTATGCTGATTGTTGTTGGCCAATTGTATTGTCAAGGTAGTCAACGTTTGAATATTTAGCACTTGAACATGATCTTTCAATAGCAGTACTGAGGATCATCGTGTAGGGTATTGTCAAACCGGAACTGTTTTTAGCGTCCAAATGACCAATTAGTTTACTTTTCCTGACCATTATCGTCAGATATCTAGTATCCTATTAGCTCGTTTTTAATTGTCTTGGTAGTTGATACCCTTTCCAACAAAAGAGACAACTAAACTGTAATGTTGAACGTTCGTTATGATAATCTACGGACGGGTAGTAGGGTGGCCTACGGATTTTGGAAATCCGTAGACAGGGTTGCCATGTAACTTAAGACGTCATAAGCCACTGGCGTCAATTCAAATCATCGAATTCCATTAAGCTCTTGACGGATAAAACGGGACTCTTTCCACGTCAAAAATTCGTATTTACAAAAAAATATGTATATACAAATTTAGTATTTAAACCCCATTCTTAATAGATGTTATTCCCCATTCTTCATAAATGTCATACCTACTTTGTTCTCATTCGGAATATGTTTGCAATGGAACAATGCAGCATCAACAAATATTGTGTTCCTAATTGAGGCGATTCTGTTAATTTTAATACGTTTTGATTACTTACTGTTGATGTGTCACATCGGAGTATGTAAAGACTTGACCCACACCAATAATGAGCAAAAAGTTTAGAGAGTGAAGTGCGGTGGATGCTTATTCTCAAAAATTATAATGAAATGAAAATGTAGGGAGATGCAATTGTCTACTATTAGTTTCTATTTCTTTAACAAAACCATTTACAAAATGCATTTGTAGTTTAAATTCCTAAAATACTGCTGTGCCTTTGATTTGGAAGGCATTTGGTTACTGCTATGATCGGCAACATTAAGACCAAGAGAGGCGCCTGGAAAATAGGATAGTAGACAAACGTACGACTCCGCTAGTGAAGCTCTATCAAATTTAAAAATGCTAGATAGAAAAGGTTTTGTGTTATTAGATTATTTCAAATTAAATTATTATCTTGAAGCATTTCTCACTTATGGATTCTACCATTAATTGTGTTTCTATTTTTCTCCTTCATCATTCCAGGGTTCTGAATTCCGGGAATTCTGGGGTAAGAAATGCCAATTAAGAAGGTTCAGAGATGGAAGCATATCTGAAAGCGTGATCTGGGGTGAGAATTCTTTGCCCGTTGAAAAGCGGCGGATGATTGTCAAAGACATCATTACACATTTATTGAAAAAAAAGTTGGACATTAAAAACCAGGACTTTTCATACATTGGGTTCCAGCTGTCCCGATTGAACCAAATCAGTTACGTAAGTCTGGTTATGTTTTAATTATTAGCTTTTTTTAGAAGATAATACTATCATCAGTTTATACACGTAAGGAATACCCCTCACAATAAATAAAACATGTAAGCCCTTAATCTTCTTTGTCATATTTCTGAGATGTTTCTTGATTTCAAATATTCTATCTGAAAAGATAACTCCAGCCTGTACCAAGTGCGTTGCCCCCAAGTTATACTTGATAATTTCTGAGCCAATATTGGATTGGTTCGTTGTTCCATACCCAAGTGGCCTTGGTTTTAATCAACATAATTCGTTCTTGAAGATAAGTTACAGCTCAACTAGAATATGAAATACAACTACAACCAACTCTCTATGTTGTTTTGGGAAAAACCAATAAGTTTTTTAGTATGATTTCAAGCCTCTAGTTCTCCTTACAGGTTGGGATCTCTTCATCAGTGATATTTTTCCTTGGTTGAATATTATAACACCAATGCTGGGTTTTTATAGCTTGTATGAAAGACAAACCTTAAATTCCGCTCCAAAAACTGAATATGTATAAATTCCCCTTTTAATTTTGAAAGATTATTTTGATACAAGTTCACCTCCCTGTCGATTCTTCCTTGTAATTAAGGTAGGGAACTACTGAACACACAACATGGTAAACATTTCTATATGGAAACTTCGAGTGGTCTTTTCGTGTGACATTCAAGCGACGTATAGCCACAAGGACATCCATATTTCTGATTATCATTTTGGTCCAAACAGCTGTTCTTGAGTAAAATTTTCTTGCTAAACATGTATTTTCTGTAATTTTGGAGAGTATTAGGATAGAAAAATTAGGATTTATTTGTAGAAACTACATATTGTGACCTTCGATCATGTCATTAATTACCTTTTTGGCCTAATTAACGATTCAACTTAATGATTTACGTGATTAATAACCATAAGCACTGCTGATGTATATTTCCAAATAATGTGTATTGCTGGGAATAGGATGAGGTACTATGTGTGTCGAATGCTATTTGTATCACTACAATTTTCAATAACCGTTGTTTCAGGCACCACATAAAAGCATCGAAGAATCGAGCATTTATTTCCACAAATCCTTTACCAGATTCTCAAACGAACTTCACGGTCTCACCCTCCCTTTGGAAATCGTTAGTGTCCATTGCATTTCTGATGTGTACAAATTCACCGATCCGTTCCCACCTTTCAAAGCACATTTTCGTATAATTGACTTCCTTTGTATTGACACAAAGAATGGATTTCTTCTGAAGAAAGGTTCTGAAGCAATGCTCCCACCGTACGCTCCTTCTGTTGACTGTAAGTACTCACTACCACTTGGCCAGTCAATTGAATGTATGTGATTCTTGTAGTGAATCAGTAAATTAATTATTTAAATTACAGGTTTAATGTTCATCGGCTTACAATTATGAATAAATTTTGATCATTTTGATAAGAAGTGTTATTTTATGTTCCTTAATCTTTCCAGTGGTTGTACAGATGTCGATTTCTGGGAAATGGCCAGACGATGCTAATGCTTGTAAAAGGCTAGTTGCAGCGTTTTACATCGCAATATCCGAAGCTTTTGAAAATAAAAAACACAAGACTCAGGTTACTCCTGAGTATGTAGCAGTTTATAAGGTTAGTAAATATTCTTATTAATCAACCTTGATTATTAATTTGGCCTGTTGAGTATTTAACGGTTACTTATCACTAATCTCGATTTCAGGACGGATTCATATTCAGAATTTTCCTGGCGTATTCCAAACAAATTGGAATCCTGAAACAGCGCATTAGTGAGTCTGGGTTGAAACAGTTTAAAGATACTGAAGAATCTGTAGCAATTGAAAAGAAGTTTATTAATCTTCCTAAGTTGACTGGCGCTCTATATGGGTACGTTTGTTAATAAGTAATTTAATTTATTATAGCTGTCATGAAAGAAACGAGATGGTCGTGTTCTAATCTATGTGATAAGAGTGGCTTGTTTCCCACGGTTTGACCGATTTTAAATCTTTTTTTATGGAAATGAAGGACTAATCTGCATCACACTAATCAGTGTTTCGTTTTACACTATGTGTGAAGTAGTTACCATAATCTAATTTTTTGGCTCCCCGAGTAAGATGCTTATAATATATAATGGCTTCTCCAGGAAGAGAGCTAGCGAGCTGCTCAGCCTAGGAAGAAGGGAGATAAGTATAGTAACGGGGCACTGCTCACTTAGATACCATCTCCACAAAATGGGCAAATCTGACACCACCCTCTCCCAGTTTTGCGTGTCATGTGATCTGCCACTGCTCTGTGCTGTCAAGACAACGTTTTCTAACCTGGGGACAGGCTTCCATTGATCCTCGGCTTATTAAAACTGGAGAGGTTAAGACTCCCCTCTCATTCGCCAAAATGTGGTGGGGAAGGGTGGACCTTCCAGCTTTGGCTAGGGTGGACGGCATTAGGTCGTCACAACAGGCTGGGGTGTCAATGCCTAACCAGTAATCACCAAGCAGTTAGTGGTTGAGTCCCTGGCAGTTCCTGAAGATGGGTGCAAGTGCTGTACACTAGGCATATAGTGCTTGGTTCGGCAGGTTGCCCAGGTCGGGCAGTCAAATGTGCCTGCTAAGGAGTTGGTGGTAACTACCTCCTCCAGCCACACAAAAGGCCCACCAGGGCCTCAGTGGCTTATAAATAAAATAAAAATGCTCATAATTTTTGTTGGACTCTTTCAGGTCAGATTTCTACTTAGTTTCCTTCTACTGATAAGTAGGGCAGACCTTCATAATTCAATGAAATGTATCAATTGGATTTACCAGGGACCTAAAATGAGTTATCAACTAATGTGTTGGTCAGGGTTAACGATAGTGGGTTAGTGAGAACAGTTATGGTTCTTCAGTTGCGGTTTAAATGCATTTTCAACGCTTTTGTTTTAAGAATATTTTAACAGTCTTTGATGTTCATGTTTTGGACCTTATGAATGACTTTAAAATAACCACAACTTGATTTAGGTAGTACGTATAACTGAAATCGAAGATCAAAAATAGAAAGAGTATGTAATTTCTTATCTTCCTGATGAAAAATCAACACTTCAACTCAATTAGCATTGTTATAGTGGCAATGACTCCTAAGCATTGTTTTAGGTTGTATTGTGCATTGATTCATACCTGAATGAATCAGTCACCTCTTCTACTTGATCAAGTTTCCAGAACGTTTTAGGTAAAGTTCAAGAAAAGCAGAAATCTGAGAGTTTGAAAAAGTTGTGTATGTGTTCTAGATTGAGCCAACAGTACTCGGGTTTTGCACCAACATGTATCCTCGCCAAGAGATGGATATCATGTCAGCTATTACATGAAACTCACTTCCCTACAGTTGTAGTTGAGCTTCTCGTTGCTAGCATGTTCCTGACACCTCAGCCAGTGGAGGTCACAATGCACCCTCTTCCAATGTTCCTTCGATTTTTGAAGACCATGTCAACGACCAATTGGCATTTGGAGCCGATAATTGTGAATTTCAATGATGCGTTGGATGGTAAGATATTTTTCCACTCAATCGTTGTACTAACGTTCGTAAGAATTCGGCCTCTACCTCTGTTAATGGTTAGTTAATCACTTTTCGTCGGATACTGTTATAAAACTGATTGTTTGTCTATTATCTCATCACCTCATAGGGTTTTAACTGTAGACAGCCCAGGTGTACACACTGGTTGGTGAGTCATGTGACATTAAGAATTCACGATAACCATCTTCTGTTTGATAGGACTTCCTATTTAGGTACCTAGCAATTTTAATTTCCTACTGTTCAATACAAATACTGATAATTGTTATTGCAGCAAACAGCATTGCGGAAATGGAAAAATTCTTCAGTTCTAACCGTGGGACACTTCCCCCCATCTTCCTCGCTACGCCTTTTGACACGAGCGGTGTTTTATGGACCAAAAAGGCTCCCACCATTCCAATCCTGGTCAGGCTAGCGAGATTGGCTACTGTTTCTCTCAAAATTTTAGAAAGTTCACTTGCCGACAATGACGCCTCTTCCAAAGCAATGGTAAGTTTGTTCAACTATGCTGTGCGTATAGTGTCAGGTGGTGTTTGAGCCAGAGGCGGTCAAGACCAACTCTAGGTAGCCACCCGTAGTCTCCCATCCTCGATCATCCATATGATTGGACCTCACTACGGTGGGGTTGAGGATAAAATGGCATTTACAGGATCCCATTTTCTGTAACGGGCCTGCTGTCGATCCAGCTTCTGGTGTGTGGGATTCCCAGTTCGCTGGTAAATTTCATACACAAAATCAGTACCACTGGCAGGGGGAGCTCTAGGCATCCGACGCAACGCTTCAGCGAAGCGTCACCTGCCTGCCCCCTGAAAGTGGTTGTCATCGTGGTGACAGTGATAGATTGCCCAGGCTGGAAGGTTAAGCTTGAAAATGAAAGCTAGGCTCGTCTTCAAAAATATTACTGGCATGTGAGTCATGTGGCTCTGCCGTTAATTTGGGCACCCACCTGCTCAGTTTGCCTCTGGTTTATTCTAGATGTTTCTACCATCACAGGTTACAAATCATCCAGGCAGTTAGTGAATTCTAGTTGTTCGATGAAAAAACGATTTAAGGTTCTCATACTCAATACTTCCTTGCTTCCAGACGATTTTTCAAGCTCCCTTGTCCATTTTCCATTTGGTGATTCGATTGGACCCTCGGGTTGCGACTAGAAGACACCAAAAAGTTGACTTTGATGAAACTTTGCGCATAAAAATTACCACGCATGACTACAACATTCCTGTTTACAACTTCGACCCTGTCGCAATGTATATAAAAGATTTGGAAGTAAGTGCTCATTATTGTCTATTTTTTATATGTAAGATGATTGGATGTTTTCCTCTTCGTGCTTCATTACATTAATGATATCATCAAGCTTAGAATAGCGTAGCATTATATTTAAGCAAACATGTCAGCATCCTTTGTGTGCCTTTCTCATTCCTTTGAATACATCGAACTCTCAATAATTTTATTTCTTCTTCGTCTTTATGATAATTTATAATGCACTTTTTTAGACAAATTACCGAGACCAAGCTGTGTTTTTCTACGATCAATATGGTGGTTCGGAAATTGGAGTCTTATTGAAACCCCAATTTTTAGCAGAGGTGCCTTTCAAGGTGAGATTATTGTTCGCATTTTCTGTTGAATATTCATTTAGATTGTTATTTGCCAAATATTGTAAATAATCCAAAAATGGTTGAGTTTTTCTTGGGTGTCTTCGAAATGCTCCTGGAGCAAACCAATCAGTAGGTTGCATTATTGGTATTCTATACTGGTATATGGCTACTTTTTAACCTGCCGGGTTAAAATTAATGAAAGAATCAAAATTAGAATAATACCTATGGTATAAAGTATTGTATCCAAGTAACGTCATTTTTGTCAGTTTGCTGTGATTGCTCGATCCACAGCTTCATTTTCAACTTCTTGTTTTCCAACTTGGTTTGGTCTTTCCTTCCAAAGATTCATCAGTTGATGACTTTATTCTGCCAAGTCTTCAGCATTTGTACATGCAGTTTCTATGATTCATGAAAAAAATGCCTTGATTACCCGTTGATAGTATGTACGTACCCATATAATTTGGTCCCATCAGTCATATAGTTAGCTAATATCTGTCTTCGAAGATACGAATAAATCCATAGATTCTAGAGTGTAGTGAACAATAATTATTGCTAAAACGCTCCACATAATCTTCCCTCCACCGGTGTATTCCAGTGTAAAATCATGAACAAATGTTGTACTTTTGAAATTTGAGTGCTTCAACAGAACTGAAGTGGATGTATCGGATGATGTAGCATTTCTTCAAAATATTTAGTGTCGTTTAGAAAGTTGAAAAAAAGTATGGCACAAAAGCTCCCCAAACTCTAATAATTTTATCTGATTCTTCACTACTTGTTCTTAATATAGTTGGATGTGTGGAAACGAACAATGGAAGTAATGTTATCTCGAATGAAGAACAAAAATGCATTTCAGTGTATCTGAAAGATCTTTCAATTTCACTCTAGAGCCTTGTAGACAAAATTTTTAATGCATATTCCATAATTTGTAGTTGTTTCTTAAAATATAGGGAACGTGTGAGCCAATGATTAATGAAAAAAGTTCATCGTACTAGGCTATTAAATGAAATTGTCAAT
The DNA here is from genome assembly GCA_031894815.1 of Creontiades dilutus. Lineage (NCBI taxonomy): Eukaryota > Metazoa > Arthropoda > Insecta > Hemiptera > Miridae > Creontiades > Creontiades dilutus. The sequence goes on from JAVIWC010004520.1 coordinate 499,365, forward strand.
TAAAATTAAAGTATTTATGTCGATCATGAAAATCGCCTTCGATTTTTAGCGTTAGTTTCGCATTTTTTTACTTACCTACTCTTGTTTGTATAGGTCTCTTCCTTCGAAGGGAGAAAGATATCAACAGAAGGAGCTGAAATCAAAATGAAGCCAGACGTCGACACTCTTATCGATGGATTTAAAGTGATGGGTTCTGGACTTGTCAGTGATGTAGTTCTGAATTCGCAAATTTTAGCGACGCAATGAACTTTACAGAACAATACGTTTTCAAGTGCTGGAAACAGTTCTTTTCCGATAACCTGGCGAAACGTTCGTTAAGAACGTTTGTTTTCCTAGGGAAATCAATTTTGAAATTGGATTCTCTGCCGATTTTTAGCTTTGTAAATTTTAGTATTTAATTTATTTTTGTAATAAAATTACTATCAATTTTCTACGTATGATTATCTATGGTTGTTGACTACGGTTGATATATTTCTGTTATCCCTGACAAATCCCCAAATTCACTAAGCTACAAAATAAATACCAGTAAATTGCTCCGGTATTTGTTTATACTATGGGTTAACTCAAGGAGTCAATTTCACGGGTCATTTCCAACAAAAAAATGCCTCTTACTCAACTAAAAATCCTTCTTTTTTTTCCTTTCAAGATTTTTGTCGTCTTCTCGACCTTACCTTAGTAAAACGTACTTAACTCACTTAATTTTCCCGCAAAATAAAATCTGAGGATACCGATGGAAAGAGCGTCAAAAGTCCTAACAGTTTGATACAAAATTCAACTTTTTTAGCCTGGTCTCACCGGAAAAAATGGAGGAACATTGAAATTCGATTTTTTCAGTGAATTAAATATCTACCAAATATTGATTTTTTTCCCCAGTTGGGATGGTATGGCGATTCAGTGAAGTGAGAAAACATTACGATGTCGAACTAATTGTTATGGTGCAAGTCGGCTTTTGAAGAAAAACGTAGATTTACTCTTAAGAACCCACGTTTTTTAGGACTCAAATGAGATTTTCTCAATCAAATTCTACTGTGATAAATGTTTTTTCTTATACCGTTTGAAAGCTGAGATTCTGAGGAAGTTTTCCCGAGGAGTGCCCGGCGATTGACCTCCGTTATAACAAAGATGATTGCAGAAGAAAAAACGGTGATTTTAACAAAATCTTCAAATTTGAATGTACCTCCAAATTTTTTCACCGGTAAGACCAAACTAAAAAAATTGAATTTTGTATCAAATAGATAGAAAATTTGACGCTCTTTCCAACGGTATTTTCAGATTTTTTTTTGCATAACAATTGGTAAAATATGGACTTTGATACATAACGAAAATTTAAATTTGAATAAGGAAGGAGCATCTCTTGATGCTCCACCCTTACAAAAAACAAGCCCAACAACACAAGCCTCAGATCATTCCCCACGTATTACTTTTATTACTATTCCAAAAGGTTTCATTTTGACAAATTATGGATGATTTAATAAGGAAAATATCATCAGAGTTAAATTATTGTACCTTAATATTGTAAGAAGGGAGCAGGTAAGCATATACCTACAAAGCTCATTTGCTGAAAGTGAATATCTAATGTCAGAAAACTTACTTACTTTCAAAACATGTAGTAAATTAACTCTTTACTTATTGTTTACGATTGCAAACATTCCCACACATGACGCCATCGATAGCCAGTCATTATTTCCTTTGAGTTAGCGTCGGTTATTGTTTAGTTTGTGTTAACCACCTTATCTCATCCTTTGGACTGGCACGACGAATCGTTCCCAGAACAAAACTTTCAAGTGAGGGTCAAGTCCATATCGGTTGCGGCAATAATCGCATTTTCTCAAGGTAAACCAAACAATCAAAATGATACCCACGGATTTCCTTCAATCCACGTCAAACCTCCACTGTTACACAACCCGGATTATACGCTAAGCGTTGCCCCCTGCGCAGATAATAGTTGGGTAGGTATCTCGAATTATCTGCCGTTAAAACTTACATAATATATAAACTCTTGGATTAAAGACAAATAAGCGTGAAAAAAATAGTTTTTATTTAGAGAGAAGAAACAAGGTATCTGGTAAGTTAGAGAGGGTTGTGCCCATTCTCTACTTCTAGGCATCAGAGAAGGTTGGCCACCAACTTACGATTTTCATAAAAATCTATATTTTACAATCGATTTTCATGTGTCGATCGATTTTAGTCAACGATTAATCTATTTTTTTCTCAAGCTTAATCGATTCTCAACTGTATGTCTTTTCAAGAAGAAAAGTTTTTTTTTAAATTCTTAAGCCTTTTTTATTTTTCGATTCTCAATGTGTACGTCTTCTAAAGAAAAAAAAACGTCGTTTTTTTATTTTTAATTACTACGTCTTTTCTGATTTTCAAGTTCTCAAGTGTATGTCTTTTCAAGTAAAGAACGCTGCGAAGAGCTTGCCTCATGGATTTATTATTCATTTGGACATAATATGTGTTTATATTATAGATTTTTATGAAATGAGCGACTTTTTTTCTCCAGAGGAGTATTTTGCTAAATTTCGAATCGTTCGGACGGTTTTTAGAGAAGTTATAGGTGTTTCAAATATATCACATTTGCGCATGCGCTCGATTTGATTACCCTACATGAGAGTCAGCAAAACCTGTGACTGAATTAATGACGGAATTACATTTCAAAAAGGTTAATCCCAAACGCCTAGTTAGCTTCAAGAACCGTACCACATTTTCTAGGTGGTTGAAATGAGTTATGAAAACAGAAGGAAAACAGTTATGAAAGTCATCAAAATACGAGATTGAATAACAAATGTCAAGACGAGAGCCTAACATAATGTACAGGGGACTTCTGATGAGCTCCCTGAAAGGATAATTTAAATCACATGTTTCAGTTTTAACTGAATTTAAATTGGGTGAGATCAGAATTTGTGAAATGTTGAATTGTGTAAGTTGAAAAGATCTATGACCTTATCAATCAAATTATTTTGGGTGATGGTAATCTTACTAGGCTGAATCTTAATTTCTAGGAAATCCTCTATCCAAATCAGAATCCTTTAATTCGTTTTGAAATAAATATGTGGGTCTATTTCGAATGAGTAAATCCCAAAAGACTCGATTTATCATTAACATAGTCATCAAAACATTTTCGACTTTGATTTCGCTAACCTAGTTTTCACTGTCCAACACGTGACCGGCAAAGCACGCGACAAATGATTTTTTTTAATCAAAAACTTTTTGAACCAACTTAAATTGGCACTTATGACTTCTTCTGGGCCCATAACCTCTTGGATTGAAGACAAATAAGCGTAAAGAAAGTAGTTTTTATTTAGAGACAACAGGAGAGAGAAAAAGCAAGATAACAAGTGAGTTAGAAATGGTGGGAGAGGGCTTCTAGGCATCATCTTAGGTGCTAATTAGGAGTATTCCCTCCTAAATACAATATAAACCTAATCCCATATACAACATCATATGGACTCATCGTAGGAGTAACGATCCTGTGAAACGACAGTACTTGGCATGTGATGAGCTTGTCATGTAGTTAAGTACTTGCCCACTCAGAAACACCAGTGTAACGATTTTGTTTAAAGCCCCTCTAAATTTTCGTCGAATCGTTTGAAGAACGTAAATTTCATGAATACGAACTATTTTCTCTATCGAATGACCTGGATTCGCTTCAAATGTATGTCGTCCGAGAAGTTCTTTTGAAATTCATGACGATTTGAACTGAAGGGATCTTTGGATAGCTTAATACTTAAATACACTTGTACACTTGTTTTATTGCGGCGAAGCAAAAGTTGTGGAGGATTAAATTCATTGTCGATTGAACACCAAAAACACCTAAATTGATTATCCCAGAGAGTAATCAAGCTTTAATCTTATTTTGGAAAATTTGAAATTATCAATCGATTGATGAATTTCTGGGGGTTAATCAACAATTAATTTGATTATCTACAACTTTCTTGTGGGACAATTAAAGATTTAAATTGTATTGTAGGAGAAAAGTTAGAGGTTATGATGAAAAACGTGATTTTTGGTTTTTTCTTCCGGAAAAGCCGCATTAATTAGCCATTTCAGGTGAAGGAATATTCCCATTTGGGCTATTGTGATTGGCCAATCGTCTTCAAATATCAAGGCAAATAAAATGGATTAACTCATTTTCAGTTGATAATTCACAAGTTTGGATGGAAAGTGGCCGATTTATGTAAGATTCAATGCGATTTCATAAGGCTACTCTCCTAAAGTGATCCCCAATGCAAGCTGCCAGCCTTGGGGTCGTCGTCAAGGTTGTAATCATCTACCCGGAAAGCAACTTTTGCTCAATTTGAAAATGGCTAAACCCGTTCAACTGGATCTCTCTTCTTATAGTTTGGGATGTTGGTCAAGGAAGAGCGATTTAGCGGTTTTATTGGATAAGGTCCATCGCACTTAGGTTTTATAGTTCAACATTATCAGGACTGGACCATTGCTCAACAGGTATAATAATGAATAATATGAAGGGTACGGGGGAAGAACCTGGTTTGTCACATTTTTATCAAATCTGAGTTATGGGTGCAGTTGTGTAGTTTATATGGAGGAGCTTCATATAGTGTAGTCAAACAGGAAAAAAGTGGATTGTCGCTGAAAAATGAGGCCGAAAGATTTGGACTGGGGAAAAACGGGACGTTTTGAACTTTTAATTCAAATTCTCAAAATGTGCAGATGACAAACCAGGTTCTTGATACAGTGATTATTGAATACAAGGAGGTTCACAGAACTGATCAACAGTCACTAAATGGAGGTACTTTTCTTGTTGACTACACAGTGCTTTCTAAAACGTTTCCAATGAAAAATGCCAAGTGGGTGTTGCACATAGCTTCCTCGTATCCATAATATGAATGTATAGATCATTGAAAATTATTAATGACTATTATCAATTAAGAACTCCCGGAGTTATGCTTGTGGTAAGGATTTCGTTTGCGCATGCGCAGAGACTAATATTGATCCGGGGGTCATGAAACTCATAGGGGACCATCTACACATCAAACCGAACAATCCCTGAAAATTCCATCGAAATTGGTCAAGAACTCCCGGAGTTATGCGCGTAACAAAGATTTCGTTTGCGCATGCGCAGAGACTACTATTGATCCGGGGGTCATGAAACTTATAGGGGATCATCTACACATCAAACCGAACAATCCCTGAAAATTTCATCGAAATTGGTCAAAAACTCCCGGAGTTATGCGCGTAACAAGGATTTCACGTTTGCGTATGCGCAGAGGCTACTATTGATCCGGGGGTCATGAAACCTATAGGGGACCATCTACATTCCAACCCGCGCAATCCCTGAAAATTTCATCAAAATGACTATAACTTCGTGTAGTTTTGCCCGTAACAAGGATTTGCTGACAGACAGACACGGAACCAAAATTGTTCAGTAAGGTCTAAGACGCAAAATGCGAGTGGAATTTTTGATTTTGGAGACAAAAAATTTTCACATTCCGAAAGTGAAAACAATGCTTCCGGTACCTTGGTAGACTCGGAAGCAAAACAGTTGAAACGAAATCAAATCTCACTATTGTCAGAATCATTAGTAAGATGAAGCGTGCAGTCTAGACACCATAAAGCTTAGCGGATTCTGTAATGAACAAGGCATTTTCCTGCTTCGATGAAGCAGTTTGTAAATTTTCAGCTGATCAGTAGCCAGTATGCATACATTAAAAAAATTTGCCGAAGGTACTAGATTGTTAGTACTTTACAATAATCGCATCATCGTATAGTATTAAGTTGTATTTGCATTGACGAATGATTTGGTTTCGGTTATAACATCAGATGTTAGATTCTAAGAAACGTAAACTAGCTAATATCAAATACATTAATTATCGATCAGGTGAAATTTTATTCGACTTCAAATTCATGGTGAGTTACAGTCACCAACGGCATGTAATGTAGGATTTAGGATCTGTACAAACCAGGAAGGTCTCAGCGCCACGTTGCCTCCTACACGGCAGAGCTTGGTCGGCTCTGTTCTTTCCTTCGTGTTGATTCTTTATCTCCGCTAATCATCTCATGACCTATTCAGTACGGTCCGTGCACCTAGAAACTACCTACCGCTTAAATCCATTTCACAGAGCGTTGGTGGCCCCTGAATGCGTTACGAGGAAATCATTCAACACCGCCAAGACAGTCAGTCTGAAGGATAAAAGTAAGGTCCGTATCTCTTCTGGCAGATAAGGATGACCTACGGATCTTGGGTAATCCTTGTAGGTAAGATATAACTTCTAGCGAAAGAAATCCCGAACACAATAGGGACAAATTGTTCCTTATTACGATCATATAAGTAGCTTTGCGTATCTACCAATATCGGAAAACGAACTCTATACAAGGAGATTTGACCGAGGGTAACGTCTAAATTTAGGTGAATGTAGATAGTACGTATGAATTGGAGTAGTGGGCCACCTACCGCACCATTTTACCACAGCACAGATTGCTGAGATAGGTATTATTTTGTTCGTATTTTTTGTGTGTCAAGTCGCGTTTTTCTACCTAAATATCCCATTTTCACTCCTTCGCTACATCTTAAAGCAACTTTGAGGGGGCGTTGTTGAATTTACATCAAATTTTATGTAAAATAGCTATATTGGTTTACTATTCAATATTAAACCATTGTAATCGCTCTTGAAAAAAAATTTTAACCCCCCTGGAAAATTTCATGGTTTACGTTTCGAAGGGCGTAGAATCCAAATCTGCAATACATATTTTTCCGTCCATCCGCCGTACGTCGTACGGCTGGAGCAAAAAATCTAAAATTTTCAGGAAAAATCAATGTTGGTCCGACAACACCCCAATTCTTTAGCCAGCACTCTCACTTAATTTAAAGTGCCCTTTAAGGGTTCTCAAAGTTTTGTAAACCTTACAAAAGTCAAGGCGGCCTAAATTTGGACTTATTTTGAAGAACTTTCCATGAGGAACGAATGAGCCCTTCCCCAGGTCCGTAGCTCTAACCATCCCCGATGTATGGCCCGATTTATGGTGCCAACATTTGCGTTATTTGGGTTTATTATTGTTTTTGTTATGCTTGCAGTAACCTAGTGATGTAGTGAACGTGGATACTCCTAAAAGGGTTTATAGTCGATACAAGGGTTGAAGTATTCTGATAACCATTAAAAAAACGATGCAAATTCTTTCACCGGGGTTTATTATTCAATTGGTTTGCTTTCATGATTTGAATTTCTACTAAGCTTTGCAGTGTGCGTGTTTCACAGGTGATTGAGCGATTATTGAATTTCAGGAGGCACACGAATATGATCAACTGATCAATCCAAATAGGTATTTTGGTTGAGAACAGATTTACGTGCTATGCATATCTCCTGAAATTCAATAATCGCTCTATCACCTGTGAAACAGGGACACTCCAAAGCTTAGTAGAAATTCAGACCATGAACGCAAGCCAATTGAAAAATAAACCCCAGTGAAAGAATTTGCAGCGTTTTTTTGTTATTTTTATTTTTATTACTTGACTCTTCTAACCGTTGCATTTCCCGTAATTCGAGAATTTTCGTAACCGTCATAACTTCTATTCTAGAAGTCCGAAAAGAATCATTTAAAGTGAAATTTACACGTAATAATCAACCTGAATTATCAAAACAAATGGATAAAGATTAGTACTATGATAACAATATCATACTATACGTACAATACACTATCCGTTACACACGTATTTCGGCTTAGTAATTCTAATGTGAATTGTTAATATACCATTATGAACTTTTTTGTTACGAATCCTGAGTACTATTAATATAGAGGATACTATTTAAAATCGGTAGAATCGGTGGTTTTAGAGGTTTATCATAACGAACACAAAGCGCAGCAAATTATTTCACAAAGGTTTATTATCTTTGACCTTCTCATTCAGCCCCCCCCCCCCCCCCCCCTCCCCCAAACTTTTTTTGTCAGCCAAATCGTAAAAACGAGAAAATGAAACAAAAAGTTGAAATGTACACCCTTTTTCAACATTTTCACCCTTAAAATTGAGATTTTCCAAGTCAGATGAGCTCGGACTGATGAGGGACCCAACTCAATCGATTCGACGTCCAAAAGTACTTGCGAATGATACCCAAGGACCCAATGACAGGGTCCTTCAGTAAAAATTTCGACAGTCACGTTTTTGAGCAGTTTTTGGTTCCTAGCATCTCTGCATGTAAAGCGATCGGGCAGACTAGAAGATAGGACCAACTAGACCCTGAATGAAGTCCATTATATTAAAGAGAGGATTTTTTACATCGATTCGAAGTCCGTTTTAGGTCCCGGACGGCGGATAGACATTGATTTGGAATCTACAAACCTTGAATTGTAAAGTGAAAAACACTTATTATTCAAAATAATGAACCAAAATCACATCTTTCCTCTTCATGTTAGATTGACAGTCTATTCTATGCAGATCTACTACATAGGACCTCGTCCAGTGGCGTATATATGCAATATTTTCGTGGGGGGGGGGGGGGGCGAGAAACCGGGGGTCTGGGGGGTATTCCATCAATTTTTCAAATCAGGTGTCTAGAATCACATGTTTAACTATTCTAGCACTAAAAAAAGAATGATAGAAAAGAAGTTCTTTTCCCAGGGGAAAACATATTTTAGGCCTAAATAATATTCAGTTAATAACTTGGAAAAGTGTGAAAAAATACATTATTGAAACAAAGGTTCCATTTTATTAACATTATTTAAAAAAAAAACTGCAATATTCTGGATGCAAGTGAAATGTTGAGTAAACGAAAGTAACATAGCCTATTTAAAATTGCTGCCAGCAACCGGAGAATGCACAGACTCGTCGCTTGTTATTGCTGACGTGAAGCCGGATGGAGCTACAATTACTGCAATGATGAGTTCTTTCTTTGTTGAGGCGGCAGGTCCTAGCCGTCCAGGTTAGTCTGGTGTTTTCCACCGTAGGACCGAAAAATACAAGATTAATTTATATTTTCATTTATATCTTTCTCTTAATATTTCTGCTTTCTTCATCAATTAAGACGCCTTTTTTAATTAATATCTTTTCTTCAAATGTAATATTTCTAATCCTTTTTTCTAATTTGTAGCTTTAAATTCGCGTCTATGTATATGTTTAGGGCACCAGACGTCACAACTTGCTATGAGCTAGAGTTTGAGGACAAGTTACAAATTATTGCGCAATTTACAAGCTGTTGCATTATTTATAATTTCGATAAACACGAATTTAGTCCCGATTAAGAATGCAAGAAATTTAAATCGGTGTTCGTCTCAAAGAATAAGGGATTCACCTAGCACCACGCGCGATCCTCTATTGGAGAATAAAAAAACCAAATACTAGACTTTTTTGTAATTTCCCAATGGCACTCAATCAGAATTAAATAGTGATCACAAATAGAAAGTTGAAACGTTAAAAAACTGCTTGTGGTTTATTATTCGCAATAATCAACAAGAAAAAAAACAATTTTAGCATCCCCATAGTAAAATTTTAGAAACTCTCACAAATAGCTGGTGTGGTGGGACATCTCATAACATCGGATAGTAACTGAGCGCTAAATTTCCATGAAAATGTGGTGTCCGGTTGTTAGGTATTGGAAAGCCTACGCTACTTGAAACGGGAAAACCTTATTTAGATATTATGACTCATCACGATAACTTTCTAACTCTCATTTGTCGAACCTTGGTTAGGATATGTCTCACTCTCTTTTCGAAGTAGCAGTAAACTTCTATTAATAGAATGGGTATAGCTCTTCATAATTAACCAACACAGATAACTACCTACAGTTGTTCTATATATAAGTGCTGCAGACCATAAGGGAAATCATCAAAGCTGATTGATATGGATTGTGATTAAAATATCGCAAAACTGTTGAAGAATTGAACAAATTTCCATCCTCCTAAGAACACTTTTACAACAAACTATCTTAATATAAGTTCTCATCACTCTCTGTTTTTGAGTTCAAATGCTTAACTCAATTCCCAACGTACTCGTTATTGTTGTTTCAAATTCCAACATTGCATTATATTTATGAAACGATTTTGTTTCAGAGCTAACTGAATAATGAGGGTGGTTAACATTGTTAACACAATGTCACCACAGTTATCGTGGTGAAAGCAATTTCGATAATGATGCTGGGAAAGCCCAACCGCTATTCTGGCGACCTTCTCTTCAAAAAGGAAAAGGTGTTTGCCGTGCCACAGCTATTCGTGAAAAGTTTGATTCATTTCTACCATAATAGAACAGTGGACAGCATGAGCATATTTTCTCTACCCGTTTCCAGCTGCTGCACAATTTGGACAACCCCAGAGTGAACTTAACGGTTACCTCAAGAAGGCCGCGTTACCTAATATATTTAGCGTTCAACTCCAGGCCAGTCGATCTTACGAACCCTACCCAATTTACTCGCTCTGAATATAAGAGGCTGGTGTTTACGTGGCTGATTAACTTGCGTCCCGGGAGTGTGGACATCTTAATCGATAAATCCGATGTTCATTCTTGATAATCATTTAATTTTGAGCTTTTCGAAATTCAGTTAAAAAAAGTAATGAAAGATATGTACTTGCGGGTACTATCTACCCATTTATTTTTTCAAGGAAATCTCGTTAATTTATATAGAGAACTCGATATAGTTGCTCATTATTTTAATCTAATGAACCTTTCAAATCGACCAAGAAAGGAAATGGTTTTCCCGAAATCAAAAGTTGTTGGATTACGTGTCAAGATACTTAGATTTCAAAAATCAAATTAAAAAAAAACCAGCAGTCCGCCGTACGCCTTAAGAAGCTTTTCTCCGAAAAACTAAAAGAAAGTTTAGGAAATTCAGCTCCAAATCTATAATTGATAGGGATGTTCCAGTAATATCGGAATGCGAATTAACCAACCCTTGGAGATTATATTCAAGGATTAATAAATCAAAAAAGTCGAAATCACAAAACTTCCAATGTTTTTGTTTCATTCTGTTTGAAATAAGTTCCGTGAATCAAATGAGACCACTCCAGTGGTTGTATGATGATCAGCTCATTCACAGATCGCAAGTGAATCTTTAAACGCGTGGATGCAAAATAAAAGGGATTGGACCTATTGCAAGATGTTTCCTATACTAATATACTACTGCCGAGGCTAATTTCTCCCCCAATAGATCTACCATGCTGGAACATAAATGGTAGTCTTTTTACTATAACAATTCATGGAAGTGCCGAATTTTACAAATGAACCACAGGCTACGTTTATTTTATCTTGTTAAATTTCAGTTTGATTTCTAGCGGTGTTTTCGAGCGTACATAGGAAGCATTATCTCTAGGTAAACAGTCCATTTCTGGCATACAATGATCCGTAGGGTATCTAACACAGGGTATTCTCTCTCTCTCTCTCTCCCCCCCCCCTCTCTCTCTCTCTCTCTCTCTCTCTCTCTCTCTCTCTCTCTCTCTCTCTCTCTCTTCTCTCTCTCTCTCTCTCTCTCTCTCTCTCTCTCTCTCTCTCTCTCTCTCTCTCTCTCTCTCTCTCTCTCTCTCTTTCTCTCTCTTTCTCTCTACCTAGATATATCTATGATCTACTGTTTTTCCCATCAAGAAATTCAGTAAATTTGTTTTTGCCGTGATTCCAACTTATTTTCTAATGAAAAACAGGGAGCCCAACGTAGTTCAGCGTCAAAAATTAGTGAAAAACATGTGCCCCACTTGGGGTCTTCCTACAGCTCTGTTTTTACGTAACCCTCTGTTAGCGCTATTTTGCGGGATTACTGGACGGATTGCAGCTATATAAACATCGTTTTTCGTATTGCGCAATTTTTAATTTTTTAAATCTACTGAAAAAATGATGAAGAATAGCTATGAACCGTATTGTTCACTCCGACAATAGGCTGGGAGTACTTGAACACCGCGGACCCCCGTTATTCAAAATCACAATTTGCGTTGACGCGCTGCATGACTAGAAACTGTTCAGCCATTTGGGAAGAAGAGGTTCTCATGATAGTCGAACAGTCCCAATGGAGAGCCGGTGATGCGCGAAGCGAGATAAGTTCCCAGAGACCGCTATCGATGAGCTTCGCCCGCCGGTAGGCGTATTCACTGATTACGTATCGCAACCCGTCACGTCATCGCAACCACCGGTTACATGGCCTCAGAAGCCGCTTTTTATTGTTTTGTCAAGAAAAATCCTTCGTCGTCAACGCCTTATTATCTAGTTAAGTTTCCCCCGATTCTGATGGTGTGTCCACTTCGATTTGAGACAGAACAGGAGCGGAGATTAAAAAAAAATGTGTCCCTTCGGAAAAGATTGTCGAAATACCTCGAAGAAAACTGTTACTAGCGGAGAAAGGCTACAGAGGCACGTGGCGAATAAAGTACGTGTCCTGGGATGTGCATATCGAGAGAATGTTGAGGAAAATAGGCGTCGTTAGTTATGGGTATTGCCACGGAGGGGCAGTTCCGTAAGAGTTGCTCATGCGGCAAGTTCCCAATAGGTCGCGAACTCGCAACCCTCGTCCTACTCGAATTCGTTCTGTTTGTCCAAAGTGTTAAGCCGGCCAAGTCTATTCATGAAGATTAATGATCTGATGAACTAGTTCAGCGATCAATACACGCTATTGTTGTTAACTAGCTACTTTTTTTGAAGGAGCAAATTCGTTTGGGCATCTGACGAGGAGAGTGTTATAGAAATTACATCAACGGCACCCTAATTTCACCGTGTAGAATTGGAAGTCTTCGACCATGCATGATCCTACCTTTAGGGCCAACACAGAAAAATTATTAACGATTTGTTGTTTAACATGGTTGACAAACATGAGGAGCTTTGGTCGACAAGACCATCAGTGGATCCCCTTCTTTTGGAGGCAAAACTCCTTATCAATTAGCACTTAATTAATTAGCAAAAACGGAAGAACATACACAGGGTACAACAGGAAATACAACATTTAGGTGATTTTGGAGCTACACAATAAGTTAAATAACCATAAGGCAACAACAATATAAATAGCGTATGTAACTGAAGCAAAAAGTAGCTGGAGGGATCTTCGTGAGCGAAATTCTAATTATTATAATTGAATTCAGAAATTGAGAATTTTCTATAACGCCAGGCTTCTTGGAAATATGATAGGAGAGCTGACTAACGAGGACCGTTCAGTACATTCACTATCTCGACTAACGCGAGCATAACGCGGCCGAAACACGTTTTGCAAATAAAACCCAGAATTGGACACTCAGCGAGGAAATGCTGCACCGTCTCATCCGCCAGAAGGTTGCACATTGAGCACAGATGTATCCTGTTTGAGATCCAGGGTTGGCAATCCAGGCTCAACATCTCGCCTCGGCGCATCATTACTACCATTGCCTCGTACGGGCTGAATACATTTAAGTTCCTAGTCCACATGCAGGTCCAAATGGCGGTACAGGAGGTGGAATCGCGCATCATTACAATTACAATATCTTCTGTATCATTTTATGTTGATACCCAAGCCATAATTTTGTTATCTTGTAATTGTGTTACCTTCTGACTGAAAGACGTTGAGATTGGGATGAAATGTGGACTAGCTATGTTAGTGATACTCACCAACGTTTCGTTGCTGGTAAGAAAATATATTTTCTTCTCATTTTCATTCTCTCTATCTTTCTCTCATTCATTCCTGCATCACACTTTCTCTCACTCCCTCCCCTCCTCCTCCTAAAAGATTGTAGCTATTATTTACACTAAACTTAGTTATTGAACCCACAAACTTTACAGTCAAACTTGGTGTCCACTCCAGACTAAGGGTCCTACTCCTGGAGCCAGCTCTGAAAATTATATCAGATCTCATAAAATACACTCACCTGTACAAGAAATGGGTGGCCAAAAAAATAAAACTCGCAGCGGACATTGTTCGGCCAAAATGTACAAATTTTCAAGCGATGTCTGACTTTCCAGCGGACCAGCGGCGGATTCGGTTCGTTGGCGGACTCCTCATGCTGAGCACTTTCAATGGTCAACAATTGAAACGTCCACAAATAGATTTATTTTCAGGCATAAAAGCACCAATTTTTCAAAGGCGTCTGCCAGCGCTTTTCCGGCGCATTTGAGGCGGTAGACAGAAGTTTTTGTTACAAGTGGACTTAGTAGGAACTACTATGGAATTCACAACCGTCTAGAAATAGGTTCAATTTTGAGTAATTTTTCCGAAATGCCTTCCAATTTTGAGTCCAGCGGCTTTGGAACGACTCACCCATTTCATGTACGGTGTGTTTTGTGAGATCCGGTGTCAAAAAATGTTCCGCCTTTGTCAACATCTTTTCGGAGCTGGCTCCAGGACTATCCGTTCCTTGGACCATCAGAAACATGAAACATGCGTTTAGCTTCATTGATCACTCAGATGTTTAAAGTTCTAAAACTAAGCCAATCCACCATTCAAGGGAAAACTACGTTTCTAAATTCAATATTGAGGGTCAATCCTAATAACCGCATCCTTAAATAAATGCGGATGAAGAGGCTTTCAAAAACTGAAAGTCTTAAGATCTTAAAAGTATAGAAACTACCAGAACAGAATCAAATGATACCTATCGCGATTGTTATAAAAAGTTTAAAATAATTTTTCGTAAAAAGAAAACACGTTTTCCTTTATTAAGTATTTCGTGTTTTCCCGATTTCGGAAAAAAAAACGTTAAGGGAGGTAGCAGAAAAAAGTGGACACAAGGATCGTTTGAAATACACTTCTACGAAAGCTAGTTCTCAAATGATATGAGATGCGGGATTTTAGAGTTAATATTCCTAAACCGTACTCAATGATAATGTAGATCTTGAAATCGTAGTGACCAAAGGTTCCTCCTGCACCTTAGCGGATAGTACTATCATTGATATAAAGCATTCGTCCAAGAAATAATCCTTTAAAGAATGAGTTTTTTGTGCCGCCATAATGTTTTAATAAATTGTCAATAAAAAAATGTTAGTATGTACACGTATTACACAACTTAAAATCAATAAGTAACACAAAACAATTTCGGACCAATTAATAACTTTCCTGGATGCTCCGGGTGTTGGGAAAGTTGCATGCAGACGTTCTCATTCCAAAGCTCTCTATTCGTTGAGCTGGCCAGGTTTCCAACAAATTGCAGC
This sequence comes from Creontiades dilutus, assembly GCA_031894815.1. NCBI lineage: Eukaryota > Metazoa > Arthropoda > Insecta > Hemiptera > Miridae > Creontiades > Creontiades dilutus. Next base: position 514,399 of record JAVIWC010004520.1, read on the forward strand.
GCCTAAGACACATAATGTAATTTGGACTTCCTTTCATGCGTTGAAGGTGCCCGGGTTAATGTCTGCATCCCTGCTTGAACTCGCTTTCCAACTTTCACTTATCGCGGCTCTGCATTTCGTGAAAACCTCTCTGGATGTTTAGATGGTTTTAATTGGGGAGCCGCTCAACACGGCTTGAAGGGGAATGCATGGAATCCTACGTCGATCAGCTGGTAAGGAATCGATTGTTGAGTAATTTTGGATCGCTTGTTCCTTATAGCTAGGGATACGACATTTTCAAACCAATGCTTACAATGTAATTTACAAGTAGGTAAAATGTGATTTGAAAAATGTAGAACTTGGTTTGAATTCGTCCTATTCGGTTTAAAAGAAGTACAGTTCATACACACAAGTTTATCAGCCATAAAACTCGTAGGTTTTGGGGGCCAAGTTTATCACACCACATGTTTAACAACTGTGAGCATCAATGTGTTGCATGCCATTCAACGTAAAATGGTTGACAATTATATAACAACCTTTCATTTGTGCTTTTCGAAACGCATTACGAATCCAAGTGTCCTAGGCGAAACTGACTGGTCTACTATTTACTATGAGTAGGGATTTCGCGGCTGTAGGCCTCCGTCCTGTAGGACGCGAATGAGATCGGAACGCCGCAACGGTGAATCTGTGGTGAAGAAAGATTCCTCGCTCATTGGGTGGGGACGCAGTTGGAATGGGATCAGCTGATTGTTCATGGTACAGGGGCTGTCGGTAAGTTGGATTTAACTTCCGAGTCCGTCAATTGGTATCAATAAAAAAAACGCAAAAATCAAAATTTCTACTCGTATTTTACATGAAAGAAAACACACAGTATCGTGTGTTAAATACTCGTATTTCACATGAGTATTTTATGGAAAGTAATACATGCATTACAGGTCTGGTTTTTATATGATCACACTTATAGACATCGAATTTATTATAAATTTTATAAACACTTTTATACGCCTTGTAGGCAGTAGAAAAGACCGCTTTCGAAAAAAACACTCAAGAATACTTTATTTGAATTGTCACACTATTAGACTAAATTAACACTTTAACAGATTAACTCAACTTAAGGAATTGAAACAAGGAATATGAAAAGATATGATTTAAGAAGATTAGTTTACAATGAGAGCTAGGAAGTGAGTCCCTTAATTGGTAACGCCTCCAAAAGTGTACCGGAGAAGGGGCAGTTGGGGGTAAACTGGAGAACCAATAGAAATTCGTAATGCACAAGGGCAATTTCTAGATAATTTTCACAGGGGGAAAACCGGAGTTCATTGTAATTTTGTTTTCCCAAGTAATTAATGAAAAAGAAGTGGCTTTGACTGAATGCACGGAATTTCCAAGTTGTATTGTTATGTGCGAGTACAGGATAAGCAGTAGGTATGAGTGGTAAAAGAATTAATTGAAAGTTGACCTGGTAATCGGGGAGAGAAATGAGGAATAGCCGATAACAATTCGCCCGCTACTTAGTATTGCAAACCTAACAATGTGTGAAAAATAAGGAGTTTTAACTGGGTTCGGAACCCTGGTTTGCACAAAACTTTTAAATATGTCTTTAAAAGCCATACCAAGTTCTTAATCGAACAAAAAACCAAGCTCATCAAGAAAATGAGGAGTATTGGGTGATAATTCTAGTAGGTATGAGAAGCGTTTGAATATCCCTATTCCATTCCTCTTCCTAAGATCAAATTTATAATTCCTGTTGTTTATCGCACGAAAGCGGATTGTTACACAACAATTTGGATAGAAAAAATCTGGAAATATCAAAGACATAACAATTCACTACCAACCCACCCCCCTCCCCACGGCATTCAGCCAATTCCACAATTGAATTTGAAAGATTTGAAATAAGTATCAAAACTGGCTTGGGTTCTTAATCAAAACCAAAATGCTAGAAACTTTGCAGTACAAGCTTAATTGTATTCGCTTTAGAATTAGCGCGAAAGACCCGCAAATCATGTCGATTTACCCATTTGAAGGCGTTGATGTCTGCCGAAATATGTCCATGGGAGTTTCGGCCCTCGAATCGTAGTGACTAACTTGCACTACACATCTTTTTCATTATTTTAAGAATATTTTAGGAATTTGAAATTCAAGAATTAGCCATGCAAAGAATTCAGAATTTGTAGAATTCAGAAAATTTAAGAATATTTTAAGGATATTTACAGCATTTATGTTATCGATGGGAGGAAGCTAAGAGCTCCATTCTACTTGGCAGACGTTTTTCCTTGTTGAATGTGACTCCACAATCAATTATAGAGGCAGTAGAACAAAAAAACAATAGATAGTTTACAGTTTAGTGTAACTTTTTTTTAAATAAAATAAGTAGGTCGTGGACAAAAATTAAACAAAATCCATCGAAAACGTGTTTTGTTTTATGTTGAAATGTGAAATTCCTCTTGTTAAAGAAAACATAATACATTTTTCACCTTCTTAAAAGTCTTAGGCTAAAGCCACTATCTAAAGAAATGCGATATGATGTTAACATCAAGCTTGATCTAATTGTTATTAGATTTCAACGTATTCTTGGTGCATTTCACTTTTAAACACCATGTTGGTACATTTACATGCTCAAGGTCTGAGAAATTCCGCTTCCGGCGTGAAAACGTAAGAAAACACTGAGAAATCGTTGCGGTTGGAGTAAAAACCGTCCCTTGTGACGGCAAAACTGCAAAAACGGTAAAAGTGGCTGCTCCACTCGGAGGAGCGTCTTCTATCTCACATCCGCAAGAAAGTGGGTGCTCTCTTGTTTGTGAGAGAGAAGAGCTGTAACTATCTACTTGCAGTTTTACTAAGGCGAGTCATATTTAAAAAGTGTCATCAAGATTATGAACGTTTTTTAATGGAAACACGACCAGCTAGAAAGTCTCTAGAAGGAACCCGTTATAGTTGTCCGAAATTCCGATTTCAAATTAGAAAAATTAGATTTGAGGGCGATCGGACAATGGAAGAACACCAACAAGCATGCCATCAATACTACGAAATCGGTTTTCATGGAGATAGCAACAAAAACAGAACCACAATCAACATCTAGGGACTCTTTGACATTTCACAGCTGCAAAGACTTATCGTGTGACTGTTCGAAATTCAAAAAAGTTAATAGCTTAGTTTATTTAGTAGTGACGTTTGATTCTCAAATGAAATAGATCCATCACGTTCAAAGTTTGTATCAAAAGTGAAGAAAATGTGCATATACCCTGTATAGAATCAAATTTCTTCAATTTCTGTATAGAATAGGATTCAATTTTATAGCATGCCATTGTAATATGGGGAAGCACTTTCAAGTGCCTGATTGATAGCATTTTTAAAATAAAAAAAGGACGGTAAGGGCATTGTTCAATAAGCCAGGCGCCATCCCAGTGATACATTATTTCATGATTTGAATTTATTAACTGTCCACCAATTGTAAACATTGAATAAGCTCAAAATAATTCATAAACACAAAAGTACTTATACATTTCGCTGATGTGAGTAAAAAAGTACATTTGCTTAAATGATGACAAAGTACAGAGGCATGCGACTGGTCAATAGAGATTTTAGAAAAATTAGACATCTAATGAAGATAAATAGTGAACAGCTATTCAAAAAAGAAACTTATAAATTAATTAGAGATAACCCATACTTTTTGTGGACTAAAATTAATGATTATAGAAAATTAGCAGCTATATGAATGGTGCATCTACTAAGTACATCATTCCTTGGAAGTGGAACATAAATTTTAGTAATTAATGTGGTGTAAATAAAGTGTTATAGGTACTTTATAAAAATTAGAAGCAAGAACCAACTCCGGGTTGGGGCACAGTGATACAGCTCGGTCATCAGCTATCATTCAATTGAAGAATGTAACATGTAAAATTATGTAAATAAACTATCTAGGTATCTAAAAAAAATCTATCTAAATTTCATCAAAAACAAGTACACATTTTGACCCATTCTAAAATTGTTCATTCTGGAAGAGTCCCTGTCTAGTCTGTGGATCCTTTTACAATTGTTCGTAAGAGTTGCCAACTACCCAACAACTAAATTGAATAAATCATTTTATTTTCTGTAGGTTTTTTATTAGCTAATTAGCGTTGAAAATTCATGCGTGGCACATGCCTACACACTTTAAAAGATGACAATTCATCAGTGACGAATCATCAGCTATAATCACGATACTTTGGGTGGTAAATGCGTTCACATTAAGTTAAAAAAAAACGGATAGCACCTCGTTAATCAGCGTTGAAAAACAATGAAAATCCACGTGTACCGCACTAACTTCAGAAGATGACAATTATAATTGAAAATAATGACTTTTTGGCTGTCAAAGCGTTTAAATTTAGTCAAATTAAAAATTAAAAGCAACACATGAATCAAAAATTGATGTGTCACACTTTGGGTTTGCAAACGTTTATTTGTGCGTACAAAACTTTGCGCCCTCTCTGAGCTTTGGTTACGCGCTACCAAAAATCGAATGAGGGGTAGAATTTCATGAAATTCGATGTAGAATCCGAATTTGCTATAAAAAAAACGCGGGTTCTGGTTAGAAAAAACAAAGTTAGCACCTATCGCGCATAGTTTCGCAAATGCCTGATGCGCAGAATCATGTTTTTCTAAAGAAAACGTTATGAAGATGTTGGTCAGAATTTTTTTCGTAGAGTTGTGGAAATGAAGGGGGCACCCTGTATATATTTTTGGTGTTTCGATATCAGCTTTTGTTGAGTACTATAGAGGGACCAGTAAAATTTCCTGAGTTATTTTATGGCGAAAGAATCATATTTCAGACGAAGTATCAAAACTTGGTTCAGAAATGGTGCTCCGAAAAAGGTGATGGTTGCGTGAAAGCATTTCTAGTCTACCTACAGAGGAGTATGAAATAAAGGTAATTGGGAACCTGTAGGGGGAGTTACAATGTATAGGGAATCTAAGTTCAGAGATGTACAGATTAAGTATTTATTAAGGTACTGTATTTATAGATGATGTATCTTATTAAGATGTATCTAGAAGGTATACAAATTACGATTCGTGATCCACTGGACTTGTTTAAAAAAAAAACAATTCATTTAAAACTTATTGAAAATTTAATAGGTATTCTTGTAGGTGAATATTTAGTTATTCTTTTTCAAGTACGAGAACAAGTAGTGAAGGGACAATAACACGAGGGTACTTCGGCACGCACAGTAACATACAACAACTAGATAACTGGTCTAGCCGAGCTGGGCGCGCTCCTTATTTAACACGTTCAGTGCGGGACGAGACTTTTTGACCTCGCACTGATGCTTTCATTCAGGACGGAACGTTTCTCAGTAGTTTTGCTTGGGGGGCTTCAAAACTGAAGCAATAGTGATAGAAACTAAACTCCAGTAGTCATGAGTTAAGTTTGCATTGCAAAACCCAGTCAAAACATCAAGTTTATGAGGTTTGTGAAGGAATGACCTTATTTAATAATAAAAATAGATATTTCAATACCTAATAGGTACATTTTATTTGAAGTTTATCTACCTGAAACTAAAAGTCATAAATCGTACTCGTAGAGTTATGAAGTCTTGTGCTGAGAACTCAAATAAAAAATGAAATCACGTACCTATTTCATAAGCACAACGATATTTCTATTATCTTAAGTAACATATTTTCACTATTTCCACTGTTGACTTCTTGAGCAATAGGTGGGGAAAATTGGACACGAATGAGAAATAACTATTGTATTCAATTTTTTGGGTATAGTCTGTGGATGGCTCTGGAAAATGGTAAATAGTTCATTGATCCAGGGCCTATGGCTGCCGTACATAGTGCTAGGTACAAACTAAGGGGCAATAACTAGAATTCCAGGAAATAATAGGTTCTCTGGGAGATAAACACGAAAAACCTGGTTCGTCAAGAAGATCGCATCGCACTTGGTGAAACTCAGAGCAAGGGGTCAATTCGTCTCGTCCCCCACTTGAGCACTTGAGTGATGTGAAGAAAATTAGTTGCCGCACTGAACGCAGCGTTAACGTTCAGCATGCTGCTGACTTCAGCAGTTTGCGGCGTTCCGAGGATTTAACTGAGGAGCTTACTTTCAAACAGGCACATATCCATTCCGACAAAATGTTCAGGAAGTGAAAAAAAAAAAAAAAAAAACGATTTGCAGATAAGTGGAGATGTTTTTCTGCAGTTTCTCATCGGAGTAATGTGTGAGAAGGCACAGATAAAAAATGCCTCAGAATATGAATCAATTTTCTCCAAAACACGATGCTGTATATCCATTTTCACTTTGGAAATGTGCCCATTTGATCAAAACTCATGGATTTGTGCCTTTTTGAAAAAGAAAGAATTCATTCTCCATTCTGTAGGTTTTATTAAAAACTTTACCTGACTCCATATTTCCATTTGTCATGCCTACCATCTATCGAGTCTCGTGTAAATATTCAACTTCAAGACGAAGGCGCAATGCTTCTTTTTGGATATGTGCCTTTTTGAAATCCCACTACTTATTGCCTGACGAAATTCGGAGGATTTGTGCCATTTCGATTGCAAGGCACTGAAAAAAATGTAGGGGGAAGGGGTGTTACCTTTTGATGCAAACACACAACTTTAGCCCCGGATTTGACGTGGATGTGTTCTGTTTTGTTCGGAAATGATAAGGGGATCTGATTCAACTCATATTCAGAGATAGAAAATTAAGAAAAAAACGTTTTCTCCCAGATTTGGATATGTGCCTTTTTGAAAGCAAGCTCCTCAACTGATGTAGAAGTGCAATCTTCTAAAGAAATAATAAACTTGTGTGTAATTATTTGCAGCGTTTTTAATATTTAAACCCTTAACCGTTTGAGGTTGATCGAAAGTGACGGACTCACCCCTTTATTTGTAATTGATGCAAGATTTTTTACTCAAATTTTAATTGTTGGCGGTATGTTTTTCGACTTTTTGTATCAACACAATTCTTCCAACCTTCGGTAGCAAAGGGAGCGAAACCTTGAATCTGTTCAAAGGAAATAATTTAAATCAACTTCTACTACCTTTCCACATTGAAGGCTCCGCTCATTGAACAAAGATCATACGAAACAGTTTTCCTACTTCCCCTTGAATAATAACCATCTTTCAATCCCATTCGAAAATCCACTTTTGTCGACGGCAAACTCAAAAGCCTAAGAAAGAAGCGAAGCGAACACGGTTCCTTTTTACCGTTCCACCTCTCCATACTACCCCTCGAATCGATTGTATTGTTCAGGGTCATCATTGCGACATTTTCATCCTTTGAATAAAAACCTGAACGTGTTCTACTCTGATCTTGAGCTGATCTGAATTACAAGATCTTGAGCCAAGTGAAGTAACTGGAGCTTTTCAAGATTTTTTTGCTCTTTTGTTACCACAGTTGACGGCAATTCTCTCTTTTTGCGTCGTTCTTTTTTTCTGATGGTAAGACGAGAAGGGTCTGCTGACCAAACAATAATAACGGCACGGGTGTGAAGGTGAGCTGTTTGGATATAGAATTCGTGTTGGCCTGAAACGAGGGCTTCCTTCAGAAGTCATATAATAGGTTTCTACAAAAAGTAGGGTTTTAATACAGTTGAATAGGGCCACAGTACTGTACAACATGTCAAATCACCTTTTATTATGGTTTTCTTCAATTATTTTTAATATAAGGAAGGCAGTAGGGATGGCAACAACACAGTACCTACGACAAAGTCGTCGAAAGCAAAATAGAACAATAATATAAGAGCCACGCCATTTAGCCCAGTCCCCAAGTTGAAAGTTTTATGGAAGTTTTTTTATCACTTGATTCATATGTTTTCGAAGGTGCTGAACAGGCATCCTGACGAAACCAAAATTTATCTCCGCGTATCTGAGAAAATTGGGAAAAACCACGAAATTTTCTCACTTTTGGTTTATTATTCAATAATAAACCATTGTAATCGCTCTAGACGGAAAAAAAAATTTCTAACCCCCTGAAAATTTCATGGTTTACGTTTCAAAGGGTGTGGAATCCGAATCTGCAATAAAAAATTTTCCGTCCGTCCGCCGTACGCCGTACGCACGATATCTCCGAAATGGCTGGAGCAAAAAATCTGAAATTTTCAGGAAAAATCCATTTTGGTCCGACGACGCCCCAATTCTTGAGCCAGCTCACTCACTCCATTTAAAGTGCCCTTTAAGGGCTGTCAAAGTTTTGTAAAATCCCTGAAAACCTCAAACTAGTCGAAATGTGCCGTTTTCCCACGTTTGACACCTGGTTCTTAAACAGAGAGTGAAGATGAAGCGATGAAAGGAGCAAAATTTCGAATGGAAAAATGACTGAATCCAAAAAACTGGTTTCAAAAAGTAAGTCAGTGTATAAACGGTCCATCTACAAAACGCTGCAAATTCTTTCAAATGGGCGAGATATCGCTTTTCTCCAATGTTCCTTTCATAATATCCTATTAACCTTATATCGGAATTTTTTAGAAACATAAATTACATTTGACAGGAGAACACCGTTACCTAACCAACAGGAGAGGATATGATAGATCTTAAACGAAAGACGAAGCGTCGACGAAAGCGGAGTTCATGTAGGGAAAGCAGTACTAAGCCCTGTTTATAAAGCATTTCACTTGAGTGAAGAAAAGAGAAGAGTATCTCCTATGGTACAATCTTCCTTGTATCTTTCCTCTCGTCATCCCAGAAGGTTGGATCTAGAATGTCAATAAAACCAAGTAGACATAAAATATACCCATTTACTTTCAAAGACTCGGAGACAAGTCAGATTCCTGTAGATATTTATGTTCAAATTGGATCTAGACTATGGAAAGACACACCATGAAGGGAGTCGCACTATGGTATTTGCAGGCCTTATACACTTACCATAGACCATTTTGGATTTATGGACAAAAAAGAGATTTCCGGAGAAAACGGATGGGTCACATGGGTAGATTTCCGGCATTAACAAAACAACAATAAGCCATTAGCTGTCGCGGGCAGAGTGGATGACATCGGCGGCCTGGATTTGAGTCGAGAGACGCTTGGTCTAAAAAATACAAAGAAAATGGATATTTTTAGCACACGTTACTGTTGATCCTACTCAATGCAATTACTAGGGGACCAGATACAGGTTAACTCACATAATCCTTGAATATTTCATCAAAATCGGACTAATACTTAGTTTAGTTTGGGCATGACTCGGATTCACCACAAACG